>CM053036.1:68151637-68436637 GCA_028564925.1 Lithobates sylvaticus | reverse complement strand
TTTTCATAGACAGGTTGGGAGAAGATCTAATGTCTATGGGTCACAAGTGGACAGCTAAGATGTGCATCACTGATATGTCAGTAGTGAATGATCAACAACGGGATTTAGACCTTTTTCAGTACTGCATTTACTGGCTGTAACTCATAGATGAATTAAAACAATCCTAAATCCTAATGCAAGTGATATTAAGGTTTGATTAAAAAAAAATTTAAATAACAAACTCACCTGCTCTATGCACAGAGAATCCCCAATCCTCCTCTTCTCGGGTTCCCCCGCTGATGCTCCTGGCTCCTCCCCACTTGCTAGAGGGGCACTCGTGCAGGTTCGCTTCTGGGCCCCACTCTATGTGTCCATTGACATGCAGAACAGGCTTGGCCTCGCTCCCCTGCTCCCTCCTCACTTGCTGTGATTGACAACAGCAGGAACCAGTGGCCCTTGCTGCTGTGTCTGAGCCAATAAGGAAGGAGAGATCCAAAAGAGTCTCAGCTCTCTTGCACATCGCTGGATCGATATCGGGCTCAGGCTTGTATTGGGGGGGCTGAAGGGGGGAGCTGCATGCAGAAGGTTTTTTTTTACCTTAAAGGGGTTGTAAAGGTTTGCGTTTTTTCATCTTAACCACCTTCCTGCCCAGGCCAATTTTCAGCTTTCAGCGCTGTCGCAATTTGAATGACAATTGCGCGGTCATGCTACACTGCACCCAAACAAATTTTTTTATCATTTTCTTCCCACAAATAGAGCTTTCTTTTGGTGGTATTTGATCACCTCTGCGATTTTTATTTTTTGCGCAACAAACAAAAAAAAGACCGAAAATTTTGCAAAAAAACAAGTTTTTCTTTGTCACTGTTATTTTTTTTTTTTTGTAAGTAAGTGCGTTTTTTTCTTCAATGACGGGCACTGATATGGCTGCACTGATGGGCACCGATGAGGTGGCACTGATGATGAGCACTGATAGGTGGCACTGATGGGCACTGATAGGTGGCACTGGTATGTGGCACTGATGGGCACTCATAGGCGGCACTGATGGGTACTTATGGGTGGCACTGATGCATACTTATAGGTGGCATGGATGGGCACTGATAGGTGGGCACAGATGGGCACTGATAGACACTGATGCTTGGCACTGATGACACTGATGGGTGGCATTGCTGGGCATCCCTGTTTTATAATGTAAATATGAGGTGCCAGTCAGTGCCCATTTGTGGGCACTGATTGGCATATTTTTGGAATTTTTTTAACATGTGGATGGCCATGGGGGATGTACCTGGCCATCCCCATGCTGGGGGCTTCCCTGGTGGTCCTGGGGGCTTCCCTGGTGGTCTAGTGTGGGCATCTGAGGGGGAGCTGTGCTGATAAACAATCAGCGCATACCCCCCCTGTCAGGAGAGCTGCCGATCAGCTCTCCTCTACTCGCGTCTGTCAGACGTGAGTGAGGAAAAGCCGATCAACGGCTCTTCCTGTGTACATCGTGATCAGCCGTGAATTGGACACGGCTGATCACATGGTAAAGAGCCTCCGCCGGAGGCTCTTTACCAAGATCTGTGTAGCGGTGTGTCAGACTGACACACCGCTCCACCGATCGCCGCGATGCGTGCCCCCACGGTGGCTGTTATCCTGAAGGACGTCATATGACGCCCAGTCAGGATAACGAAACCACTTCCCGGACGTCAATCTGCTATTGACCGGGCGGGAAGTGAAAAACATCCGACAATACCGCCCCCCCCCCCAGCCCCCCCCCCCGTTTTACTGACCTGAGCCCGTTCACCTGCTGCGCTCACCCACGATCTCCTCTTTGCCCCTCAGCCTGGCCGTTGATTGGCTACAGTGGATGGATTGAAAGCAGCGCAGCCATAGGCTTGCGCTGCTGTCATTCACATCCAATGACGTGGCGCGCCAGGGGGCGGGGGCCGAGTGAGTGGCTATAGCCGCTGGCTGTATCACGGTAGCGCACCCGCAAGAACTAACCACCATGCGAGAGAGCTCGCATGAAGGTGCTTAGTTCTTGCGGGGAGGAGCCGAGACAGCCGCCGAGGAACCCCAGAAGACCAGGTTCGGGGCCACTCTGTGCAAAATGAGCTGCACAGTGGAGGTAAGTATAACATGTTTGTTATTTAAAAAAAAAAAATTATTACCTTTACAACCCCTTTAATGCAGAGAATGCATTCGAATTTTAATATCTTTATTCATTTTAAACTTTCCTTTATTTTTAAACACTGTTTTTCCTATACTTGCCTGTCACACAGAGCTGCTCTCTTTTTGGTGTGTCAGATGCTTGTTCGCCTGCTTTGGTTCCATTTGCCAGTAGTGTCATAGGGGCTGGTGTATTAGAATGCGCCCCCTAGGGGCCACTGGAGAAGTGCAAACCAATTCAATAGTTCATTGTTGAGGTTTATATTTTTTTTCTTTAAAAAAAAAAAGATGTTATGCTTACCTGCTCTGTGCAACTGTTTTACATCCTCTTCTGGGGTGCCACACCAATGCTTTTGGCTTCTCTCTTCCGAGTGGCACCATAGGAAACCGCTTGCTATGGGGGCATTCATGCAGGCTCGATCCTGAGCCAGACTGTGTGCATCAATCACACTGCCCCCCGTCATACTGCCCCCTGTCACACTGTCATCCCACCTGTCATAATGACCCCCATGTTACATTGCCACCCCACCTGTCACAATATCCCCTTTGTCACACTGCTTCCCTCCTATCATACTGCCCCCCTCCTGTCACACTGCCCAGGTACCTGTTTTAGATGTGATGTCTGCATTAGTTTCCTTTTTTAGACTTTCTTTCTTGTATCTCTTTCTTCTATTTTCATCTGGTGATCTGGCCAGTAAAATGTATGTAAAACCTTTATCCCAAAAGGAAAAGACTGTTTGCTGTAACTGATTAGAAAGTGTGACCTGTGTATTTAAATCTGCTACTACATTTAACAGTCCACTCCACCCAGACTGAAGGTGTCCCCTGTGCGCCTTCATCCAGAGTGGAGGCACACTAATATAGGAGGTGTGTTACTGTGTGTGTACCCTCTCCTGCTGGTTGCTGCAGTAGGATGTCTTTAGGATGAAGAGCCAGGGAAAAGGCCGGTAAATATGTAATTGACCAGCTCCTTCCTTTTACGAATGGACACAGTGAGTGATCTGTACCGATCACTCATTGTGTTCCTTCATAACTGAAGCATAGTAAAGTGTGTTTGCTATGCTTTAGTTTGTAAATGAACGGGAAGCTATGTACCACATTATTCCTGTCCATTTATTCTACTAAAGATTCAGAAATGGAGATTGAGGGCTGTTTCCTAATCTCCTTTCTCTGTCTCAAAGGTAAAACATCAGAGGTCTGTTTAGAGAGCTCTTTAAAAATGTATAAAATAATAAAATTAAATGTAGCGCCCACCACCTTTAGGTGGGTGCTAATAAGTAAAGATAGGAGAAATTACCAGTGCCTTACTGTTTTTTTTGTTTAGGCCTGGATGTTTGCTTTGGGTTAGGGTGGAGCTGTAGAATAGAGGGGGGTGTGACCACCTGTTCATCCCCCTGGAAACCCGCCCTTGCTTCTCCAGAATAATGTACTGGAAAGGAGGTGGGTCAGGGAATGAGAGACAGGCAGTGTATATGGCCCTGGTCCAATCATTAATTTGTTTGGGCAGGGACGGGTCCATGCATATAAACTGAGGTCACATGCTCCTGGAGGGAGATGGGACAAGAAAGAATCCAGAAAGGCTGCATCATGTAATTCTCAAAAACAGGGCTGGAAGGCCTGGGGGTTCAGAGACCCCAGCACTGGAAAGCCAAGGAACTCCACTGGAAGGCCTGGGGGTTCAGAGACCCCAGTGCTGGAAAGCCAAGGAACTCTACTGGAAGGCCTGGGGGTTCAGAGACCCTAGAGCTGGAAGGTTTACCACAGCAACTTGCACTAAAATCCTGGGGAACAGAACCAGGCATCCCGGCTGGGATGGTTCACTATTCAAGAAGCGGGAAGTAGCTACTAAAAGGACTGAGTAGACCGGGGTCGCCTGGACTTTCCTGAGCTGGCCTGGGAAGAAGTCACAGGAGGTGAGAAGGCAGGTGAGGCTTGGGACTTCCAGCATTTCATTAGTACCAGATGCCTTTCAGAGGGGCATTGGCAGGTTCATTAAGGGAAAGGGTTCTATCTACTCGTGTAGCACAACAAGAGAGGCAACTTATACTTTCCTGCATTACTCACACATCACACACTGCAGATTCAGGAATAATAGTTCTCTTATTCAACTGTTGAACTGTGTCTGTGATTACTACAGCAGGGTGGAAGCAGCTGGGGTTAAACCAGCAGTACTGTAATGAACTACCCAGCAGCTCCCAAGGGAGTAGTGCACTTCATAAAATTAAAAACTACTAACCCTGTCCACTGCCCTACTAACCACATCCAATGCATTACTGACAAAATCCACTGTCATATTGACACCGTCCACTGCTCTACTGACTGACACTATTCACAGTCCCACTGCCACTAGTGGTGAAACCACTAGGGTCGCAAAGGTCACACCTGTGAACGGCCCCTCGTGTTCCACCACCATGGGGGGACCCCAAGATGGCAGGAAGGGGGTCCGCTGCACATCATATGAAAGGGATCCGCTGTGGGACTGTAATAAGGGACCATGCAACAGGAGTAAAGGGTCCTGGAATCAGTAGGAAGGGCCTCGGCTGGGGTCCCTTCATGGTTTCTTGCACTAGGGCCCTTAAGGTTCTAGTTACGTCTCTGAAACCATATATCGTAGGTGTAACAAACAGTACATGTGTATTGATATTGAACATCATATCAGGATGTTCTTGAATCTAACTTATACTGCTTAATCAGGCAAGAGTCATTAAGAGGGAGTATTGACTAGAATTTGAGCAAGGATTTATTCTTGAACTAATGTTCCATAATCTAAGAGCATAACCTCTAACAAACCTATGAATAAATGCCAGTTATATGCCGTAGATTCTAAAAGTTCGCTTTTCCATGAACCCTCCATCCTTGGGTCTGCTGGATTAGTAGTTGTCCTTGTGAGAATGAGATCCAAGAAAGGCTTCTGGAATTCACAACTTCAAGCCATGGTGATAAAAGTTACTTTTTCAGATGAAAAGCTTGGTGAAGCAGCCATAGCCTACAGGTTAAGTACTCTGACGGTCAGTGCAACCATGGGAGACTTCCTGAACAACATGCGTTCGAATCCCCATGTCGGCCTTCACCAGTGAAGGGGCCACCACTCACAGGTTAAGTTACTCTGAAGGCCAGTGTAGCCATGGGAGACTTCCTGAAAGACGTTGGATGTTATCCTAGCGTCGGCTCCTTGTGACCTTGGACAAGTCACTTTGTCACACCGTGTCCCAGCTCTCAATCCTTAGATAGGAATAATATACTTGTTACCGCTGAAGGTCACGACAGCATGTAGAAGAAACACTTCTATATAAAACAAGCTGCTCCCCATCAAGGAGCAGCTGTTATCAAAACATTCTTATTACTGTCTAAACCGTCTTCAATATATTCCTTCCAGGCATCCACACCAACCACTGGGGTCTTGGAGAAACCAGGATTCGAACCAGAGTCAGCTTAGTGAGCTGATACCTTCATAGGCTGGAAGCTTAACCTGTACACCAAACCTTTAGACAACTTTTCAACCTTAATTACTCATTATAATGTTTGAGTAATTAATTATTGGCAACATTTACACTTCATACCTTTTTTTTTTTCCACACTACTACCATCAACCCTACTAGAGTAGAGGTTATATGCTTCGCTGACTCCAAACAAGTCTTTGGGAAGATCTAGGTTCAAATCTATGCTATCTACCTTTAGGTTAAGGTCAATTTAATAACATCTTTTGCCACTATAGCTATGATGTAAACAAAATAAACATTTTATAAATACGTTCAGTAACTAAAATTTTAATATTAGATGCTTTCTCATAAAAATATGATTCTTATTTTATTTAGACACTTGACGGCTATCTTGCCTGGCATATTTGGTAGAATAAGATCCAAGATATCGTCTTTATTATATTATGGCATTAGGAAAATTGAAAGTTTAATAGGAATGTCTTTTTTTTTTTTTTCCATATTTTATGGTTAGGGAAAATGTATGTTTATTAAAATTTACAGACATAGCATCTCTCTTTCCCTTTATTGAAAACACAAAATCATCCTTTTCTTTTATTCACACTAATCACTTGTTTTCTTGAAATAGAAAAAATATTTCTAACACAAATCTTTGATGTCTCTATTGAGGTAACCAGATTTTAATCAAGGTGGATTCATATTCTAGGTCTCTAGATCTTTTATTTTTTACTTTTATTTTTCACAAAAGGACATGAATAAGGCCAAAGTATACATGTTGATGTGCTGCAGCTGATGCCTGATCCCCGCACTCCCTGTGACAGCGGTATGGGAAGAAGTTCCCCGTACTAGCTGTCAAATAATAGGAAATGCACATTTTCTACCTGCAAAAAATGTGCTTTTATTTTTTATTTTTTAAGTTAACTTATCCTTTAGAATGGACAGCTATCCTTTATGGATCTCACTTTGGTGATTACTATTTCTATAGCTCTTTTCATAGCTCGTAGGACGATCGTGCTAAAATGGACCTTGCCTCACCCACCAACTTTTTCTGACTGGATAACAGATCTCAAAAAATATATGTCTTATATAAAACATACTTATTATCCTAGAAACTCTATGCATTAATTTAAGGCTATATGGTCCCAAAGGATAGAATATACCCTCCCTTCTCTTAGGTCTTCATATGTCTTATCATGGGTGTATCTGCTATGAACTCTTTGTATCTGTATGGCTGATTAAGGTATATCTTTAGCTCTAGTCTAAAGCCTAGTACACACGGGCAGAATGTCGGCCGGTTGAATAGAAACCAGCCAGCTTTCACTATACAACGGTAGCCATGTATTCTGGAGAACAGGTGTCTTCCAACCAGTAGAGTTATATGCTCCCAAATTTTTCATTGTGATATTTTAGGGAAGCTGTGAATTTTTCAAGTGGTTAATATCATTTATACTAAAGAACCACGTGAGAATGGGGGGATCCTGTTTCCAGAGAGCTAGGATGCAGCTGCAGGCAGAAGGTTTCTGGAGAGGTTTGAATGGTGGAGGAGAAAGGCAGCAGGGTTAAGATCAAGATCAGTGGGGTCCATTCGCAAATCGGCATCTACCACTTTAACATCCGCCAGTAAAGTACCTTTTAGCGGTTTTACATTTTTTTTTGCAATTCTCAAAAAAGAAACGCTACTATAACAGCACATGAGCCGTTTTATGAACTCATTTTAACTGGTATTTTAACGCCGGCAGGTGCCAGCACTCTTTGATCCCTTTCACACTGGGGCGTTTTTCAGGCACTTTAGCGTTAAAAAAAAAGTGCCTCTAAAGCGCCTGAAAGAAGCCTCATCTGCAATTCCAATGTGAAAGCCCGAGTGCTTTCATACTGAGGCCCCTTTCACACTATGGCGTTTTTCAGGCGATTTAGCTTCCACACTGAGGCGCTGCGCTGGCAGGGCTTCAAAAAAAGTCCTGCAAGCAGCTTCTTTGCAGCGCTTTTGGAGCAGTGAATACACCGCTCCTAAATCGCCCCTTCCCATTGAAATCAATGGAAAACGCCTGCAAAGCGCTTTTGGCAGAGGTGCTTTGTGGGCGCTTTTAACCCTTTGTTTTGCCACTAGAAGGGGTTAAAAGCGCCCCACTAGCACTTGTAAACCGCTGGTAAAGCGCCGCTAGTTTAAGCGGTGCTTTACAAGCGTTTTTCGGGTGCTGGCAGTGTGAAAGGGCTCTTAAAGCTCTTGGGCTTTCACATTGGGATTGCAGATGAGGCTTCTTTCAAGCACTTTACAGGCACTTTTTTTAACGCTAAATCGTCTGAAAAACACCTGAAAAAACTTCCCAGTGTGAAAGGAGTCTTAAGAACCAGTCCCCCCCCCCCCCCCAATCCATACTAGGCCCTTTGGGTTTGATATGGATTTTGAGGGGGATCCCCACGCTAAAAGTAAAAAAAAAAGGTGCGGGGGACCTCCCTAAAATTTATACAAAACCTTTATCTGAGCATGCAGGCCAGGAAAAAGGGGGGGGGACAAGCGAGTAATGAGGAAAAGGGCCTTTTTCCCCATAACCCTGACCCTGTGGTTGTGAGGGTGTGGAGGATGACTTATCGGGATCTGGAAGCCTTTTTAACAAGGGGGCCCCAGATCCTGCCCCCCACATTTAATATGGGTATCCCTACTCATTCACAAAAAAATAAAGATTGTACACACGATACAAAAATCAGAAGTAAAATTTTGTCCGAAGAATGATCTGCCGATTTTCAGATCATAAGTATGGTGCTTTCGACAGCCGATTCTGTTTTTTCGTCAGACAAAAGCTGGA
The DNA here is from genome assembly GCA_028564925.1 of Lithobates sylvaticus. Taxonomy (NCBI): domain Eukaryota; kingdom Metazoa; phylum Chordata; class Amphibia; order Anura; family Ranidae; genus Lithobates; species Lithobates sylvaticus. Next base: position 68,428,269 of record CM053036.1, on the reverse strand, counting down.
TGTGCAGACTATAACATTTTTGCCGTACGTGAACCCAACGTCCGATTTTCATTTAATTAGTGCCGTTTTCATCCGAAAAAAAAAATCGTAAGAGCAAGATAACGCATGCTCAGAAAGGAAAGAACACGCAAAACAATTCAACACATTACATCACTTCTGAAGTTGTATTCTGTCATCCAAAAATTTTCGTATAGTGAGTAACCTCTTCACTTTCTACATGAGACTAGCATGCAACAAAAAACAGACGACCAGTTGTCCAAAAATCTGATCGTGTGAACGAGTCTTAAAGTGCAAAGTAAATAAAAACCCAGAGACCGTTTTTGACAAGTGTTTTATTCAAAAAGGCAAAAGAAAAAATGTCCCCCGAAGCAGATCCAATGTCAATCACGATGAACGCCAGCCACTGATCTGCATCATCACTCATGTACCACATTAGAGGGTTCCATGTTTGAACATATATAAACCCTCTATGGGCCTACCACACTGCATCTACATGCTTGATTAGAGTTTGAAAATGCAGGTTAAACTTTAAAGGAATATTAGGTGAAATTGATAACTCAGCACCCTAACTTATGGTTTTGGCTTTATGTCATGTTATGACACCTAGGGCTAGAGGGGAATTCTTGTTACAATTATGCAGGGTCTAAACAATAGAAGAAGGGGAATGGCTGCAGCTGCTGGAACATGGTACATGTTCCACCCAAGGGCGTAACTATAGGGGTCGCAATTGCAACCTGGCCCCATGCTTCAGTGGGCCCATGGAGCTCCCCTGTCATATTTGTCTACACCTGGATGAGAGGGGTGGCTGGGCGGCATATAGAGCAACTGATGCTCTGCATTCTCCTCCACGTAGCCGCTAAATGCCTGTGGGTTGGAGAGGAGGAGAAGCGGGCATTCAGTGGCTGCAAGGAGGAGAATGCAGAGCATCAGTTTCTCTATATGCCGCCCTGCCTAACCAGCCTGGTGCTAGGTGTTTTTGGCAGCCATCGGTTGCTGGGACTTCCATCTCTCACTTCTTGGTTCGCGGTTGCTCCTGCCCGGTAAGGGAAGAGGTTTGCTTTCCCCACACTGCTCCTGCAAGGAAGGCTAGGAAATATATTCTCTGCCACAGCAGTGCCCAGTACCTGAGTGTGTCCAGGTGTCCTACTGTCCCTTTCACACTGCCCGCCTGTCATACTGTTTACCATGCGCCTTTATTCAGAGTGGGGGCACACCAATTTAGGAGGTGTGTTACTATGTGTGGCAGGCTTGGCGGGAGGATGGTGGGCGTCAAAATGCACCTTGCATTTTGCACCAGCCCTGTAGCCAGGTTACCTGTTTCCTGCTGCCCCCAGGCCCCTGTGCTTTCCCTTGGTCACTACTCCCCCTCCCCACAGCACTGCTTGCTTCGCCCCTCCCCTCTCCTGCCAGCTTCTGCAGTTGGATGTCTTCAGGATGGAGAACCAGGGAAGGGGCCGGTAAATATGTTATTTACCGACCCCTTCCTTTTCTGAATGGACACAGTGAGTGACCAGTACAGATCACTCACTGTGTTGATTCATAATTGACGCATAGTAAAGTTTGTTCGCTATGCTCCAGTTTGTAAATTAATGGGAAGCTCTGTACTTAATTATTCCTGTCCATTCATTCTGCTAAAGGTTCAGAAATGGAGATTGAGGGCTGTGTCCTCAATCTCCTTTTTCTGTATCAAAGGTGAAACATTAGGTTTGTTCAGACCACTGATATGTTACCAAAACCCCCCAACAGGGCTCCTAAAAAATGTACATTGTAAAAAAAAAAAAAAATTAAGCACTACTAACCATGTCTACTGCCCTACTGGTTTCTTGCACCAGGGCCCTGAAGGTTCCTGTTGTGCCTCTGCCTTGGAAATCTTTTTTTTTTTTTTTTTTTTCGCTTGGAGTTGGGCTTTAAGAGCCTAGATTAATTTGTTTGTGACCACAAATTAGATCATCAGTTGTCTAATGACTGGTTTCCTGGATGTGTTTGTCAAACATATTTATTACCAAAAGTTAGAATGGTCTATAAATCCATATATGATGCAGGTATTTTCTAAAGCATTATTGCACAACAGTTAATAAAATCATGCATGATATCCAAGCTGTACATTCCAGAATTTTAACCCAACAGCAAAGTCTTTTCCGAATTAATACAAAGCGATCTCTGATTGGATGAGATGTGGTAGGGACGTCAGGTGGGATTATTCTAGAAGAAACAATATTACACAATTATGAATATTTAGGTCTCTCTGACAAATCTCTAGGAGAGTTCTTGCTAGGGAAACAGGGTGCAACAATTTGGTGTGTCCTGGGAAACCGGTACTGGTCTCCTGGGCCATTTCCAGGGTAGGAGCCAGGGGCCCACTTCCTGAAGAGCTCTGTACTGGAATAGTTGGTGGCCTGGAAACGTTGTTCTGTCTTGCTGCACCTGGGTAAGAAGTTTCACTGATGAATAGTGTCCTGGAGAGCAGGGCACAAGATAATTCCAATGGACAACTTTCTCCAGAAGGTGCTTGTGCTGCCCGCTGCCTTTCAACAGCCAGTGTATACGGAATGGTAACCTCGCCTTAAAGACTTATTGGGGTCGGTATACTAAAACCGGAAAGTGCAAAATCTGGTGTGCATGGGAGCAACTAACTTCAGCTTGTTCTATTAGCTTTGACAGAAAAAAAAAAAAGTGCAAGCTGATTGGTTTCTATGTAGAGCTGGACCAAAATTTTGCACTCCCCAGTTTTAGTGAATCAACTCCATTGTCTTTAATGGCTAGCATTTTTTTTTTTGTTCTCGAACCCTCACTTCTGAGGTTAGTGTGCCTAATAAATCTCTTAAAATGTTCTAAAGTGACGGGTGCCCAATTCCTTTCAACCCACAGAGTCAAAGATTCTGCTGTGAGGTTTGTTCTGGTGTGATGGAAAAGGCTGCTTCCAGGTGAGCCTGCTTGCTGTTTGGCATTGCTATATACTGCATGTTCTATAGTTGGGAAGCTTAAATAGTTGAGCTGGCCATGTACAAGTAGAATTTAATTCATCAATTTTAGTTTTAAGTATGTTTTGTTTGATTTTTAAATCATTAGTGAGACAAATCTAATGTTTGTTTTTGACCACAGTGACGAAATTTTAAAGGAACCAAAGGGAAATATTTTTGACCAACTACTGACTCTCTAACAGCATATGTGAATTTTGTTAGGGAAATTCATTGTTAAAAGCAAAAGAAAATTTGAAGTACTTTCAAACAATATTTGCCCAGTTTCCAAATAGAATTTTCATACAATTGTTAGTACAAATGTCTTTTTTGCTAACTAGCTTATAAATGAGCCCCTAACTAACCTGTTTCAGCTTCTCAGGTTAAAAACATACATTTTTCATTTGCAAATATATGTAGAAGCCACATTGCTGAGTCAAGGTACCCCTATGGATACTTGTACAGTTTTGTGCATTGCCCTGCCCATGTGCATCTTTATCTGTTAGCTAGTTTCAAGTAGACCAGAGAGGCTGCCAACCTTGTGTGTGTGTGTATGTGTGTGTGTGTATGTGTGTATATGTGTGTATATGTGTGTGTATGTGTGTGTATATATATATATATATATATATATACACACACATACATACATACATATACATACATACATACACACACACACACACACACACACATTATATTATATATATATACACACACACACATACATATACACACACACACACTATATTACCAAACGTATTGTGACGCCTGCCTTTACATGCACATGAACTTCAATGTCATCCCAGTCTTAGTCTGTAGGGCTCAATATTGAGTTGGCCAACCCTTTGCAGCTATAACAGCTTCAACTCTTCTGGGAAGGCTGTCCACAAGGTTTAAGAAAATGTTTGACCATTCTTCCAGAAGCGCATTGGCGAGACCAGGCACTTATGTTGGACGAGAAGGCCTGGCTTGCAGTCTCCACTCTAGTACATCCCAAAGGTGTTCTATCGGGTTTGAGGACAGAACTCTGTGCAGGCCAGTCATGTTCCTCCACCCCAAACTTGCTCATCCATGTCTTTATGGACCTTGCTTTGTGCTCAGTCATGTCGGAACAGGAAGGGGCTATCCCCAAACTGTTCCCACAAAGTTGGGAGCAGGTAATTATCCAAATGTCTTGGTATGCTGACGACCTGAGGATTTCCCTTCACTGGAACCAAGGGGCCAAGCCCAATCCCTGAAAAACCCCCTCCAACAAATTATTTGGACTAGTGCACAAAGCAAGGTCCATAAAGACATGGATGAGCGAGTCCTGACCTCAGCCTGATAGAACACCTTTAGATGAATTAAAGCGGAGACTGCAAGCCAGGGCTTCTCATCCAACATCAGTGCCTGACCTCACAGATGCAATTCTGGAAGAATGGTCAAACATTTCCATAGACACACTCCTAAACCTTGTGGACACCCTTCCCAGAAGAGTTGAAGCTGTTCTAGCTGCAAAGGGTGGGCCAACAATATTGAACCCTACGGACTAAGGTTGGAATGGGGGTGGGTGTGTGTGTGTGTGTGTGTGTATACACACACACACACACACACACACACACACACACACAGTCTCGCAAAAAGTGAGTACACCCCTCACATTTTTGTAAATATTTTATTCTATCTTTTTATATATGACAACACTAAAGAAATTACACTTTGCTAGGTAAAGTAGTGAGTGTACAACTTGTATAACAGAGCAAATTTGATGTCCCCTCAAAATAACAACACACAGCCATTAATGTCTAAACTGCTGGCAACAAAAGTGAGTACACCCCTAAGTGAAAATGTCCAAATTGATCCCAATTAGCCCCTTTCCCTCCCCGATGTCATGTGACTCGTTAGTGTTACAAGGTCTCAGGTGTGAATGGGGAGCAGGTGTGTTAAATTTGATGTTATCGATCTCATCCTCTCATATTGGTCACTGAAAGTTCCACATGGCACCTCATGGCAAAGAACTCTATGAGGATTTGAAAAAAAGAATTGTTGCTCTACATAAAGATGGCCTAAGCCATAAGAAGATTGCAGTCCCTGAAACTGAGCTGCAGCACGGTGGCCAAGACCATACAGTGGTTTAACAGGACAGGTTCCACTCAGAACAGGCCTCGCCATGGTCGACCAAAGAATTTGAGTGCATGTACAGAGGTTGTCTTTAGGAAATTGATGTATGAGTGCTGCCAGCATTGCTGCAGAAGTTGAAGGGGTGGGAGGTCAGCCTGACAGTGCTCAGACCATATGCCGCACACTGCATCAAATTGGTCTACATAGCCGTCACCCCAGAAGGAAGCCTCTTCTAAAGAGGATGCACAAGAAAGGCTGCAGTTTTCTGAAGACAAGCAGACTAAGGACATGGATTACTGGTACCATGTCCTATGGTCTGATGAGACCAAAATAAACTTATTGGGTTCAGATGGTGTGAGGCGTGTGTGGCGGCAACAAGTGTGTCTTGCCTACAGTCAAGCATGGTGGTGGGAGTGTCATGGTCTGGGGCTGCATGAGTGCTGCTGAGAAAGTTCCGCTCAGCAGATAAGGATCCCCCTGTACTGCGCAGGCGCAGTGCTTGCACAGTACGAAGCATAACGAAGCCGCCGGAAATAGCCGAAGCAGAAGACAGTGAATCAGCTGTACACGGCGCCTGTAACACGGCCCCTCGCGGGCTGACTGACTTTGGCTATTTTCGGAAACTCCATTGTGCTTCATTGTGCTTCGTATTGCTCAAGCGCAGCACCTGCGCAGTACAGGGGGTTCCTTATCCGCCGGGGGAACTTTCTCGGCAAGACACCGGCACTGGGGAGATACAGTTCATTGAGGGAACTATGAATGCCAACATGTACTGTGACATACTGTAGCAGATCATGACCCCCCCCTACCTTCTGAGACTGGCCCACAGGGCAGTATTCCAACATGATAATGACCCCAAACACACCTCCAAGACGACCACTGCCTTGCTAAAGAAGATGAGGGTAAAGTATATATATATATATATATATATATATATATATAAATATATATATATATATATATATATATACACACACATACATATATACATACATACACTAGATATATATACACACACACACATACATACATACACACCCATTTTCAAATGACTAGATTTTTTGTTGACCCCATTGAAAGAGGCTACTCATTCAGGGAAAGTTCAGCAAAACTGGCATAGATAAATGGAAACCTGCTGGCAGGCACCATATACATCAATATTGCTAGTATTCCAAATGGAATATTATGATTGCTTATGAAATTTGTCATTAAAATCTGTTTAATAAAGTGTGAATTAAAAATATAACATAGGAAATACTTACTGATTTATGTGCTGTCTTTACGTTAAAGTTTATTTTTTATATTCTGTATTTTTTTCAGATTCTCTATTCCCACACAGTTCACACCTTATGAGTAGAAGCTCTTTAGCATAAAATCACTGAGGCCACAACCCCATGAAATCAATAGCCAAGTCTGTTTTGGATCAAACTAAAATATTGTTTTGCCTTCAGTTCTCCATTATATGTTTTAATCAATGCTGTAAATACTTGGACACATCAATGACTAATCGCCTGAGAGTATAATTTTGTCAATAAAAGAGTGACAATGTGTCTGAATTACATTTCAATGTAAGATTCACTCGTCATTCACAGGTCAAAGGACTGTTAACTGCAGGGCTTAAAAATCTACTATTGATTCCAGAAGCAGAAGGTACCAAAAGAAGCAGTATTTCAGGAAAATGTAATATACATAACTGTTTTACCCTACAAATTTTATAGAATGCTTTCAAAGTTCAGGGTTAGATTTAACCCTAGGTAACCTGGATTGCAGCCCAAGGTGCCATGGCCACTAGGGGTGGCTCTTTGCCACCCAAGGCATGAAAATTTTCAAATACTGGTATTTGGTACTGTGGTAATACTGGTAGGTACTGTGCTTTAGGCAATAAATCTAAAATAAATGAGTAAGCAATGCATCTTCATAAAACATCAAGACATTACAGTGCAAAAAGTCCACCATATAGAGATCAGTGATTTAAACAAACAGTCTCAGCACTATATTTCTCAAATAAGTGCAATTCTTTAACTCGTGCCACACTCCACCGGTGTGTTCCTCCACGGCATGCAAATCACACATACCAACCAGAGCAATTTCATCCTCCAAAACAGAGAAGTCAAAAACAGCCTCAAAATATAACCAGGCTCCCATCACAGAGACGCTAGGAATTTCTCACTCCAGGTCAAATCCTCCAGTCAACTTTTGGTTTTTCGGTATATTATAAAGAAAACAAATAGGAGAACCACATAGTGTAAAACTATAAAAGCAATACTAGTTTTTTAAAATCTCCAAAGCACTCGTAAATATTCATGAAAGTACTGCATATAATAAATACAGCCGGTCCCAGGAATGAGACAGGGCCACATTTGTGATGATGTCGTGAACAAAGTCTCCGCCCCAGAAGATGGAATTTGTGAGGAATCGCATAGGGAAGAGCCTTTGTTTGATTTTTGGTTAAAGCGCAGCACTTATAAGCATTAGCTTGACAATTTAGATCACTTGGTGTGCTTGCAGGTGTAATTGTAGTATGATCACATTTTTTGTTTTCATTAAATCTTTTATGCCTTCCTGACATTTATCTTTAGGCTCGGTTCTGCAATAACAATGACTCCAATGTTCCCCTTTGCCTTCAAAGGCATTATTAGAGGGGCGCTGCCACTAATATTGGCTGTTTATCTCACTGCGCAGTTCTTCCACACCAAGCCCCTCCCACCCCTAGTGTGCAGTGCAGTGACTGTATCGTACACTGTGCCATGGTGGAAGGGGCTGAGTATGTTTGCTGAGAGTGTGTTGGGCAGCTTTTAAGACACAGTGTGCTTGCCAGCTATCTGCTTTGTTGATCTTCCATAGGCCAGAGCCACAGTCTGTGATGTGGGGTGCAGCCTGTCAAAGAGGGCTTGCATGGGAAATCATGAAAGTGTTACTAAACCCACAACAGTAAAATCAGTGTGTATATGCAGTAAAGCATGTTTGTTATACTCACTGTGGAACCAAAGGGGTTAATCCTCTGCATTGTGTAAAAAGGCTGTTTGATCCTCTCCTCCTTTGACAGTCCCCAATAAATTTCTGGATAATACAGAGCCAGGGAGTATTTTTTTTTTTTTTCTTGGGAGGGTGCATGTAATCAGCACAGGGCCAATCAGCACAATCCAGGCAGAGGGTCAGGGGTCCTGCATCCAGATAGGACAGTCAGTGCAGAATTAAAATGTCTCCTACAAGCATTAACCAGACACTGATAGAAGTCACAGGACTGCTATATATACTGCTAAGAAAAGGTATTTAGCAGTGTATATTTACTAAAATAATTGCTGTTCTATGTACTGTGGGAGACCAGATATAGTGAATGTACGGTCCTGGGATTAGGAACACTTTAAGTAAGGTACACTGTAAGAAAACACAAGTAAACACTCTTGAGATTAGGGATGAGCCCGCAGTTCGAGACGAACATCTGGTATTCGTTTGTTCTAAGACGAACCGAACACATGGGGCGTTCACAGGAAATTCAAGCACCCCGGAACACCCCATAATGCACTGCAAGATCGCTGTGCATTGCTGTATGATGATTGGCCAAAGCATGCACCTGACCTGCATGCTTTGGCCAATCACAGTGCGTTCTGCAGAGAGAGCGCGCTGCACTCTGCATTCAGTGTAGCCTATATATACAGTGCATTAGGTGGTGTATAGTTTCTAATAAACTTCAGGCGGTATACACAGTATATAATACAGTGTAGTGTGGTGTTGCAAAACAAAAGAGACGTCATGTTTGGAAGGCCACCAAGGAGAGGCAGACACTCACAGGGCACTAAAAGATGGCAAGCAGCCTCTGTGTCTATAGTCAACAGTGGTGGTCATGGACATGGTGCATCCTCTGCAGGTAGCTGTGGGGCACGCTTGTCCTCTTTATCTGCTGCTGGCCGTTTTATTGAGCCACAACATGCAGCAGAGTTGGTGGAGTGGATAACGAAGCCATCCTCATCCTCCGTCACCCAGGCTCAGAGTAGCCTATTCTACCTGCTCCTTGTCCACAGTCACTCCTTCCGTAGCCCCACCATCATGCACAGAGGAGTCCCCAGAATTATTTGACCACAGTGTCGGTTATATGCTGCTGGAGAATGTGCAGCGATTTGAAAGCTCTGATGTTGGTTCACAGGTTGAGGAAGGGAGTAACGTGAGCCTAGAGAGAGGGGGTGCCACAGAAGGACAAGAAACTGGCAGTCATGTTCCCCCAGCTTCAGCATACTGCTAAGTTTGCTCCAGTGACGAGGAGGGAGAGGATGATGAGGTCACTGACTGTACTTGGGTGCCTGAGAGAAGAGAGGAGACACAACTCCAATGAGGCAGGGTGTCCTCTAGGGGGCAGCCACCCTACTGCATCACACCGCAGAGCTCTGCAGGTGCAGAGTGCTGCCGACTCCCCGCTGACTTTTAAAAGTTCCTTGGTGTGGGCCTTTTGACATGTGTGCAGCAGATCGCACCATTGCCATTTGCAACCTACATCTGAAGCGGACCAAGTGTGGCCAGAACAGCAGCCACTTGAGCACCACATGCTTGACCAGACATATGAAGAGTATATAGGGCAGGCCATATAGTAGATATACTGTTGTTCAGAGTACATCTACCACGCCATTTTGTTTTCAAGGATTTCTATCTATATTGCCGGGATTCGACAATACATTACAGCCGCGAGCAGTCTTAAATTAAATTTTTTTCCTTTAGAAATGTAATTTTGATGTAGTACTGTTATAAAAAGACTAAGGAGACCCCCCAGCATGATAGTTAAAGAAATATTACATTTTTATTGTTTCACTTTAAGCTTTATTAAAATCACTGCTCTCGTAAAAACGTCCGTTTTTAAAACGTTTTTTTTTCCTTCAAAACGTGTCCCCTGGGGGCAGGACCTGGGTCCCCATACACTTTTTATTGCAATAACTGGCATATAAGCCTTTAAATGATCACTTTTGATTTTTCACATTCGCATCCCATAGACATAAAGGTGTTAGCACGCAAGTCTTTTGCCTGTTCACATGTTCTGCTGCGAACCAGAAGGGGGGGGGGGGGTTCGGCTCATTCCTACTTGAGATTCTGAGCTCCAGTTTAACACAGCGTTTGGAGTGATTGTGTTCGGCTATTCTATGCTTTACACCCGCATGTACATCCATCAACCCATTAACGGCACAACTCAGGGTGCTGCAGAACACGCATGTTTGTGTGGTGTGGCATGTCAAGCAACCATTTAAAATGAATGCGCTTGTGCATTCCTTGAACACAAGTGTGCGCAGGGTGTTCATACGACATGGTAGAATGGGTCCGGGTCTAAAACAGCAATTTATTTTTTTTACTCAGTGCACCTTAACGCATAGGACATTCTCCTCCATGTTGCGCTGTAGCACACTATATAATTTGCATTGTATGCCCATGCATTTCTACTGTCAATCCAAAATGCACCACAAAGCATGCAAATCAAAACATATCACCTTGTGGTACATTTTTATGGCATGTGCATTTCCACTTAGCACCCATAGACAATAAATGAAAAATGTTCCTGGTGTCAGTACTATACAGTTTCTCCAAGTATGATCATGATCTTGCTATCAGTTATAAAGTCTTGGTTCTGTATGCTGCGGTGTGCATGTGTTGATGGGATGTGGAGGTGGTGGTGAAGGGTTAGCAACTGACATGAGGGAAAAATTATAAAAGGGCAGAGATTACAGAAAGTTGCTATAAAGGACAGATTTAGGTAGTTTGTATTAAATGCATAACTAGACTAAATATTTTTATAAAAATTGTATGGATATGAACCTTAAAGTCAGCTTCAGTTTTTACTTTTTTTGAAGGTCATTAATGCTGTCAGTGTCCCTGATAGGATGCCATCAAGATAGGGGCATTTCACCTCCCTTTCTATGTGTAAGGAGTGGTGAATGGAACATGGTGAGGTCACATTCATACTTTTGCGCACACATTATCGCGTACAAGCTGCAATTTATTATGGCACCCTATCAGTGATACATGCACAAAGCAACTGCATAGACTTTTGGGTGCATTTAAATAAAATGAAGCAGTTGTGTTTTTGTTTTGGCTTGTGGTACACCACTGACACTATCCAGAGATAATTACCTTGCTGGGCAATGATTGTAATCAGAGGAGACAAATTGATTTCATAGTAGTCGTGAAGATTTATTATTTTTTCTAAAGTAAGGAGGATGGTGGCATTATAGTTTGCTGTATACATTCACCCAGCAAACACTGTGCTTGGACATAATGGGCACTTATGGACCCACTGTCCTGTCTATGCCATTAAAGTTAATGTTTCCTAGTTTACCATGAATCGTCTATCTCATGCTTTGATGTATACTGAAATGTAAGTGGTCTATGTTTCTAATAAATTTTCTACCAATGGTTTTACACTATGCCGACTCTATCTTTTCTGCCCTAATGGAGTGTTGAAGAGAGGATTCCTCCTTTGACTTTGAATGGCCCAGTATACGAACACATATTGCTACATCTGTTTCAGTGAGGGTCGGTAATCACTCTAGCAACACAGTCCATTTGGAGTGGAGCGTCCATAGCCAGGTGTTGAGACACCATTGCCTTATTGACCCATATGGTGTAACCCAAGTTGGGTCCATATGTTCTGGTAAACCTCCTTATATTCCATTTGGTGGCAGATTTCTGCATGGTGGCGATTGTTCCTCTCTGGGTGATTAATCATTACAATGTGGATCTCGCAATTATCATACACAAATTTATTCACTGTATTTTGAACTTGTTTAGTTTACCTACGACATTCATTTTTTCTATACAGATTTGAATTCTGTTTTGTTTTCATGATTTATCTCATATCAACATTTGCGCACATCTATGTATTTATGTTTAGCGCTGCACTAATTATCTACTACATTTGACAGCTGACCAAAATGATGCAGTTATACCAAGCTCGACTGTGCAAAAAAAATAAAAAATAACTTATTCTTTTTGCAATCTGTGGATTCTGAAGTACAGTTTCATATTATGATATGTTGTAGGTGCCCAGGGAAAGTTGAACAGTTGGGTAAACCCTGCATGTATTTTTTTCATTCAACCCAGCGCATTAAACAAAAAACCTGACAGATTGCCGTACCAACTCAAGTGATATTGGTGCTACAATCTCACCTGCTGCTCTATTGTATTCTGAGGGGGCATCCCCCACCAACAGAATAAACAGATCAGCGCTTGCAGCTATTGGCTGTGAGTGCTGATAGGATACTGGCTCATTAGAACGTCTTCTGTTGGACAGATTGCTGTACATATTGACAGAAAGTCGGGCCCTGCTGACCCGGCCTCTCTTTTAGACAGTGTGTACTCGGCTTTAAGCTCCGTATACATGGACCGAATGCCGGGAGACATCGGCTAGTTCAAGAAAAAAAAAAAAAAAGCAGACATTCTTTGTGTATGCCATCCTGTCCAACAGAAGCTGGCAGTTTTGCTGCCTTCTGTTGGACAAGCATTGTGGAAAATCAGCAGCCGACCAACTCCCAATCAGCAATCTCCGCCAATGGGTTGAACAAAAAAACAAAAAAAAAAAAACAACTCAGTGCATACCAGGCTTTGAGTATTAATTTATTTATTTAACAGTAGTTTAGTTTGGAAACTTGCAGTCACACAACGAACAATGAAAATTACCAGCTTGGAATACAAACGGTGCTCATTGTCCAGCATTATAATGGAGTACATGAAAATGGCGTTTTTTTAGCAGAGGATATAAGGAGGCTCTTTGTTCCAGGGCCTTGAATTTAAAGGGGCCCTGGGTAATTTTTGGGGAAAAAAATAAAAATAGTATTGAGGTGCCAACTAGGCTAGTGTCATGCACTACCACCATATGTCAAAATTTTTGCACATATTAAAGTGGTTCATTTAGGACTTGTTTCAATACATTCAGAGAGAGGTCGGAATATACAGTTGTGGGAAGGCTGTCCACAAGGTTTAGGAGTGTGTCTATGGGAATGTTTGACCATTCTTCCAGAAGCGCATTTGTGAGGTCAGGCACTGATGTGGATAGAAGCCCTGGCTCGCAGTCTCTGCTCTAATTCAGCCCAAAGGTGTTCTATCAGGTTAAGGTAAGGACTCTGTGCCAGCCAGTCAAGTTCTTCTACCCCAAGCTTGCTCATCCATGTCTTTATGGACCTTGCTTTGTGCACTAGTCCAAATCATTTAGTGGATGGGGGATTATGGTGTGGGGTTGTTTTTCAGGGGTTGGGCTTGGCCCCTTCATTCCAGTGAAGGGAACTCTTAAGGTGTCAGCATACCAAGACATTTTGGACAATTAAATTCTCCCAACTTTGTGGAAAAAAGTTTGGGGATGGCTCCTTCCTTGTTCCAACAGGACTGCGTCCTGACCTCAATCTGATAGAACACCTTTGGGATGAATTTATGTTGGAGACTGCGAGCCAGGCCTTCGCTTCAATATCAGTGCCTGACCTCACAAATCCTCTCCTCAAAGAATAGTCAAACATTCCCATAGACACACTCCTAAACTTTGTGGACAGCCTTCCCAGAAGAGTTAAAGCTCTTATAGCTGCAAAGGGTGGGCAAACTCAATATTTAACCCTACAGACTAAGACTGGGATGCCATTAAAAGGTAATGTGTGTGTAAAGGCAGGTGACCTAATATAGTGTAGATCCACATACTGTACATTGATTTTGAATATTTTATATGAGAGCAGTGTTTTTTGCAATTGCTGTGACTTTGTTAGATAAATAATACTCATGCGATTCATTAGGGAAATGTCCCATTTATTACAGGTACTTTTATAGCACCGTCAATTTACGCAGCGCTTCTACATAGTTATTGTATATTCACATCAGTCCCTGCCCTCAAGGAGCTTACAGTCTAAGGTCCCTAACTCACATTCATACACTAGGGGTAATTTAGACAATTAACCTACCAGCAGGTCTTTGGAGTGTGGGAGGAAACCGGATTAACTAAAAGATATCCACACAGGCACAGGGAGAACATGCAAACTCCAGGCAGGTAATCCTGTGGTGCAGATTTGAACTGATGACCCTAGTGCTGCTAGACGAAAGTGCTAACCACTTAACCACTGTGTATGCAATAAGTTTGTCAATCAGGCAAAAAATGTACAGCAGTTACCCCTTTTTTCACCCGTTTGGTACAGCTTCCACCTCCAGGCCAGGACAACTTTGCAGAATTACTTTGTATTGACTCAGATTCCCCTTGTATTTTAACTGTGTACTATCTTCCCTCCATTTTGTAAAATGGTACGCAAATGTCTGCCGCTAATCCTGGACAATAATTTATAACGTGGTCCAAAGTTGAATATTATTGTAACGGCAACAGGAACGTCCAACTGGCTGCAGCTTAGTCAAGTGTGTTTGTTAGGCTACTTTGACATTGGTTCACATCAAAATGGTCTGTAAATTGCCTATGCATTAATGGAGCGATTTTGCGGTGCGTTTTTTTTAAGGACAGGTGGCTCAAAAACCCTTAGCAAGGGCATTCTAGAGGCTGTTTCCATTTATTTCAACTGGGGAAGGATTGTTTTTTTTAACTCGCCAAACATGTTTCAAAAATGCGGTAGGCAGGATTTTTTTTATACCGCAACGTAAGAGCACCTCCCCAGTGTGAACACAAATAAAATTTATTTTAAAAGTGAAGCATGTGCTTTTTTTTTTATGCAAAAGTGCTTCAAAAACTGAGTGTGGAAGCAGCCTAAAATCATTAAACAGTGAAAGTGTGACTATGTGTGATAATGCAAAGTAACTGCTGGAACTGATGTCCCAAAAGGAGGACCTATACTAATGATTCAATGCAAAGTTAAAGGTGTCAGTCAATATTAGTTCACCTTTTCATTTTTTCCTGAAAAAGAACTGGTCTTATCTCCACAATCAAACCACCAATAAGAGGTCCCTTATGTCTTGTTCCTCGCAGAGGTCCTAGGAATCAAAGCTACTGAACATCTCAAGAAGACAACGGCATGCATAGAAAACTGGTAACATTTATTTAGCGTTTACAATAATTTTACTAGAAATGCAAGATTACTATATAAAAAGTACAAGAATATAATGGTGCTCTGTGTTTTGTTCTCATATACACGTACATTGGGTTTATTGCACATTTTAACATTTATAAAATAGTATTTACTTTGGTGAAAAAATAACTCCCAGTTTTACACTTCTCAGGATCAGCTTTTCAGTTAAAATAGGAATGTGTATTTCTGGAGAAATTTAGTAAACATATTAAATATCCATCACCTGAGGTGTACTTGTGAAATATTCTTGGCAAACAACTTACTACACGAGACATGACCCCATGAACCTTGGTTTTAGATTTCTCCAATTCATTACATTTAGCAGACATGAGAACAAGGTTAGATATACTTGAAATATATTGCAGGATCCAGCCCAACATCGCAAGCCAAAATACTATAATGGAGAAGATGGATCTTATGAATTTGGTCTCACAAGCTTCATTGAAATGTAGCCCTAGATAAAAACAAAATATATATGGAAATATCACTAAGATGTACAAACATTACACTGAAAATATCAAATACCAGCAGAAATCTGAAAACCAATTACAAAATTTTGAAAACATTAATGGTAATTTGTGTTTCTAAAAGAAATCAGAAAAAAAAAAAGGGTTTATGCCAAACATTGGCACAAAATGTCTTGCCAATTATTACCACTACAACGAAAGAGAATGGTTAAATTAGTAGAATTATTTCCAATTCTTTGATTGGCCAATATTTAGAAGAAAATAAAACCAGTTGAAAATGTATCCGATATGCAAGCTGGGGGAATATGCAGATACATCATATATAATTTACGATAACCAACTAACGAAACCCAAACAAAATACATGAGGTAATAAAAGCAATCTGTTATTAGATAACTGGGGTTGAATCTGGGGTTGATCTGAAAGATCTTAAAAAAATAAAAAAACACACTTACGGGCAATGAATACAAGAACACTCCAAGGAAGAGCAGAACAAGCAGCAGTACGATGATGCCAATGAAGATCCATTTGAATCTGCGCCACACAATAAATTTCATTGTCTTGCAAGGATTTGTGAACCAAAGGAAGGATGTTTCTGGTCGGCTGCATTTTGAAAGAAACAATATTAATCAAACTAGCAGAGGAAAAGACTTGTGCTTTAAGGCGAGGAAGATAATGTGATTCAATTAATAATTAACTCTGTGTGAGATTAAAAAAAAAAAAAAAAAAAAAAAAGTAAGAAGGCCAGTTAGCAAAAGGGAAGAAAATAAATAGAAACGATAGAGGTCCAAGAAGACGGGAAGGTGAGAGAATCAGAATGGGCAGTCTAATGACCGTCATGTGTGAGCTGGCACAGGTTTCCAGGTTAATATGGGCACTCCGATACCAGTGATTAAGAAGAAAAATGGCTTACTTTGGTGGCTCTAACTTTGGGTTCATGTTGGGTTCATCACGGCCCTTGCCAGCTGGCCTTTCTTCTGCCTCTTTCTCATTCAGGATTTCCAGAGTCAGCTCAAGTTTTCCCTTTTGGCAAAAGAAAACAGGTTCATGACATCTCACTAAACACCGTGTTCTGCTTGTTTAGGAAAATAATAATGCATTCTGGGTCTAAAGCAGAAAAGAAAATCTCTCACTGTTCAGTCAGTGTGTGAAAGCAAGTAGGGCGGATAAAATGACAACAAAACTAATGACACCTCAAGTGGCTTAAACTGCTGCCCTCAATTAAGAGTGGTGAAATCTTGTAAACAGCAGCACAGTTGCATTGCCCTGAATGGGCAACCACCAAAAAAAAAAAAAAAATGGGAGTTTGTTAGAAGGTAAGGGCTTCTTCCAGAGTTGTTTTTTTTTTATTTTCCCTTAGCACAACTTCTAATGAAGAAAAACTTGCAATAATAAAAACATAATAGTCTGTATTAAAATGGCTTGCAATTAAGGGCAGATGGAACACATAAGCTGTCCACACACACACAACGTCATGAAGAATTGACCAAGGTGCCAGATCCAAAGAAAACATAGCTTTACACACATTAAGACAATCTCAAAGAAAATAATCTTTGGCACCAAGCCTATCCTTCAGGCTTTTTATAACAAGTGAAGCTGTTGTGGAATGACCTATGTACATTGTTATTATATTACTGCCTTTACCATCAAAAACATTATCCAGCACCTGAAAAATTCAGTTTTTCAGCCTCTGAATCAAAGTTCTGTACCATGCAGATACATGAAGTCATTGTGCGTATAATGTTTCAGTACATGTAGGTATGTGGTGGTTGAGTAGGCTCTGCCAATACATTGAAAGGACTTTCTACTTCAACCACTTACAGCACTGCATTGCTTTAACTGACAATTGTGTGGACGTGAAACACTGTACCCAAATACAATTGAATAATTATATAAATCCACCCAAGTAGACCCAAAGGTTGCCAACATCCCGGTATAAGGAATCATACATAAAAAAATAAAATAAAAAAAAAAGAGTACCCCCCAATGAAAGTACTTTTGGACTTTAAGGGCAACTAACAAATATCAGTGTAGCACTGACCGTTACCTCACCTGCTCGCTTCTCCGTCTCAGAGGTCCTGTGGAAAATGGCCCAAAGAATGTTAAATCCGACACTTAGGTGTCCTTTTATGAAACTGAGATCAGCTGCGATCCCAAGTCTCACAGTTGATCTCAGGTCATTACCAGTGTATGAAACTGAGGTAATCAGCGTCTCCCCTGATTATCTCAGCACAGTGAGAATCTAAACTGACTGTCACAGAAACGGCCAGTGTAAGTGAGTATTCTGGAGAAAGCAGGAAGTCCTTCATTCACTCAGGAGCAGCCATACAGTGCAAGCACATCTTCCCCACCATTACACACCCAAAAACCAGCAGGTTAGCAATCTAAAGTGTCTCTCTCTCTCTCTCTTATATAAATAATTTTACCTGCATTTAAATGATATTATTTATGTAATTTTTATGTCATTTTTAATTTATTAGTGAATAAAATTTTGTAAACCCTGAAATATGGTTTTACCGATGGCATGTTCCATTAGGCTACTTTCACACTGAGGCGCTGGGCATGCTGGCAGTAAAGCGGCGCTATATTTAGCGGCACTTTACAGTCGTTATAGCAGCGCTTTTTCGGGCGCTAGCGGGCAGTTTTACCCCCGCTAGTGGCCGAAAAAGGGTTAAAACCGCCCGCAAAGCGGCGGTTTGCAGGGGGGCTTGGAGCGCTGCCACATTGTTTTCAATGGGAAGGGGCGCTTTAGGAGCGGTAAATACACAGCTCCTACAGCACTCCAAAGATGCGGCTTGCAGGACATTTTTCAGCATCCTGCAAATGCACCGCTCCAGTGTGAAAGCCCGCGGCTGTTTGAAGGCGCTTTGCAGGCGCTATATTTAAAACAGATAGTAAGGCCCCTTTCAGACTGGGGCCCCTTTCACTCCAGTGTTACCAGGACGGTCAAAAAAGTCCTGCTAGCAGCATCTTTGGAGCGGTGAAGGAGCGGTGTATTCACCGCTCCTACCCATTGAAATCAATGGGACAGCGCGGAAATACCGCTGGCAAAGCGATGCTGCAGCGGCGCTTTGCTGGCAGTTTTACCCCTTTTTCAGCCATTAGCGGGGGTTAAAACTGCACTGCTAGCGGCCGAAAACCGCAGCCAAAACTACAGTAAAGCAGCGCTAAATAAAGCGCTGCTTTACTGCCGACGCCGCTCCCACCCCAGTGTGAAAGGGGTCTTATACAGGGGTTTATCAATTATGAAATATATTTTATTTTAATTTATTACTAATTTATACTTGTATACTTTATTAAATTTTTTTTTTAATGATTATAAATGTATTTTACATTTATATGAATGGTGTATAGCTGCATTACATATGTGGATTACATTAATTTACTATACACCATTCACATTTAAATAGGCACATGTATGATATTTAAATATTGATTAAAACAATGTTTTATAATAATTAGGTTAATGTATATTGTGTAGGGGGAATTTAACTATTATTTTATTAATATGTTGGGGAATAATGTGTGATGATTAGTGTTCAACTTTTGTATTTTACATCTCCTCACAC
This sequence comes from Lithobates sylvaticus, assembly GCA_028564925.1. Classification (NCBI taxonomy): domain Eukaryota; kingdom Metazoa; phylum Chordata; class Amphibia; order Anura; family Ranidae; genus Lithobates; species Lithobates sylvaticus. The sequence continues at coordinate 68,409,157 of CM053036.1, read as the reverse complement.
TGTAATCCCGCTACATCTCGCGAGATTACAGTGTGAGGAGAAGTTCTGAGGAGTTCTCGGCGTTTGTAGATCGCTTCTCAACTCAACATGAGAAGCGATCTACAGACCATCATAAACAGGCACTCAGGGGAGAGCGATCTCCTCTGAGAATGCCCGAGAACTAAATAGCGGTATTTTACCGCACTTTCATAAAAGGACACCTTAGTCCTTTTACACTTATTTATTTGGGATAAGTACAAAAAGTCTTTCAATAGAGGGTCAAAGGGTTTAGGGGAGTTCAGGCACCTGGTAATTGCGGGTCAGAGGTATTGGTCAGATCCAGAGGACAAACAGCTCCACAGACTGGATCCAGCAACCACCGGATAGGCCCCTCTCATCTTGACCTAGCAGCCAGTTAGATGCTCAACAAAATCTCTGCCACAGACTTGTCAATTGAACTAAAGAATTCTTGAGCGATCTTAAGAGATTTAAAGAACTGCCATACATGCCTTTCAACCGACCTGGCGATACTGTAAGAGTGTTGATCTGGGTTGCGTCCTCTGAGTTTCCAGGCTCCTCCAGAGATACCAGCCTTGCGCTCGGTCCTCTCCTAGAAAAGTCCTCCCCTGGATCAGTAGGCCCCAAGAATTTTTCCATGCCTACTCTGTTGCAAAGCCTCGAGCCAGCCGGCCCCGAGGCGCAGGATCATGCGATACACACACCAGGCCAGGAGGGCCATGGGGTCGGGATAGCAGACGAAACGAAGACGAGGAAGAAGAAGACGAAACAACCACCACAATTAGAAAATGGCGTCCATACCTTAAATACCCTCTCCCAGAATTCACAGCAGGGAAACCACTCCCACTGGGCTATTTACGAGCAAGAGGTGGTATTCAATACATCCAGCTTGCTGCATTTCCACACTTACTGGCGGTGACAGCCACACCTACGGTCAAGTGGAAATCAGTGCAACCCAGCTGGACTAGCACAGAAACCAGAACTTTTTTTAGAATAATAAGCCTGAGCCCAACTGCAGCTTCAGACAACTAAATTTGAAAAAACAATAGCGTCTGCTCATTAGGAGCAGGGCGCTACAGACTATGAAAAAATGTAAAATTTATTTATATAAAAAAAAGGTGTGGTGCATACATCACCATAAATACAAATACATAAAAACAAGGAGCAGAATAGGATCATGGAAATACAGTTCCTTCAGTATTTAGCCATACACATATCAGAGGCATTCCATGTGAAGTATTACTGCTATAGAACATTCGATCCAAAGTTGGGTCTGTGCTATGAATACCACCTAGTCCAGAGCCAGAGGGAAAAAGATAAGGGCTCAAATGTTACAGGGAAACTTTAAAAGATGTGAGACCTGTGATGGTAATTATCTCAGTTAAAGTGTTCACGAAAATCAGGTGATTTTGTATAGGTGGAAGGCCATTTTTCCAAATCGCAGGCTTAAATGGTACTGCTGATTTTATTGGTAGTAATACGAGATGCCACAAGGAACAAAAAAGTTTCTCTTGTAAACGGAAGCGGTGTCTGACCGAGTCCGAGGGGAACACTAATTTTTACCCTGTAGTGTGGGTGGAAGCAGGAATACAATTGATGTTCTTTTTTCCCCACAAATAGAGCTTTCTTTTGGTGGCATTTGATCATCTCTGCTTTTCTGTTTTTATTTTTTGCGCTAGGAACAAAAAATGACTGACAATTAAAAAAAAAAAAAAAAAAACTAAACAATATATTTTTTACTTTCTGCTCTAAAACACATCCAATTAGAAAAAAAAAAAATGTAAAAAAAAAATACCTAAATGTCTTCATCAATTTGGGCCAATATGTATTCCGATACATATTTTTTTGTAAAAAAAAAAGCCCAATAAGCGTATATTGCTTGGTTTGCACAATAATTATAGCGTTTACAAACTATAGGATATTTCTGTTTATTTTTTTACTAGTAATAGCGGCAATCAATGACTTCTAACGGGACTGTAATAATGCGGCAGACAAAAATCAAACACTCACACTTTTTTGGGGACCAGCGACATTAGTGATCAGTGCTAAAAATATGCACAGTCACTGTACTAATGACACTGGCAGGAAAGGAGTTATGGGCAATCAAAGGGTTAAATGTGTGCCTATGGATTGTTAACTGAGGGGAGAGGGAGGTGCTTCTACTACTTGAAGACACGGATCGGTGTTCCTGCTTCACAGGAACACAGGATCCATGTCTTCTGTACTCACGGAATGACAGTCAGCTCTGTTTACGTCTGTCAGAGTACAAAACGATCGGGTCCGCGGGCCCTGCTGATCTGCTCCCGCTGGTTAAAATAACACCGGGGGGGGGGCCCCGCCAGCGGCGCGCGCTTGCAACCAAAACCTGGAAGTGCATAATCATGTGTATATATACTGACTGTTGCAGCATAACAAAGGTTCTTTCATTGAGGCACATGCCTCAGAAGCAGAACACTCATTTTGATAAAGTCCCATTTTAAAAATTGTAAGCAGGCAGACGGTTTATTGCATATTAAACATGCAATGTCTCTTCTGCAATAAAATAAACCTACCTGCCTGCTCCCAGTCTTCCTTAGAATGTACACTGAGTTGCGCATGCCCAGCTCACTATACACTTCAGCGCTGTGCCTGTGTGCTATGATGACTTAAAGCAGAGCTATGCTCACCTTTTCTCCAGTGCCTCAATGTCCCAGAGCTCCCTGCTGGCTGCTGACATCTTCAGCCTTGCAGCTTCTGGGTATTAATCCGAGCCGGGATGTCATCACAACCATGCATGTGCAGGGGCTCGCATGCTACAGATAAGCAGGTCTCTTCTGAATTAAAAAAACCCGCCTTTCCTCTTTCCTGCCTGGTTGATATTGACCAAACTGGCTTCATGCCAGGGAAGTCGACTGATAATCTGTTTATTTACACATCTACAGATGTCCCATAAGCTGACTGGGACCAGGGCGGTGGTCTCCCTAGAAATAGCCAAAGCCTTTGTTGACTGGGGGTACATGGGAAGTGTTAGAGTGTATGGGTTTTGGGCCACACTACCACAAATGGGTCTCACCACTGTACAGTAAACCCCCGAATGGCATTGAAAATGGGGTCCTTGACACTTTTTCACTATTGGCAGAGGTGCACTCCAAGGGGGCCCGCTGTCCCCATTCTTGTTCACCCTGATGATTGAGCCTTTGGTAGTGGCTCTACACTCCTCCCCTGAAGTGGGTGCATTAGAAGTTGGCTTCATTAGAGAATGCCTAGCGCTTTATGCAGATGACTTCTTGTTTTTGAAAGATTCAGGTACATCCCTCTGTGCCGTTTTCCATATTTTGGATACATTCATGGTTTTCTCAGGCCTGCGAGTGAATTGGGACAAATCTACCATACTCCCATTAGACCCTGGCACAGAAGCCACCATGGACGCTACAATACAGTTGCAGTGGGTCTCCCAGTTCACATATCTCAGGGCCCGAGTATCGGCGAGAGTCACTGACTATTATGCACTGAACCTACAACCACTACTGGACTTTCTTAAAAGGAAGATTGAGGCCTGGAAGTACCTTCCATTGTCAGTGTTGGGGCACATCAAGCTCCTCAAAATAAAGGTCCTTCCTATATTTCTTTACTTTCGCCTCAATTTCCCCGTTTGGGTTCCTCATTTCTTTTTTGTAGGGTGCACGGCCTTTTAAGCTCATTCATATGGGAGACTTCTCCTCATAGAATTGGCCTTAGGGCCCTGCAGGAACCTTGGGGGCAAGGGGGCTGTAGCACCCCTCGACCAGTACAATTTTTTTTGCAGGACAAGGGGTTTTTGCACATAGATGGCTTCTTGGGTATGACGGGGACTCGGTGTTAGGCTCTTATGAAAGCCTGTGCCTTCTTTTACATTTAGGTTTGGAGGCCAATTTTCCACTGATGTTAACAATGAGCGAGCGACGCACAAAGCATGGGACTGTATTCAAGCCATGCTGAGGCCTGCCTCTGACTCCTTCTCGCTGGCCTCCCAGCTGTGGATTCCTTTCAATTCCTTACTATTCCAGATCCCATTATATGGGCAACCAAAGGGATTAAAACATTAGAGGGATTACTAGAGGGGTGAACTATTGTCCTTTGCAGACCTCAAACACAAGTTTAATCTACCTAATCCTTACCTCTTTAGATACCTACAGTTGTGACATGCTTTTACCTCCCAATGGTTGTACTTTTTTTTGTGTGTGTGTGTGTGTGTTGTCTTGAGCCCTACATGGCCAGAAACTTTGTTTTCTTGTTACTTTATACATAACCAATAAAAAATGAAAAATCTGACTTTCCACATTACGCAGAATGTAGTTTCTAAGAGACAAACCTTTAATACTTTCATGCCTTTTGATGCATGGGGGGGGGGGGTCCAATTGGGTCTCTATTAAAGGTCACATTCTGCTAAAAGCAAAATTCCTTTGTTCTATAATCGCCCTCACCTGTTGTGAGAGTACAAAAAGCTGTGCAAAACACACAGGTGGTTTTGCTTAAAGGATACGTTCACCTTTTGTAAGATGTTACACCCCATAACATGTCTGGGTGTAACATGTTACAGATGCACCGGCCCCCTTCCCCCTGATCCCCCGTTCCAACAGCTAATCGGGGGATCTTCTCCCCCTGCTAGATGTCACACAAAACGTGCAGGGCTCCACCCACCCAGCAGTTTCATTCAGTGTTCTGTGAATGGGAAACTACATGGTCCGACAGCCTTTCCAGCTGTCGGTTTGTAGTTCTCAATGAACAACCAGAGCACAGTGATGGTTCACTCATGCTTCCTGCCACAGTGTAACTGCCTGGCTGTATCAGAGGTACGGCCAGACAGATGCACAGACAGACCTTAAAAGCATTGCGCCCACAATCAGCAGTAATGCCACAGCTGTGCAGACTATTACAAAAAAAATGTATGCAAAAAAAACAGCATTTATTTTTTTTAAATGTTAACGTACCCTTTAAACGGTGAAAAAAAAATGGCTTTTTTGAGTGCAAGGAAGAACAGGGGGCAACCTACAGCTCATTGCAGAATCCTGTCAAAATCAATGACATTCTGAAATATGAGGTGGTTGTGCATTATTGCGAGCAGTATGCACATTTACTGCTGAATGTATTTAGAGACATATGCCCTGAAAGCAGGAATTCTGCAAAACTGCCCATATGTATGAGTCTATATATTTAAATACAGACAAGACAAGTGAAAAGAAAAAACATATGGATTAGGCCCTGTATGAATGGAATGAGTTTGAGATGCTTCTGAGATCACCCAGAATTTAACAGATGCACTTGACCTGATTGAAGCTGGTTTTGCATTCCCATAGACTTCTATGGAAATGCAAAATCTGTTTGAAGCAAAACAAAAGCCCATCGCCACAAGCCCTTTTGTAAAAATTTGAGTATGCTCTTATAGTTGTACTGCTAATAGAATCCATGAGTATACTTACTGCCAAAACACGATTTCCATCCTTCTCAGCATAACACGGCCACCAGCCTCTCATTGACTTCTGTTCAAACAAAGAAGCCACTTGGGAATGTTTGGCAAGATCAACCATTTGTAAATTGCATTTTTCTGCGGTTTTTGTTGGAATTAAGGCCCGGTGTAAATCAAGTTCAACAAAACCTACAGAAGAAAAGAAAAAGGCACCATGTAAATAGAATTTTATTGTCCACTGAACTGAGTTATAATTGGCAAGTATGTTTTATTGTGGCTAACCTCGGCAATCTGCAAAATTATCTCGTCATGAGAGTATAATTGGATGGGTGGAACATACATGTTCCACTTATTGTATTCACATCAAGTCCTCCACCCAAAGTCTAAAATCAAAATTTTCACTCAACCAGCTTATTTTGCTGGCCACACAAGGCTAGGAGGTCCAGACAAACTGATGATCGATCAGATACTCTCCAAACTATATCCAACTCTCTCTTAGCAACCCATAATGGCTTCCAAGTTTTCTTTATGACTAAAGCAAATACATCTTTTCAAAAGTTTTTTGTGGTATAATTAAGAGGACTAAATTGGGTTGGATGCCTACAGTGCAGCTACTTAAACGTATACGTAAACCCCAACAGTTAACTTATTTGCTCCCTTTTGGTCTGCTATTGAAATTGCAATTGAAAACATTTTGTTCTGTTGGAAAAGTGGAAAAAAAAAATAATGATCTAATCAAAACACACACTTCTTGTATTACTACAAGCCTTCCTAGTTCTTAACCTGAACTACAGAATGATTATCATTTTTGTTGAAGAAATCGGAGATGGGGTTGAATAGCTTAGCAATAACTGGGAGGGCCAACACCAACCATTTAGTCCACAGAGAGGATATATATTTAAAGTGTGTGTGTGTGTGTGTGTGTGTGTGTGTGTGTGTGTGTGTGTGTGTGTGTGTGTGTGTGTGTGTGTGTGTGTGTGTGTGTGTGTGTGTGTGTGTGTGTGATCATTGTCCGTCTGTTCTGTGAAGCACCATCCAAACAACTTTGCTGTATTTGGCTGAGTCTGGGCTGACATTATCTCTCTAAACATTGCAGAATTCATCCGGCTGCTTCTGTCTCCTGTCACATCATCAAAACCAATGACCCATTGTCACTGGAAGCCATGCATGCCCATGCCATCACACTGCAAGCGCCACCATGTTTTACAGATGACGTTGTGTGCTTTGGATCATGAGCTGTTCCAAGCCTTCTCAACACTAATTTCTTCCAGTTATTCTGATACAGATTAATCTTAGTTTCACCTGTCCAAAGAATGCTTTTCCAGAACTGGTCTGGCTTTAGATGTTTTTTGGCAAAGTCTAATCTGGCTTTTCTGTTCTTCAGGGCTATTAATGGTTTGCACCTTGTGGTGAATGAACCCTCTGCATTTGCTCTCGTGAAGTCTTCTCTCGATTATAGCATTTGACAATGATATGCCTACCTCCTGGAGAGTGTCCTTTACTTGTATGTATGTTGTAGAAGGAGTTTTTCTTCACTATAGAGAGGATCCTGTGATCCTCCACCACTGTTGTCTTCAATAGACATCCAGGCATTTTTATGTTGCTGAGCTCACCAGTGCATTCTTCTTTCCTCAGAATGTACCAAACTGTTGATTTGGCCACTCCTAATGTTGCCATCTCTGATGGATTACCTTTATTTTTGAAGCCTTACAATGGTCTGTTACTCTTGCATGGACAGCTCTTTTGAACGCATGATGTAGGTTCACAGCAATAGATTCCAAATGCAAATATTACACTTAGAATCACCTCCAGACCTTTTACCTGCTTAACTGATGAAGAAATAATGAAGAAGTAGACCACACCTGGACATGAAACAGCTTTTGACTCAATTGTCCAAGTACCTTTGGTCCCTTGAAAAAGGGGGTTGGCTATTCTTAAGATCTGCAATTCCTAAACCCTTCCTCTGACTTGGATGTACATACCCTCAAAATTAAACCGGATAGTGTGCACATTCAGCCCATATCCATTGTAGAACTATAGGTTGAATATGTTTTGGTAAATAACTGAAAAAAAATAAATTTAAAAAAAGTGAGTACACCCCTCACATTTTTTTTAATATATTATATCTTTTCATATGACAATACTGAAAAAATTACACTTTGCTACAATGTAAAGTAGTGAGTGTACAGCACCTACAACAGTGTAAATTTGCTGTCCCCTTAAAATAACACAGCCATTAATGTCTAAACCACTGGCAACAAAAGTGAGTACACCCCTAAGTGAAAATGCTCAAATTGGGCCCAAAGTGTCAATATTTTGTGTGACCACCATTATTTTCCAGCACTGCCTTAACCCTCTTGGGCATTGAGTTCACCAGAGCTTCATAGGTTGCCACTGAGTCCTCATTCACTCCATGACCACATCACGGAGCTGGTGAATGTTAGTGACTTTGCGCTCATACGCCTTCTCTTTGAGGATGCCACACAGATGCTCAATAGGGTTTAGGTCTGGAGACCTGCTTGGCCTGTCCATTATATTTACCCTAAGCTTTTTTAGCAAGGTAGTGGTCGTCTTGGAGGGGTGTTTGGAGTTATGTTGGAATTCTGCCCTGCGGCCCAGTCTTCAAAGGGAGGGGATAATGCTCTGCTTCAGTATGTCACAGTACATGTTGGCATTCATGGTTCCCTCAATGAACTGTAGCTCTCCAGTGCCAGCAGCACTCACGCAGCCCCAGACAATGACACTCCCACCACCATGTTTGACTGTAGGCAAGACACACTGGTCTTTGTACTCCACACACGCTTGACACCATCTGAACCAAATAAGTTTATCTTGGTCTCATCAGACCAAAAGACATGGTTCCAGTAATCCATGTCTTTAGTCCGCTTATCTTCAGCAAACTGTTTGCAGGCTTTCTTGTGCATTCTCTTTAGAAGAGGCTTCCTTCTGCGACGACAGCCATGCCGACCAATTTAATGCAGTGTGCTGCGTATGGTCTGAGCACTGACAGGCTGACCCCCCCACCCCTTCAACCTCTGCAGAAATGCTGGCAGCACTCATACGTCTTTTTTCGAAAGTCAACTTCTGAATATGCTGCTGAGCACGTGTCACAAGAGACTGGGGAGGGAAAATGGCTAATTTGGCACAATTTGGACATTTTCACTTAGGGGTGTACTCACTTTTGTTGCCAGCAGTTTAGAGACATTAATGGCTGCGTGTTATTTTGAGGGGACAGCAAATTTACACTGCTATACAAGCTGTACACTCACTACTTTACATTGTAGCAAAGTGTAATTTCTTCAGTGTTGTCACATGAAAAGGTAGAATACAATATTTACAAAAATGTGAGGGGTGTACTCACTTTTGTGAGATACTGTATAGATTTCAAATAGATAGAATTTTTTTTTGCCTTGACATATGCTTCAAGCATGTGTGCATGCAGAAATATATTTGGTGCCCATGACGGGATTAGGCAACATACCGTATATACTCGAATATAAGCCGAGATTTTCAGACCCTTTTTTAGGGCTGAAAGTCCACCCCTCGGCTTATATATTCGAGTCACCGCCGTCTGCCTACATGAACATGCAGACAGACGGCAGTTTTCAAAAGCCGCGCCGCCTCCTCCCGCCCGTCCGTGATAGGCGGACACTAATTTTCCCAGCAGTACAGTGTTCCGCCTATCACGGATGTCCTGTCATTCTCATCTCATGGACGAGGATGAGAGAATGTCCGTGATAGGCGGAACACTGCACACTGACTGCTGGGAAAAAAAAGTGTTCCTCCTATCACGGACGAGGAGGAGGAGGAGGCGCGGTTTTTGTAATAGTGGAATGGCGCCGTACACGCTGTGGGGGGACAGAGCGGGACCTCATCGGCTGCACGGAATCTACACAGGACACCGGACACAGGACACCGGACCCACAGATCGGCGGATCGGCGCAGATCGGCACAGGTAGGCTGCAATGGGGACACGGAGTGCAATGGGGACACGGGGGTCTGTACAGGGGGACATGCAGCTGCAGATGGGCATTGCTGACCCTCTTTTCCACTTACAGTAGCAGCTGCATGTTTGCCCCTCGGCTTATACACGGGTCAATGCGTTTTTCCCTTCTTTTGTGGTAAATTAGGGGCCTCGGCTTATACTCGGGACGGCCTATACTCGAGTATATACGGTAGGTGACAAATTGTTGTAAGCAAGCTTGCAGGATTGATCATAGCACAGTGCCTTGCAAAAGTATTCACCCCCTTGGCTTTTTATGCATTTTGTTACATTCCAGCCTTTAGTTCAATGTTTTTTAATCTGAATTATATGTGATGGATCAGAACACAATAGTCTAAGTTGGTAAAGTAAAATTAGAAAAATAAATACATAAAACTATTTTTCAGAAAAAAACTGATAATTGGCATGTGCCTATGTATTCACCCCTTTGTTATGAAGCTCATAAAAAGCTCTGGTGCAACCAATTACTTTCAGAAGTCACATAATTAGTGAAATGACGTCCAACTGTGTGCAATCTAAGTGTCACATGATCTGCCATTACATCTACACATCTTTTTGAAAGGCCCCAGAGGCTGCAATACCAGTGGCCAGAAGAAAACCATTACTTTCAGCAAAAAACAAAATGGAATGTTTTGAGTTTGCAAAAAGGCATGCGGGAGACTACCAAAATGTATTGAGTAAGGTGCTGTAGTCTGATGAGACTAACATTTTACTTTTTATGTCTGTGTTTAACCATGTCTAGCGCAAACCCAACACATCACATCACCCGAAGAACACCATCACAACCACAACACAGCACAGTGATGGTGGCAGCATCATGCTCTGGGGATGTTTTTTTAGCAGTCGGGACTAGGAAACTGGTCAGAGTTGAGGGAAAGATGGATGGTGCTAAATACAGGGATATTCTTGAGCAAAACCTGTACAACTCTGTGCGTGATTTGAGGCTAGGACGGAGGTTCACTTTCCAGCAGGACAAGGACCCCAAACACACTGCTAAAGCACCACTTGAGTGGTTTGAGGGGAAACATGTAAATGTGTTGGAATGGCCTAGTCAAAGCCCAGACCTCGAGCCAATAGAAAATATGTGGTCAGACTTAAAGATTTCTGTTCACAAGCGCAAACCATCCAACTTGAAGGAGCTGGAGCAGTTTTGCAAGGAGGAATGGGCAAAAATCCCAGTGGTAAGATGTGGCAAGCTCATAGAGACTTATCCAAAGCGACTTGGAGCTGTGATAGCCGCAATAGGTGGCTCTACAAAGTACTGACTTTAGGGGGGGGGGGGGGTGAATAGTAATGCACATTGACTTTTTGCTGTTATTTTGTGCTATTTGTGGTTTGCTTCACAAAAAAAAATAAAAAAAAAAAATATTCAAAGTTGTGGGCATGTTCTGTAAATTAAATGATGCAAATCCTCAAACAATCCACGTTAATTCCAGGTTGTGAGGCAACAAAACCCGAAAAATGGGGGGGGGGGGTGAATACTTTTGCAAGGCACTGTATATACTGAATTTGCGGTGTGTCAAAAGTAAACTGAAATGTACAAGATATGCATCTCAGACAACAGTTTCCCAATTTCATTAATAGATATAGATTTTTTTTTTATACTCTCAACACCTCTTTGTGGAAGAGAGGGTCAAACACGGAGACACCAACATGTTACTGTTGAAAGAATGATTTTGGTAAAAGCCTTCTGTGACTTCAGTTAGTACACTAGTAAAAGTGTCAGTCAGATTTACTGCCTTTCCCTGAAGTGCCTCACTTCCATCTTACATGAATGCTAAACATATGGTTGCTTGTACTATAGGGAATCAGATGATCACATCCAAGGCCAGTAGTGAGGCCTCCTAATGGAAAGCACAGACCTTACCTGGCTGTTACCAAATGTAAAGCAGCCGTTGTCCTACATAAAGACTCTGGTGGACTTTATTTCTTTAATTTTCCTAATCTTGAAACTAAAGTGGGGGGGGGGGGGCATAGTAATTTGTGTTAGATATTTATCAGAGTAATCACAGATCTCAGATGCCCATACCTAAGTAGTCATCCAGGGAAAATTTGTCATTGTCCCAGATTTGAAGTATAAGCTTTGGTGGCAACTTGAACTCTGTTTTATCAAGGCTCCAGAAATGCTCCTGAAAGTACAAACAAGGTGAATATACACATGCATGCATTTAGACTATGCAAATAAAAACAGAATCTATCACTTTGCCTCAGCAGGCCAGGCCCAGACACTATTATGAGTTCATTTAAAAGCCTAAGGGCCCGTAGACACGATCAGAAAATCGGAAGTAAAATTTCGCCCGATGAACAATCTGCAGATTTTCGGATCGTTAGTACGGTGCTTTCAACAGCCAATTCCGAATTTTTGGATGACAAAGTGGATGTGCAGACTAACATTTTTGTCATATGTGAACACAACATCCGATTTTAATTTAATTACAGTTTCCGTCTGAAAAGAAATCGTAAGAGAAAGACTATGCATTCTCAGAAACTAAACACATACGAGGTATGCGAGGGGGGAAGCTAGTTCCCATTTCTTTATCGATTTTTTTCTTTTCCCTTTTATTTATTTTTTTGGTGTGGGACAGGGAGGGAGGGTTAGGAAAAGGTTGAAATGTTAAATAAGTCTAAAAAGGTGTATTGTTCAAAATGAAATGTTTGTAAAATGGAATAAAATATGAAGAATAAAAAAAAGAAACGAAACACACAAAATTTAGCACATTCCATCACTTCTGAAGTTGAATTGGGTCCAACGTGAATTTTCCTATGTTGGAGTAACCTCTTCACTTTCAATAGTAGACTAGCATGCAACAAAAAGCTGACGAAAATTCGGCCGATAGCCTGAACGAGTGTACCCGGCATAATTCCAGGCTTCTTGCAACTTTAAATGGTTTGGACCAAGCTGGGTCAAACAAACAATTTTGCTACTAATGTGACAGCTGTCAGCACTGTATAAACCATACAAAGCATCAACTACATTTAGTGTACAGTGCTATGTTCTAGTAGCAGGATGGGGAAATCTCATCATACTCCTGGAACAAAATGAAGTTGGGCTGAGCACGTGTATTTTATGAACGAGGTAGAGAGGCAGGTGGGAAAAAATGATTTGTTAAGCTACAATTCAATTATAAGCAATGCTGTTTTGTTTGTTGGATGGGGAGGGGTGAAAAAGGTCCAGGGATAGGACACAACTAGAAATAGCAGCAGAGAGTCAATAAACCGTTATTTAAAAAGTGACTCCTGGTGAGAATTAATTTTGTTGAAAAAAAAAAAAAAGGGGGAAATCTGTAGCCTGGCTATATTACCACAGGGAAATGTAACTGGCACAACATAGGAGGCAGTACGCTGAAAGGTAGAAAGCAACTTTAGGGGAAATACAGAAGAACGAACAAGCAGCGCCAACCTAAGTGCAGTAGTGTTTTCACACGTTTTTTTAAATTTTAGTAGAATGATATCAATCTCTACCTCCGCCAATTACAAGAAGTCTTGTATTCATAAGTACAAGGCTTATGGATGGCTGAGCAGCGCTCAGACCAACCTGATTTTGTTGCAGGAACAGGATAGGAAGTCCTTAAGTTGCCTTAGGGCAATTGATCTAGATTTGAATAGGTTTCTGAATAGTTATAGATTTAGGCTGTGACGTGTGAGGGTCAATGTGTGTAAAAGACAACACTATCTTTTTTAAATATTGGCGTGGTGAAGGTGTCTATTTACTTGATTTTGTATTTACTAAGCAGAAATAAAAGCTAAAAAATAAGTTACTGAAATAGTATACATTTATTGAGTACATGCCACATGGGTCAATACATAGTGGTCACTTTTTGGGTCGAAGTCATGACCTTTAAGTTTTAGGATTATGGGAAATTTATATGATCTCGAAGACCACATTTACTGTAATTAGGAGAACGAGTTCGCAATGGCATAGTTTACAAAAAATAATTTTTTTTTTAATTGTATTTATTAAAACATAAAAAAAGTGTATGCAGCTGATGCTACATACAGTTTATGCAGCGCTCACAGTAGGTGCATCAGTTAGTAAAGCAAATAATTTATTTGGACCAGCTTGGTCCAAATGAACTATAGGTCACAAGATACCTCCAGGTAAGTATTTAAGATCTGACACAGAGTTTAGACTAATGCAATAATCACATTAAAAAAAATCAGACAGGCTGGTTGTACCCAACCGATCAACTTGAGTACAATCAGCCTGTCCATACATGGTTTGAATCTCAGTCAGTCCCTGCTGAACTAGCCGATATTCCAACTGTCTATGGCCGGCTTAACATCTTGTTTTAGTTCTAGAATACATAATAACACCATCTCTATGCCCTAGCTGCAGTTTTGTCTTGGCTTTCCTAGCTGCAGTTTTGTCTTGGCTTCCCTAGCTGAAGTTTTGTCTTGGCTTCAATAAAGCATAGACGAAAAACTGGCAGAACTGAAATTCTAAAAAGACCTGAAACCAGAGTGACTGAGTCAGATCTCGGCAGAAGTAAATCTCTGCCACACATGAGAACTCACTGCCTTTACACTCAACATATTTAATATAGGCACAACAATATTTCAGGCGCCCACCTTCTTAGAAATAACACAGAGCTGTTCTGCTGGAAGATATTCAAACGGGAACACAAATCGCCAGTTAAAGTTTCCTTCACCGTCCAATGACCGATAGTGCACATCTGTTTTCTGCTTGTTCTCTTCATTGCCGGGAATCCAGCTGAAAAGCAATAGGCACATACATTTGGGTTTTATATGACCTTGATAACTTATGCTTTCACTAGCTTCCAAATAAAGTCTGCCCTGATTAAAAACTCTTGAGCGTGTGTTTACAAGTGTGTTTCACATACTGATCTTCTCAGACCAGCCATGAAATCGAGTAACAAGGAAAGGAAGCTCTCGAGCCTATAAATGCAGGTCTGGCATGATCTCCAATTGCCAATTCTCATCTGGTGCTCATTTAGCCAATATAAACACAACCAAGCAGACTGTATTGCAGACAACCATGTCTGATCTTCCACTGAATTGCCTTTATTTAGTTCAGAATTGGGAAGAAGTCATCCTCTAAACACGGTCTGCGCCTAAAATGACCACACAGAGTAGCCGCAATAATAGTTATAGAAAAATACTATAGTAACCCTTTTAAACTTATTTCCTAAAGCAAACATACCATGATAGGTGTCTTTATTACCAAAAAAAATAAAAAAGTCAAGTCCAATGCAATTTAAAATTTACAGCCACATGACTTAAAGTAGATCTTTTTAGTGATGTTTAATAGTTTCTTTGAATCAAGCTGGTCCAAATGAAGTATCTCCCTCAGTGGGGATGCAGTGTGGCTATACGTGTTGTATAAACTGTATGGTAGCTTCAGCTGTATACAGCGCTGTGTTACAGCAGCAGACAGTGAACTTCCCATCCCACTCCTGTAACAAAATCGAGTTGGGCCGAGCACTGCTCTGCCTTTAATACAGAGCTTTGTATTCTAGAAAATAACACAAAGCTTCCTTTAATTGTCCTCCGCCATCCATAGAATACAAAGCTCCCTGTGAATGGCTGAGCAATGCTCACTGGTAGTTCAATGAGAACTATAAGCCGACAGCTGCAAACAATGTCAGTACTTGTAGTTCATTCACTGAACTCTGACTGAATGACATGGCTGGGTGGGCGGACGTCTTATTATTTTAAATTGTGACAGTGAATTTTGGGGAGAAGACTAGAGGCAGAAGGTCGGGGAATGGCTGCAGCAGTGGGAACAGGTTACATGTTCCACCCTAAAAACAGGTGGAACATGCAACATGTTCTTAAAGGTGAACTTATCCTTTAAATCAGGGATATGCAAATAGCGGACCTTCAGCTGTTGCAGAACTACAATTCCCATGAGGCATAGAGGGACTGATAGCCACAAGCATGACACCCAGAGGCAGAGGAACTTGTAGTTTTGCAACAGCTGGGAGGTCCACATAGCCCAGCTTTAAATCATGAGATAAAATGTGAAATTTTCCACTGCTAACCTCCAGCTGAAAATGCCAGTTCTATCCTTATTTAGCTTCAATACAGAGTCACTAACCTGGAACAGGCATTTTGGCAGATAAAAGTCAGAATTCTTGATAGCTAAACCTGTTATGGGTCAGTAACTTACCGTAAATTACCGACATTGCAATGGACATTTTCACATGTCGTCAACAATGGTAGCTTACATACAGTAGCTCTCAGTACACAAAAAAATCTGTTTCATCATTAAGAAAGTGATCTTTTAAAACATTCACAATTCTTATTTTTTTACATTTGAAATTCACTAGAGCAAATAAACTACATTGTAAAACCAGTTAACTAAAGTAATGTTAAAATGCTACATAAAAGCTGTCAACATGTACATGAAAATACTTCATAGATATTTAAACATTAAAGTAAATAAATAAATGTTACCCTTTGACATAGATATCGCTCATTTCTTCCCCAGTAATACTTTTTTCGTCCAGCAGCACATCTTTAGTGTTCCATACTATTACCCGCAGGATATAGCTAATACAACAAAGAGAGACAGAGATTGGAGTTTGGCTTTAAGTGCAGCCAGAGCAAAGCTGGTGTTGGCAGATTAAAAAAGGAACGCTAAAACTTCAGTTTGGTTTATTACTAGTACCTCACTATCAAGACCGATGTCTAGAAAAATAACTACAGTACTTAGTACTTGGCATGTATTCTTTGACCTTATAGTTAGCTCTTATGTCCGAAAAATCTGACTGAAGCTTTCATTGAAACAGATCCAATCAAGATCACCTACTTCTTGGCTTTTCGGGGTGTGATGTTGAAGGGAGGTCCAGGAGGTCCCAAACTTTTAGGGAAAACATCAACCCACATCTCCAGTCTGCCCTGCAAGGGATGAATTTATAGCAAGAAATGTGTGATTTAAAACATAATTTGATAGATTGTAAAAAATATGTTACACTGCAAATGCAAATTTGACCACTTACACAGGCATAAACTAACCAATTAATTTTATTCCCATTAAAAGTAAAATTAAACAGTCACATCAGTCCCTGACCTAGAGCAGACAACATTACGGTCCTTTCCAGAGTCATACAGATTCACTGCTCTAAACATGGGTGTAATCTAATTACAGTACAGTAAAGCCTAGTATTTACCGGCTGAGTGCCGGGTGACATCGGGCAGTTCAATAAAAAATGTTCGACATTCAGCCCGTGTGTATGGCAGTTGGTCTGACAGAAACTGGGGCCATTCAACCGGCTTCTGTCAGATGATCATTCTGGAAAACCAGCAGCCAACCGGCTCCCAATCAGCCAATGGCTGAGAGCACTGACCGGAGTGTTCTGGTGGGAGGGCGGGGCATCCCCGTCATTACACATAAGCACATCAGGGGAGACTGTTCGTACAGCAGCTCCGACCAGAGCTGAGCCATTGTTTTTTTTCATTTAACCCGCTGGGTTGAGAAAAAAATTTATAAATAGGTGTGTACCAGGCTAAAGCCACTGGCTGTTTTGAGCCACTGCGTTTAAATGTTTCTGACCTGAAACATTTGTGTAGATCAGAAAACTCAGATTGTCCTGGGTCACTGACCTAAGGGAGAAGTTTACCTTTAGAAAATGTTAGATGTTACACCAGTATGGAACATGCAACATGTTGCCGCATGCCCCCCCCCCCCAACCCCCTACAATAGGTGGGGGTTCCTCTCTCCCGCCAGCAACTGTTGCATTTAAAATTGGCATGGCTATGCAAGGACCCGACACAGATGGTTACAAAGGATGGGTAGATGGCGAAGGTATTGAATGTATTCTTCTCCTCAGTCTTCACTAGGAAATCAGGTGGCCTTAAAGCGGAAGTAAACCCATCGATTTAACAGTTTAAAAAAAAAAGCATGCCGGGAATGCTAACTGCACATTGGCTGTGCTCTCAACCAAACTGTCAAACCATCCAATGGCTGGTGTCATAACGAATCACATGTGCAGCACCATGGCTTTGAAGATTAAACAGAGGTAAAGATGGCAGCTTCCTTGGCTGAAAATGATAGGGGGGTTACTTCCACTTTAAGTAACCAAAACTGCAGTGTTTATCCTTATGACACATCACACGAAGCACCTCCATGGTTAACAGAGGACAGAATTAAAATTAGACTTTAGCGCACTAAACTTGTTCTCTCTGGAGAGCCGCTTAAGAAGGGGGATACGATTTCAAAATTTATAAAGACCGTACTGGTGACCCCACAATAGGGATAAAACTTTTTCCCAGAAGGGAGGTTAACAAAATAAGAAATGAGGTTTAATCTTAAACTACGTAGAGGGTTCTTTACTGTTAGAGCGGTAAAGATGTGGAATTCCCTTCCACAGGCGGTGGTCTCAGCAGGGGGGCATCAATAGTTTCAAAAAACGATTAGCTAAGCACCTGATCGACCGCAACATACAGGGATATACAATTTAATATTGACATATAAATCACACACATAGGTTGAACTTGATGGACTTGTGTCTTTTTTCAACCTCACCTACTATGTAACTATGCAACTCATTCATTCACAGAGATCTGTGACTAAAACTACAAGTCCCATCTTCCACCGCAGCAGACAGCTTGTGATTCTCACTGGACTGTGAGGGTGCTGATTAGCACACACATAGTCCAATGCCACTTCCTCCAGCTCTCTAAACTAAAGCCCGTACAGAGGAATGGGCAGAAAGCTGAAGGACAGGTCTGCAGGAGCCCAACGTTGCACTGACAATCCACGGATCGTGGGCGCCGTTGCTTTTCAGGCCCCTGTGAGAAAAATGAATGCACTTTTTTCCTGCAAAAATATGTAAATGTATTTTTTCCTTAAAAAGGTAAATTTAGCTTTTAAAAAACTGCATAGGCTGATAAGCAAACAATTAGCATTTCAGAAGACAGGGCCAGCAATGGTAGCCTCTATGCTTTTTGCAGGAATCGTTCTGCGTTACCCTATCGGCAGGTTCTTGGTTTCCAACCACATAAATACTGGATCACCTAGAGAAATCATGTAAACTTAGTAGGAATCATACCTAGGATCCCAGTACTACAAAATGTAAAGTCCTCATGCCCCCCTAATCTGTTACATAACTGGATATGCATTTGTCTCATGGGTTGTCTGCCCTCCATGCTGATCCTTCATGTATCCTTTAATGTGTACTTCTGAGTAAAATAAAGAAAAACAAAGAGTCTTCCAGTACAAGGATGACTTACTTGTGGGAGGTTTGGTTGGAAAGTGCTATACAATGTCCTGGTTTCAACATGTTCTGGAACTAGGCCTTGGTTTCGTAGTACATACAGAGCAAGCCTCTCAGTGGCAGGTCCCAAGTGCTGATGCATTTTCTTATTTGCCTCTAAATAAAACAGGGTGCTGTGTTAAAAAAACATGTTATCAAATTATGCATATTTATTCCCGCAATGGGAATGTGATGGCTGCTTTTACCTTGTCCAATAATTGGAGACATTGTTTAAAATTTAGTTCAAGGGCAACATGTTCACACACAAGTACATAGGTTAGCAAAGAACTCAGGCACGTGTGGCATTACAGATTACCCTCATTGCCCAACCTGTGAATCTTTGGCACTTTTTGTGCAGCTCGATGTAGCAGTGATTTCTACAGTCCCATGTAATATGGTCTTCAGTCCATGACTGTCTCCTGAAGAATGTCTCCAGCAACTTCTATATCATGTGTACAGCCTCCAACAGTCTCCCGTACTTTGACTTCTCCATTTCTTGCATCATGTCTGTGGTCTCTGACCAACTCCTGTATCTGCAGTCTCTAACCATCTCTTGTATTATATCCACAAGCTTGACACATCTTGTTCACAGCCTCAGACCATTAATCTTTGACTATATCCTCTTGTGTGCTTGTCTCTGACACTGAGTACTCATTGACTTATGTACAGCCCTTTGGTGAGGTCTAAGGCTGGGTTCACATTTGCTGCGGCCGCGGCTCACAGCAGGGGGTCCGGTGCGTCCCAGTAAACCAATTCAGGTGCAGATCCGGTCTGAATTTTTGCCTGAATTCACCCTGAAACTGAGCCAAAGATGCACAAGACCCTTCTACAATCCGGACCGCAGCCACATCCGAGTGTGAACTGGCTCCATTGCGAGCCAGTCATACTCTCCAGTCATGCAAATTGAGTTCAGGGAAATCCGCATCCAATTTGCATCAGTGTGAACCCAGCCTAAGGCTTCACTCAAAGCCCACCATTGCTATAGACAACACACTCACCGGCCACTTTATTGGGTACACCTTGCCAGTACCAGATTGGTCCCCCTTCTGCCTTCAGAACTGCCTAAATGCTTTGTGGCATAGAGTCAACATGAAACATTCCTCAGATTTTGATCCACATTGACAGGATCGCAGTTGCAGCAGATTTGTCAGCTGCAAATCCATCATGTGAATCTCCCGTTCCACCACATCCCAAAGGTGCTCTATTGTATTGAGATCTGGGAATGTGGAGGCCATTGAAGTAGAATTCCATATTCAAGAAACCAGCTTGACATGATTTGCACTTTGTGACATGGTGCATTATCCTGCTGGAAGTGGCCATTAGAAGAGGAGTACACTGTTGTCATAAAGGGATGGACATAGTCATCAACAATACTCAGGTAGGCTGTGGCATTTAAACGATGCTCAATTGGTACCAAGGAGCCCAAAGTGTGCCAAGAAAATATCCCCCACACCATTACAAAACCACAACCAGCCTGAACCGTTGATACAAGGCAGGATGGATCCATGATTTCATGTTTACAGCAAATTATGACCCGACCATCTGAATGTCACAGTCTAAATCAAGACTCATCAGACCAGGTAACGTTTTTACAATTTTCTATTGTCCAATTTTGGTGAGCCTGTGAGAATTGTAGCCTAAGTTTCCTGTTCTTAGCTGACAGGAGTGACATCCAGTATGGTCTTCTGCTGCCCATCTGCTTCAAGGTTTGATGTGTTGTGCGTTCTGAGATGGTATTCTGCATTCCTTCGTTATGGTTATTTGAGTTAGTGTTGCCTTTATCATTTCGAACTAGTCTGCCCATTCTCCTTTGACATCAACAAGGCATTTTCATCCACATAACTGCCGCTCACTGGATATTTTTTTTCTTTTTCAGACCATTCTCTGTAAACCCTAGAGCCTAAATACATTGAGCTGCTGCCATGCGATTGGCTGATTAGCAATGTGTGTTATCAAGCAATTGAACAGGTGTACCCAATAAAGTGGCCGGTGAGTGTAAATACAACTGTAACATGATATTTATAATCCAAAATGGTAAGATTCATTAAAGGCAGAACCATATTAAAGGGTCCAAATAATATGGACTTCTGAGTTCTCCCGCAGGATTGGTCAGACTCCATCATAATCCTTTTTTCCCCCACAAGTAATGTGCTTTCACTGACCTACGTAGTAAGGCAAAATGCAACATGCTGGATGCACCCATAGCAATCAGATATTATCTTACATAGGGTCTGAACCATTCATGGATAAAATCTGATTGGGTATTATGAGTTGATGAATTTTCCACATCATTAGTGCTCTTGTATTTCCTTATTAAGAAGCCATTCTTCTAGTGGCTGTAGGGGAAAACGAGTCAACACAAGTAAAAAAAAAAAAAAATTCTTGGGAAAAGGTCTCTGAAAGGACAAATGCCAGAGCACATAGTACTGAAATATTAAATGGATATTTCATTTGAATAAATAAAAAGTATTCACTTTGCTCATTTTCTCACCAATATGCAGTTTAAAAGAACTTAAGCATGATTGGTTTTACCAATGAGTTGCTATGTATGGCTTCAAGGCATCCTTTCATTTTATGGGATGCAACCCGAGGAACTTTAGTTATCAAATCAAAGTTGTAAAATTAAAGCACACCTTTAGTCATTAAAAAGGACTCTTTATGCTTGAATTGAGGTCTGGCAGTTTACAAAGATTCCACTCACCTAAATTCTCGAGTATATAGTCGCGTCCTGAAAAGCTGACTTTGGATCCACTTTCTGCGAACACCGGCGGAGGGACTCCCTTTAATCTGGCCACATTCTGTAAAATCTGTGTTGGCTTTAGCTGGTCCCTCCACTGATTTATTCCTGTGCTATAAAAATATATGGCAAAGAGCATGGATTATTAATCTGGAGTCGATTTTAAAAGCCAGTCAATAAGACACATGTAAGGGGAAAAAGCTATAGAATGGATGCGGGAACAAAAAAGTTTTTTTCACTTTTCGATAATAAAGACCACTATTTAGCATCTTGCATCTCCAATCACATTCAGACTCCTAAAGAGAAATAGGTGTCCGATTGGTGGCTTTAAGAAGAATCTTGTATTTTTATATCCGTATGAAAAAGGTAGCAAGGAAGATGTTCCAGCATCACCAGACATGCCAGGACCACCAGATTACCAACAGACGGGATGCAATAGCAATCTCACAATAAACTGAAGTGCTGAGCTGGTTGTGTTGCCTGGAAAGCCTTACTGGAGACCCGGACAGACAAAATTGCTTTTGCGTAAAAAATTACACTTACACACAGTAGGTTTGTGGAATGCCACATTGGCTTCCAAAGCGGGAAAGGAATCGGTTTTCCAGATCTATAACAGTTTCTCCAACTTTTTCATCCCGTGTCACAGTGTCATAATCATAGACAGAAATCTTCAGGTCTTTCTCTTGAGGTAAGAAGCAACTCAGTTCGTACATTCTATTGGAATGTAAATTGCAATGTTCATTAGAATAGAAGACACATTTATATAAAAGAAAAAAAAAAAAACACAAACTATAGATAGCATACACAACTTCCAAAGACTGGCTTGTTGCCTTGGAAAAAAAATCTAGGCTGTTGCAACATTGTGTGCGTATATATATATATATATATATAAATATATATATATATCTCTCTACACACACACACACACACACACACACACACACACCCATATACACATACACACACACACACACACTTTTTTGGAATAAAAAAAAAAATAAGATATCAGTAAAGTTAGTCCAATTTTTTTTATATAAATCGTGAAAGATAATGTTATGCCGAGTAAATTGATACCCAACATGTCATGCTTCAAAATTGTGCCTGCTCGTGGAATGGCGTCAAACTTTTACCCTCAAAAATCTCCATAGGCAATGTTTAAAGAATTCTACAGGTTGCATGTTTTGCGTTACAGAGGAGGTCTAGGGCTAGAATTATTGCTCTAGCTCTATCGATCGTGGCGATACATCACATGTGTGGTTTGATCACCGTTTTCATACTCACTTATGCGTTTATGCTTTAAAAAAAAAAAAAAAATGTTCTTATGTATTTTACTTGGTTGTATTTACTTTTACACGGTTTTTAAAAAAATAAATAAAAATTGGGTCACTTTTATTCCTATTACAAGGAATGTAAACATCCCTTGTAATAGAAAAAAAAAGCATGACAGGTCCTCTTAAATATGAGATCTGGGGTCAAAAAGTCCTCAGATCTCATATTTGGTCTTAGATGCAAAAAAAAAAAATGTAATTTGAAAAAATTTCAGTGAATTTTGACGTCGCTTCCGCCCTGCTATGGTATATGGACGGGTGGGGGCCATCTTAGCCTCACTCGTCTCCATAGCCAGCAGTGTGAAGGACCCGATAGCCTCTGCCGCTACCGATGGCTCCGGTAAGCGGTGGTGGGCGCGGGAGAGCAGCGGGAGGGGTGGGGGCACCTCTCCCGCCGCCAACGGTGATCTTGCGGCAAATCCGCTGTGGAGACCACCATTATCATAAATACGACCGGCGCCTGAAGAGATGGATATCTCGGTTGTGGCAGCAGCTGCCGCCGTTATCAAGATATCCCTCTTCAAAAAAGGGACGTACATCTGCGTGCGCTGGTCGTAAAGTGGTTAAGCTAAACTCCAGTCAGATATAAAAAAGACTAAATAATGCAGCTCTGTACTTCATAATACATTAAATGTGTTTTTTAATTCAAGCAGTGTTAGGACCTGAATTTGACTTGGTATCATTCTGTTGTAGTGCCGTAGACAGCAGCAGAGCCCAGACTGGCAAAGGAAGAAGCAGCACAAGGAGCTAAATCAGTGGGGATGCTGATGAGAAAGAAGAGCAAAGTAACAGAAAGATGAGCTCATCAGTCTGCTGCCTCCCTTTTCATTGTTCCAATCATAGGCTGGAGTAGGGACAGGGTTGTGCTCTGTGGCAGACCTGTGTAGATCTCATATTGTATCAACAGAAATACTAATATTTTTGCAGGTAAAACAGGTTTCATACAGGTGCATCTCAATAAATTTGATCATCATCAAAAAGTTAATTCAATTTATTTCAGCAATTCAAAAAGTGATGCGTTACACACAGAGCGATATATTTCAAGCATCTTTCTTTTAATTTTGATTATGGCTTACAGCTAGTGAAATCCCAAAATTCAGTATTTCAGAAAAATAAGACCAAAAAAAAAAGGATTTTTTAATACAGCAATGTTGGCTCACTGATAAGCATGTACAGTATAGTGCACTCAATATTTTTTTCGGGGCTCCTTTTGAATTATTTACTGCATCAATGCGGCGTGGCATGGAGGCGATCAGCCTGTGGCACTGCTGAGGTGTTATGGAAGCCCAGGTTGCTTTGGTAGTGGCCTTCAGCTTGTCTGCATTGTTGGGTCTGGTGTATCTCATCTTCCTCTTGACAATACCCCACAGATTCTCTATGGGGGTTAGGTCAGGTGAGTTTGCTGGCCAATCAAGCACAGTGATACCATGATCCTTAAATCAGGTATTGGTACTCGTGGCACTGTGGGCAGGTGCCAGGTCCTGCTGGAAAATGAATACATCATGAATACATACATAAAGCTGGTCAGCAGAGGGAAGCATGAAGTGCTGGTGCTGGTAGAGGGCTGTGCTGACTTTGGAGTTGATAAAACACAGTAGAGCAACACCAACATATGGACACGGCTCCCTGAATCATCACGGACTGTGGAAAATGCTGCATTTTATTTGAAAATCAAGATCCCAGAGTCTGGAGGAAGAGTGGGGATGCACCGAATACAGGTTGCATGAGATCTAGTGTGAAGTTTCTATGGTCAGTGATGATTTGGAAAGCCATGTCATCTGCTGGTGTTGGTAATGATCATGGTATCACAGTGCTCGATTGGCCATTAAACTCGCCTGACCTAAACACCATAGAGAATCTGTGGGGTATTGTCAAGAGGAAGATGAGACACCAGACCCAACAATGTATATGAGCTGAAAGCCCCAATCAAAAGAAATCTGGGCTTCTATAACACCTCAGAAGTGCCACAGGCTGATTGCCTCCATGCCACGCTGCATTGAAGCAGTACTTTATCCCAAAGGAGCCCCGACCAAGTATTGAGTGCATCCTATACTGTACATGGACATACTTTTCAGTAAGCCAACATTTCTGTATTAAAAATCCTTTTTTCCATTGTTCTTATGTAATACTCTAATTTTATAAGATACCGAATTGGGGGTTTTCACTAGCTGTGAGCCATAATCATCAAAAGTAAAAGAAAAATGCTTGAGATATATCACTCATGTAACACATCTATATAAAATATACAAGTTTCACTTTTTGAATTGAATTACTGAAATAAGTTAACTTTTTTAGGATATTCTAAAATTTCTGAGATGCACATGTATATTAATCTGTGTATCATTTGCCTGGAGTTTTGTATTAAGGAAGCAGATTGATAAAACTCAGATTTACACAGGTCCCGTTTTACAGATGGCAAGTTTGGTGGCTGGGGTATTTTTACATTTTCTGTAAATTGCAATGCCTGTGTGCACCTTCCTTAACTAGTTAGATATACACAGTCACCAACCTATGAAAAAAAACACAGAAAAATCAAGATTTTTAAAAATGCTTGCTTGCAGTGATTTTTCCTTTTTATAAAAGTATTCGTATTAACTTGCAAAATTTGTCTTTAGACCTGATATCAAAGTAAAAATTCCCTTAGCGCCGTCCCCTCCCTCCATGTTATAACCCTCTCAGTCTCTAAAAGCGTCCAAATACTCGCTGTCATACTCCTCTCCGGCCAACATAACCTTTATGTAGCTCCGGAGGGGAATACTACTGTATATTAGGGTACTGCTGGGGCTGCTGACATCACATCCAAGATGGCGGAACTCAGGAGCAGTCTCAGGAATTTGAGGTTTACAGAGAGGATTTTAAAGATTAATTACAGATTGAAGATACCTTCCGAATGCAGGATTCAAAGTGTTAGGAATATAGTTATCCCGATCTTCGATCACTTTCTTACTTAGAGTAATTTTGATGTAAGGATCACACTAAAATTAAGAAAAAAAAAAACGAAAGATAAATAGGGATATTTATATCCATTATAAGAATAAGAATTATCCATTAAAAGAAAATGTTTAGAGTGAGCAAAATAAAACCCCTTTTTTAGTTTTCTCAGGAACCCTAAAAATGTTTGTGAAAATTAGATGGGGGGGGAGAAAAATAATAAAAAAAAATAAATAAATAAAAAACTAGGAAAATGGTTGTATTTAGGCAAAGACAATCAGCAATTACAGTGTATAATACCCTCTGTCTACCTGCACACTGACTTTCCTATGCAGACAAACCTTGGTTGTGCAGCCTCCTGTAGGCCAATTCATCTTTCGGTATTTAAAAACACATGCATATTTATTGCATTTTCTGACATGTTGTGTTTTTCACATACATTTTGGTTTGCTTGAGCCTTCTTTTTTTTGCATTTGCTTCTGCATGCACAGTGGCACATTTTTGCTTGGTTAACAGTTATGCAAAAAAGCAAAGCAACACATTTAGGGCCCATTTATGTGAATTGCTGTACAGTTCCGGTGCATGCACTACTTTTGGAAACGCACTGCAATTACTTTTGGTACTTTTGTATCATGTGTTCTGGTTGCAGGCAAATGCACTACGTTTGCAACCAGCATTTGGGGTGTCATGAACTTTGCACCGACACCCAAAGCAGATCGCAAAGGGCAGTGTGATTAGGATGCGGTGTGGGAAACTGGCATGGAACGTGGATTTCCCGCATGGCATTCTAGTGTGAACGGGCCCTTACAATGTCACTTGAAACACCACAAGTAATGAGAAATGTGCACCAAAAGGATATGTAAAAAAAAATTACCTTTTTTAAACAGGCATGAAAGGCTGCCAAAGCAAGTCAGGGTACTACACAAAATATTTCACATTTTGAATTTTAGTATGTTTCCAGTAAAGAAAAATCTGGTGAGGAGTGCCCATCTGATACCAGCTTTTCGCCATAGACTTGCAAACTTTTGATTCTTCTATGGGCAGGCTGGTTGTATGAAATCGATCTATTGATAGACTTCAGTACAACCAGCCTGTCAGGGTTTTATCATTTAAATCACTGCCTGTGGTTATAGCCACCAGCAGTAATTATTGTATTCTGATAGCTGACCGCTGTCAGAATACAATAGCACTGACTATGTTGATGGGGAGTCAAGCAATTTTCTTTCCTTGAACCTGTGCTGTGGATCAAGGAAAGAAAATTGCATAATGTATGGCCTGCATTAGTTGGAGACAAAGTCTCTTGTATGAGGGGTTGCTTCTATGCAGAGATCTCATCTTTACACCGGCTTACTAAATGTTAGGAGCTGTTTAATGATAATAATGAAGATATGACTCTTACCAGGCCATTGCTATCCTTTGGCTGCAGATCTATTCCTCTGATAATGTAGATACGAACGATGCACTCCTGAGTTAAGCTGTCCGGCAGCTCCCGGAATTGTCGGGGGGGAGGGGGAACACCGGGATCATCCGAGAGAGGGTATATACGTAAAGAACCCTACGATATCAAGACTGGTTAATTTGTATTGTAAAACATAAATTACTGTAGAACCATTCACAGTGAACATGAATTATAAAAACAAAACAAAAAAGCCTGGATGTCATTCACACCAACCAAACTCAGCCTGCCAGTATTTCTAGACAAAAAAGGTCCACACCTCAGTTTTTTTTCTTCTTATACTTATATGTAGCACCCTCTAGCTAGTGTGCTAGGTGTAAATAGGTTTTCTTAGTGTAGGCAAAATAGTTTGGCAGAGAGCCAGGCCTGGGTTGAATCAGGATCAGGGTTAAGTGACTCAGAGAGGCTGGATGACTCCACAAGTAGCATCTCTGGTGCCTCCCCCTGTTTTCTGGAACCTTGGAGAAACTTTCAGGTGCAGTGGGTGGAAGCTAGGAGGAACTGTTTGGAATATTTATGAGGGCCCCAGCAGAAAGGGTCTGGAAGGGGGTAGGATACTTCATATAAAGCCACGAGTCATGCCAGCAGGGGCAGTCAGATGGAAAATGGTGATAGAGAGCTAAGGAGGTTGTTGGAGGCCATCGCAGGGCACCCCCTAGTCTGGTAGTCTGGGAGGGGTGATGACCATGTGCTTGTGTACTGGAAGGATCTCCCATACACATGGAGGACACCCTTCCTGGAGGCACGGGAGCAAGTGTGAGGACAGCAGGAGCAGGTCAGCAAGTCCAGGAGATCTCCTGAGAAGTCGGGTGGGCTGGTGAGTGATCAGTCTGGGAGGACTATGGAGGGTTAGCCAGGAGGGCTAGTGAAAGGAGCAGCTGCAGACAGGTGGGTTGGCAGTGCCTGAAGAGATGGTGCTGGAATCAGTAGTCACAAGGATGCATGCTGGACAATGACCTTTTTGCAACACACTAAGGGGCCTCGGGTTCTTCCCTTTAACAGGCTTTTGCTCTAAATCTGACTGCTGTATCAGATTAACTGTCAGTGTGCCAGTGGAGTTCTGCAAACAAGCGAGTGCTAGAGGAGGCAGAGGAGTGTATACACAGAGCCGATCGGCCCTATAGGCACACTATGCAAGCTGCTTAGGGCCCCACCGCTGTGGGGGGCCCCCCCAAGACCCAGCATCCCCCCCTGCACCACTGGCTGGCCATTTAGAGTGCAGTGAGGAGAGGTGGGAGGAGGTGGGAGGAGGTGGAAGGCGGCGATCGGCAGCTCTATGGTGCCTGAGTGGGCGGCGGGATCTCCCTGGGGTTTGTAGTACTCTCAGTGTATACAGTGGAGAAGAGAAGGGAGGGGCCTCTGACCCAGGCAGGTATCAGTTTCACTTACACTCTGCTTGAACACTGTTGCTGATGCCTGGGTCAGAGGCCCCTCCCCTCTCCGCTGTATACATTCGGAGATAGAACTACTAGCCCCAGGGAGATCCCCCTGCCTGTGAACACCATATAGCTGCCGATCGCCGCCTCCCACCTTCACCAGTCAGGTACAGGGGAACCTCTGCAAGGGGGGGGGGGGGGTCAGCTGTTTGGGGGCCCAAATGTAAGAGGGGGGGTTTCTTGGGACACTAATGTAAGGAAGGGGGCCTCTGGGGACACTAATGTAAGAGGGGGGCTCTCTGGGGACACTAATGTAAGGACAGGGCCCTCTGGGGACACTGATGTTAGAGGGGGCTCTCTGGAGACCCTATGTAAGGGGGGGCTCTCTGGGGACCCTGATATAGAGGGGGGGGGCTCTCTGGGGACCCTGATATAGAGGGGGGGGCTCTCTGGGGACCCTGATATAGAGGGGGGGGCTCTCTGGGGACCCTGATATAGAGGGGGGGGGGGCTCTCTGGGGACCCTGATATAGAGGGGGGGGGCTCTCTGGGGACCCTGATATAGAGGGGGGGGGCTCTCTGGGGACCCTGATATAGAGGGGGGGGGGCTCTCTGGGGACCCTGATATAGAGGGGGGGGGGGCTCTCTGGGGACCCTGATATAGAGGGGGGGGCTCTCTGGGGACCCTGATATAGAGGGGGGGGCTCTCTGGGGACCCTGATATAGAGGGGGGGGGCTCTCTGGGGACCCTGATGTAAGGGGGGGCTCTCTGGGGACCCTGATGTAAGGGGGGGCTCTCTGGGGACCCTGATGTAAGGGGGGGCTCTCTGGGGACCCTGATGTAAGGGGGGGCTCTCTGGGGACCCTGATGTAAGGGGGGGCTCTCTGGGGACCCTGATGTAAGGGGGGGCTCTCTGGGGACCCTGATGTAAGGGGGGGCTCTCTGGGGACCCTGATGTAAGGGGGGGCTCTCTGGGGACCCTGATGTAAGGGGGGGCTCTCTGGGGACCCTGATGTAAGGGGGGGCTCTCTGGGGACCCTGATGTAAGGGGGGGCTCTCTGGGGACCCTGATGTAAGGGGGGGCTCTCTGGGGACCCTGATGTAAGGGGGGGCTCTCTGGGGACCCTGATGTAAGGGGGGGCTCTCTGGGGACCCTGATGTAAGGGGGGGGCTCTCTGGGGACCCTGATGTAAGGGGGGGGCTCTCTGGGGACCCTGATGTAAGGGGGGGGGCTCTGGGGACCCTGATGTAAGGGGGGGGGGGGGGTTGGGGGGGCTCTCTGGGGACCCTGATGTAAGGGGGGGCTCTCTGGGGACCCTGATGTAAGGGGGGGGGCTCTCTGGGGACCCTGATGTAAGGGGGGGGGGGGGGCTCTGGGGACCCTGATGTAAGGGGGGGGGCTCTCTGGGGACCCTGATGTAAGGGGGGGGGCTCTCTGGGGACCCTGATGTAAGGGGGGGCTCTCTGGGGACCCTGATGTAAGGGGGGGCTCTCTGGGGACCCTGATGTAAGGGGGGGCTCTCTGGGGACCCTGATGTAAGGGGGGGCTCTCTGGGGACCCTGATGTAAGGGGGGGCTCTCTGGGGACCCTGATGTAAGGGGGAGGCTCTCTAGGGACCCTGATGTAAGGGGGATCTCTGGGGACCCTAATGTAGGGGAAGGCTCTCTGGGAACCCTGATGTAGGGGGAGACTCTGAGGACACTGATTTAAGGGGGGCTGTCTGGGGACCCTTGTGTAAGGGGGGCTCTCTGGGGACCTTGGTGTAAGGAGGGGCTCTCTGAGGACCCTGATGTAAGGAGGGGCTCTCTGAGGACCCTGATGTAAGGGGGATCTCTGAGGACCCTGATGTAAGGGGGGATCTCTGAGGACCCTGATGTAAGGGGGATCTCTGAGGACCCTGATGTAAGGGGGGATCTCTGAGGACCCTGATGTAAGGGGGGATCTCTGAGGACCCTGATGTAAGAGGGGGTTTTCTGAGGACCCTGATGTAAGGGGGGATCTCTGAGGACCCTGATGTAAGGGGGGATCTCTGAGGACCCTGATGTAAGGGGGGATCTCTGGGAACCTCATTCTGTTCTATATTGTTGTACTTATTCTTTGACTGTTTTGTTTAAAGGAGGGAGGATTGTTTTGGGAGCACTGAAGTGTCAGGTGTGACTGTGTGGCAATGGCAAATGGTTTACATAGCTCACGGCATCACGGGTCAAGTAGAGGGCCCCTTAACAGAATTTTGCTTAGGGCCCCAGGGAGGTTAGGATCGGCACTGTGTATACAAATTGTATATAGGAGAAGTTGTCCCTGGAATTGTTCTGAAGTCAAGTGGGTATCCCATAATTCCCAATCCCCATTTAAGTTCTAATCCCTCAAGTAAATACCAAAACATAAAAAACGTACTGGACTGTTGTCTTCGTGCCTGTGAAAATTCAGTGTGCCTGGCTGTGCAGGGTGGGGGATTCCACTTCTACTTGCGGCTCCTTAGGGGGTGCGCTTCATATCAATTTTTTAAGCCCAACAGTTCACTTAATTTTATTATTTTCACAAAATGTTAAAGAAGTCCAAGATATCTAAAAACTGTACAATTTTCTTAAAGAGAATGTATTGGTTTTCAGCTTTTTTTTTTATATAATGGATGGCAATAAAAAATATTTTTTATTCAAGTAAATATAATAGGTTATATTTAAATATTTTATAGACTTGTATTGCGCCAGCATGTGGAGCACTCGGTTAGATCCTTTTCATGTTTTTCTCAGTGTTTAATGGAGCCATGGACTCACAGTCCATGGAAAACCTGTCAAGTGTCCTAATTTCTATATAGGTGTGGGAAATGTAAACACTAGCTCCGAATAAAGTAGTGGTATTTATAGAAAATGCAGGGTGTAGTGCTTCAATAATGTGGCCATATACCTGAAAATATTAATCTTAGCCATTTATACTCCCCTCTCTGTTCCCCTACATAAACCTAATAAAAACAATAAAGTTATCTTCAAGTCTGAGCTAGCTCAGGCTCTGTCCACGGTACTGGAGTTTTTGCAATCAATTCATTCTAAGGCAACTGAGGCACACAATTTGTATTTCTCCACAGCATCAGTACACTAGAAGAAAAAGCATTAAAATGGCTAAAATGCAACCACTACAGCCTTCTTTTTTTAGGATTTTTTTTTTTTTTTTTTTTACACACACACACAATAAAAAGGGTGAAGGTCGTCAGTATCCATATATCCAGTGCAGGGGACAAGGGGTGGGCAGAAGGGGCACATGCCCTAGTCCCTATGTAACTGCTTGTGCTGCTCCTCACTGACAGGAGTGACAGCATTGTTACTCCTGTCAGAAGAAATTGTGACCAGCTTCTGCCAGAGAGGATTTTGCGCTCTCCTCTCTCCAGCCTGCAAGGGGCGGAAGAGAGCCAACGCTGAGACTGAGAAATCCCCTCAAACTCAGGATGGCATACTCAGAACAAGGCAGCTGCTCAGGGCTGTACACATTCCATCGCCCGATGCTTTGCTTCATGGCCACAGCATGTACTTGACTGTAACGCAATGGGTCAGTGGTTTAAAACAGCAGTGAGGAGGTGAAATATCCTCAGTGACTATCAAACACCCTCTGCTACAGATAGGTTTTCAGAGTCTCAGAGAGGCAGCAATGATAGTCACACATCTGAGCAACACCTTAGAGCCCCTTCAGCACCTCTTCCTCCCTCAAAGGCCCCTAGATCCCTTTATTGCTTTGTACCCCACCAGAGCTCACCTCCATTTCCCTCCTTCAGCGATGCAGCAGAAGTTTTTCCCCACTGTCACAGTGACACCAACGCAGCTAACATTTTCTCAGTTTGCTGCGGTGTGCTACAGCTATTGGCACTGTTTTAGCACATGCCACAAACATAACATTTTGCTCTGCGCACTATTAGGGTGGGGTGCAATTTGCCATCTTCGCCCTGGACACCGGATGACCTTGTCTGCATAACTCCATAGATCAAATTCTGTCACCATTTACCTTAAATTCTCCAACAACAGAAGGATCATCACACTCGTCAGCCTTCCCTCTATAAAGCTTAAAGGTTTCACAGAAGTCTGTAAGGCCACGGAATTCGGGAACTTCCTCCAGCTCAGTGTCATACACCTGTAAAATGTTATAAAATTGGGACAGTAATGAAGCACATCTTCATGTACCGTATGGCAAAAAATAAGTGCATGTTTGGACTGGATACTAGAGGTTAAAACACAAAATATAAATAGTACTCCCACGCTGTCAACCAATTAAAAAGCTGAGGGTTCACTGCTGCAAACACCTAATTAGATGATCCTAGGCAGATAAATAAGTGAATGAATAAAGTTGTGATGCTGCGCTGTGAACACATCGCAATGAATGATGCTGAAGTGCAAAGTGAAATGACCCAGTGAAGCATGTGCTGTATACTTGATAATCATAATATATTAGTGACCACTAAAAAAAAAAAAAATAGTACATAAAATGGTAGGTGTATACAAGTGCAAGTATTGCTAAATGCAATCTAAAACAGAAAATAGATAAAACACATTGTGATAAAAATAAAAACGTCCAATTGGCCACCCTGGGCTCTGCTACAGATATATATATATATAAATAGTTCCAATAGAATTTTGACAATCAAAGATCGTTAGATAAGGGATGTTCCCTTCACGGTGAAACTTGAAAATAATGGCCGATGCCAGGCCAATCCACTGCAGTGACACTTTAACCTCCCTGGCGGTATGATTCTGTCTGGAATTTTGTGCTGAAAGCAGTACAATTATTTTGCATGGAAATTTGGCGTTTTTATATTGTAGGCCTGCAATTCTTATGAATAACTCACTTAAATCTGTCCGAACCAGAGTCTAGTAGACATCCCGGGTATGATAAAGTTTGAAACACAAAATCATATATTATAATATAATAAAAATATATATAAAAATTATTCAATAATGTAATCAAATCAAAAACACAGAAATTTGCTCAGTTGCAGAATAGTCGCTGTCATTAAATTTAGTGTTTGATGATGAATTGTGATTCTAATTTATTATCGGTGTTTTCTAGCTGGTCTAAAACAACTTTTGACATAAAGGGACACTTTTTGGTTGCTATGGACAATCTCCAGTTTCCAGGCAGAAAAAAATCTTTTTATTATGTAAAATGACATGCAGGGCACTGGGCAGACCACTAGGGACAAAGGGGATGTGTATTTTTTGTATACAGTACTGTAATCTGTAAGATTACAGTACTGTATGTGTACTGTGTTTTTAAACTTATTTGAATTTGGCGCCGATCTCCGCTCCCGTGCGTCGTAACGCCGCAGGGAAAGGAGATCAGCGGCACTCGGCACTGTGTGAATCGAGCGAGCAGACGGCTCCCACACACAGCGGGGAGACATCGCAGGATCCAGGGGAAAAGGTCCCCCCTGTATCCTGCAACGCTGGCCCGAGTCTGGCTCGGGGTTACCGCTTTTGGTACTGAAGTTCCTACCCCGAGCCAGACTCGGGATTACCGCCAGGGAGGTTAATGTGCACAAACCTCTCACCTCACAGCTGTAAGGTTACAGCATGAATGACTCAGATACTTTGGACAGGGGTCTTTGGTAGATTCAGTAATGGAACATGGGTATGGGCACAACATTCGCCTCCAGTTTGCTCAGTTAAAACAATGGAAAATGGAAGAAAGATCCCAATAGCATAATACAGCTTTAAAATCAAATTTATTAAAAGTGCACCAAGTAGATACACTCACTTTGTATAAAAAAAAAAATGCTCAGATAACAATCCACGAGCAGCAAGCTCATATGCTTATGTCACTTCCGGTTTCTGCCTATTGCTCCAATCCCAACGTGCATCGACCCATGATGAAGTCACGTGATGTGACGATACGCGTTGGATTGGAGCAATAAGGTCCAATCCCGAAGCAAGCCCAGGGTGGGTGGCCTATTGGAGTTTTATTTTTATCACAATGTGTGCATTTAGCAATACTTGCACTTGTTTAAACCTACCATTTAAAATTATACAGCAGCAAGGATGCAGGACCACCCTAAGCGTGGTTTGGACGATCTTGCCAGACTGCGTGGTACTTATGCAACGTGGCTACTAGCGCTTTAGACATACAGATTGTACATTACTTCTTGTACAACATGCAGGGCAAAGTATCAGGTTTACTTTGTCAGTCCTTCAGAAGCCAGAAGTTACCTGGTCTTCACTCCCCCACCTATCTACTAGCCAAAATGAGACACTCTGTACTTTAGAGTATGAGGTAACACGTGACTTGCACAAAACTGCACTGGTGCTTGGCAATTGGCAGTTTAGAAAACAGCACTGTCACATAGGGTTAGAAGGACCCCAATGGGGCAGATTTACCAAAACAGGAGAGGGCAAAATCTGGTTTCTGAACAAGCTGAAGTTAAAAGCCAATTGGCTACCATGCACAGTTACACCAGATATTGCACTCTCCTTTTTTTACTAAATCTCCACCACATGTCAGTGCTGTATAATCTAAGTCCCACTATAAATTGCAACTTGGAGCTCACATGGGGATTCTTCTCCATGTCTGCATAGGAACAAAGTGGGGAGGTATGGGAGGGAAGGTAATAGTTACAGTTGTACAATAGGGTTAAAGATCAACTCCAGCTAAAAGTCAAGGGGAAGAATGGGCAGGAATTCATTGTTTTCTGTCTGATTTGAGAGAGGAAGCTTGGGAAATTTCCCCAATAGGGACACTGACAGCAAAAAAAAGTGTTGCATCTTCTGTCTCCATTGGGAGATTAACAGTTATTGTCCAGGCATCGGAACAGGAAAATAAACCCCAAAGGGGACACAGATGGCATTTAAAACATGACAGTGGTTCAAGCCTTTCCTGCTCTATTGAACTAAATAACAAATTTTGACTGCAATTAATCTTTAATATAGAGAATTGTACCACCATTCTAAAACTAGACTAGAACTAGACGAGGGTGCGCCTTAACTAAAACGTAACCTTTATTGTAAATCATTACATACTTTTTAAGGACCATATCAGGTATACCTATAGGATGAGGTCAATGCCAATATATATATTAATAAAAAAAAATAAAAATCAACGTTCTATCTCTATGTGGTAACATTAACATCTACCAAGTTTAAATGGTAAAACCATGTCCATGTCACAGTCAGCTACCCTTGGTTGCTTATTTGCTTCACTTTTTTTTACCTCAAACAAAGCTCTATTTGAAGAGTGAAACATGTTAGGTTTGGGTGATTTGATTTTGGGAGCACCTTTTGACTATTTTAATTTAGGTTCACATGATTTCAATTTTTGTCCTGACACATTCTTTCCCCCTCCCCTCCATGTTTTCTTTTTTGTGGGGTGAGACATGCCTTGTGTCAATGTAGTCTTGATTAAGAGAGAAGCTTTTTTGTGGATATGGGGCTCGTCCATTAGTGGTTAATTGTATCCACATGGATGAGTGTACCCATATCGTATATCTGAGAGATGGATAATTTCATAGGGCAGAAGAAAGATGGACCAGATCTTCAGTAAGACAGCATTTACTAGCATACCTTCTGTTCATCTAAATCTTTATATGTGGCCAATAGATGGGGGAAGAGACAGGTATATTCCCATCTCTTGATACCAGGTTGTGTTTGTTGAGTAGAGCGTTAACTTGCATATCCTCCAATACAGCCTTTATATTGAATATAGGAGGAAATAATAACCCTCATATTGTCTATACGTATATATTAAATAGAAGGTTTCACCATTTAAACTTGGTAGATGTTAATATTACCACATAGAGATTGTATGTATGTATGTATGTATGTATGTATGTATGTATGTATGTATGTATATAAAATGGCATTGACCTCATCCTATAGGTATAATACCCGATATGATCATTTACATACTTTTTATGATTTACAATAAAAAAAGGTTACATTTAAGTTAAGTGGCCTTTTGGTGCGTACGGAAGCGCACCCTCGTCTAGTTCTAGTCTAATTTTGTTATCCCTATCACAGGCTTTTGTATATACACCACTCTAAAACCCCCTATGTCTGTACCTTTAAGGTGTCATAGCCTTTCTGCAAATACTGGCCACATTTCTCATGTTCTCCAATTGATGAGTAATATTTGCTCCACCAGTCCACAATTTCTTCCTCCTGTAAAGAAAATAACGATCAGTGATTCGATTAAAGAGGAACTTAACTCTCTCAATACACATTGACTATTTTTAATCCACAAGCTGCTAGCATTGGTGAATAGATCAGAAAATATAGCATATTTACTTGTTGTTACAGTTCTTCAGTTACTTCCTGGTTTCCAGGCCTAGGCAAATAATGTCATACATCCCAGGAATCTTCAGGAATGGAGGAGGGGTTTTCTCAGCTAAGCACACCCTCCTACCTGAACTAAGGGCAGATGGACTCCAGGAAGTAAATGCTACATGAATCAACTGCCCTTATTCTAGATGGCCACAGCCAGAAATTCTAGGGGGTGTTTTTCAAAAGTGATTTCTCAGCAAAATAAAGCATGGAGACATGGATGGATGGATGCGTTTGCTTTAAATATTACAAATGAAATAAATAGCATTTTTGGTTTGTGGTGCTCTGATGCAGTGTAGTTCCGCTTTAATGAGGAGTTGATAAAGATTAGTCTGGCAGAAATTCCTACGAAGACTGAAATAGCAGGTAAAGATAGATACGGTAAACTGCAAGCTGCAACAGTCGGCCCTGCAGGACTATTTTATGGCTTTCAGAAACATTGCTGCCAACAGTAACAGGATTTTCCGAGGTTTCAGCAGGTGCAGTAGGAATATTTGTAGGTTTGGATAATTTGTTGCTGGAAATATTCT
The DNA here is from genome assembly GCA_028564925.1 of Lithobates sylvaticus. NCBI lineage: Eukaryota > Metazoa > Chordata > Amphibia > Anura > Ranidae > Lithobates > Lithobates sylvaticus. The sequence goes on along the minus strand of CM053036.1, from coordinate 68,371,864 downwards.
TGGCATTAAAAACTAACCAACTATACTAAAAAAAATCCCACTTATTCACAGTGCTGGATTCACTGCATAATATCCATTTAGCTTGCAGCAGAGACAGTATTTAGAGTTGAACAGGCTAAAATTTAAGTTGCACTGGTATATGTATACTTCCAAAAACAAAAAGCAGACAAAACTAACTAGGCATTCAACAAAATAACTGATACTTGAGTTGTTCTTCTAATCTTCATATAATATAAAATTAGCAAACTTTGAGGCTGCCTATTTTAGGTTCCCAAGACCACCAAAACAAAAAAGCCAACGGGAAGAGACAACCCTACAGCCAGGAAAATTTTATTTCTGCATATCATTGTTCTTCCTGGGTTACTTTTCCCTGGAAACATTGAATAAATTACAATCCTGAATATTGTCTGTCGAATAAAAACTGCCAACAGATAAGAATTTGCTACTCTGGTTACTTCCTAATCCTCCGTCTGTCTTAAACATGTCTGAAATGTGCCCTATACAGGATTGAACAAATACCAAGGAAATAATCAGCAATCAATCTGAACAAGAACTGAGGAAATAAAATCAGGCCCAAAAGTCATGCCAGTCTGCCAGATATGAAATTCAGGAAACCACTAAAACAAGTCAGATTCAGTTTCTGCTCCATGAATTTAAATCAGCCAAATACTAGACAGGACAATCGAGGAAAAAAAATGTAATCCAGTTTCTGTCTGTCAGTCATTCTCCTTGGACACTTAACACATGCAGGAATTTGATTCTTTACGGTACATTGTAAGTGCATGCTATTCAAATGAACATGAAGACACTGATGGGAACTCAAAGGACCACCCTACCCCATGAGAGAATTAAAAAGGCTGCAGTTTCTGACCTCAATCTGCTTGTTGCCTGGCTGTCCTAACTGGGCAGATTTAATTGCCCGGAGTGGAGCTTAAGGTGTAATGTTTACTGTACAACTTATTCAAAAGTTTGATGTACATTTTACCATAAATACTTTGGTGATTGTCTACTAATGTTGTACCTTGATTAAACTGGAATCCCAGCCAAGTGGCTAAACACAGTTAACATAAAAGTAAGATGTTTTACTGGTCACATTTTTTCCATTATAGTCTGCCACTCTTCATGCAGTCAAACCACACATACACTCAGGAGGCTGATACCTCCTGTTTAGGGACTTCATCATCCTGGGTCCTTTTAGTACCTCCAGCTGCCAAATTAGACTATGAATAATAATCACTACACTGCTAAGGGTTTCCCTATGCTCTAACCATCTAAATAACCAGCCCCCTGCACCTGAAATGTTGCGATGTTCTTACAATGCATCATAAGCACACTGTCTCAACTGCAGAGTATTCTGCACAAAGTTGAACATATCTTCTTGCACGCACCACCTCTTTAGAACCCTTAGTATGTGACAGGGTCCCTTAGACAAGTTAAGTATTACTTTTTTACCATCATGACTTTATCTCCCTGTCTTGGTTCTTCTCCCATTAAAGGAGTACATCCTTCTGGGTCTCCTCATTTCCAGCACAATTCTCCGATAGGAGGGCCTCCTGGCCAGTAATGCACCTTTTGGTTTTTTTCAGGATAAACAGAACAGCACTTTTTTTTCACTAACCCACTATGGTTTTAAACGCTGTTCTGTGACTGAATTAGTCCCATCTTTTATTTTATTAGCAGTGTGGAAGACCACCCTAACCACTTCTAAAAATAAGACCTTGCGGGGAAATTGCAAGGTCTTCTGAATATCATTTGTGTCCATGTCGAATATAGCGGTGTCTCTGGCACGAGGTTTATTTATAGGAATCGTTTCAGAATATAGAGGACTATTTTTACCTTAGTTCTCAATAGTAAATGTATCTTCCCTAATGTTTCCTGGCAACCTTCACGTTCACAGGACTGCAAATGTAGTGCACAATTTGGTTTGCCATAAATAATGGTGTATATAGTAGAAGCTTTGAGAAAACCAAGAAACCAGCTCATGTATACATTGTACATAGCAACCAGGGAGGTCACAGCTCCAGTTATCCATATATTCTCCATGAGCAAGAAACAAAAAAGACTGTCATGACAAAGCTGGCGTTTAATGTCAAGCTTTTTTTCTCTCTCTTAAAAAGTCCAGAATAAAATAAGTCTCCTGAAATGAAACCACAACCTTGTACAGCAAGAGTAAATTCTAAACTATATTTGAAATGTAATTTTGATTTGCTAACTCTCATTTGCACCACAAAGGTCCAATAGCAGTATGACTCGCACACTATTTTCACACTACACAGCCAGAAAGGTGACACAAGTAGTTTGTGATTAAACAATTAAAATTTCTGGTTTAGTATTTCCGTTTCCCGTGTGACCTCTTTGTCTCCCACTGGAGAGGGAATCAGCATCATCCCAAATGTCTAGTGAGCTGACTAAGGAATTGGTAATGCTAAAAACCACAAAAGCAGCAGAGGGATTTTACCGATTATTTTTGGTAAGCATAAACACGCCTTTGTAAATTATGTCATGAAATGACACTTAAATGTTTTATGCAGAATTAAAGTTACAAAAATAAATATTAACAACTTTATTAGTGCAGCCTCTGCTCACTGTGTCCCCCATTGCAGCCTCAGATCACTGTGTCCCCCATTGCAGCCTCAGATCACTGTGCAAGAGGATCGCCCCAGGGGAAGAGAGCATGCAGCAAGATAAAATCCGTGGGATTACAGAGCGGATAGCCCGCTGTTACAGCTGAGTTTACATTACAATCGTCACCCCTCCGCTCGTGATTACACACAGCCCCGCCCCCTGACCCTGTGATAGACAGAATGCCAGTCCAATGCTGGGACGTGTTCTGTCTATCACAGGCGCAGGGTCAGGGGGCGGGGCTGTGTGTAATCACAAGCGGAGGGGAGACGATTGTAATGTAAACTCAACTGTAACAGCGGGCTATCCGCTCTGTAATCCCACGGATTTTATCTTGCTGCATGCTCTCTTCCCCTGGGGCGATCCTCTTGCAGTGATCTGAGGCTGCAATGGGGGACACAGGGACTGAGTGATCTATATCTATCTATCTATCTATCTATCTCTATCTATCTATCTATCTATCTATCTATCTATCTATCTATCTATCTATATATATATATATATATATAAAAGGCTTCTCGATCATAGATGAATATATATTTGCTATTTTCTTTATAATTCTTAATATAATAGATATTATTCATATATGATTTTACTCAATATATCTTTCAAACAATCAACAAATTTAGTATAAAGTTGAATAAGAAAGTAATTGTTTATAGAATAACCTTAATTTGAGTTGAATACCAACAATGTAATCTATTAATCTACAAGTTAGTAAATAATGAGATAGTTGTATAATGGTTTAGTATAACCAGGGCCAAGATCCGGCTATATGGCATATCCTGGAGAAGAAAAAAAATGATAAAAAAAAAATAAAGAAAGAAAAGATTTGACTATCTCTATTGTGTATTTTATAGGTTTGTTCTAGAGGAAAAAATATTCGATTTGTGATAAATTAGATTAGATTACAATGTATTAAAATATCATTAAGTCTTTGATGTGAAGAAAATTAAGAATAGATGTAAAATAAGTGGAAGAACGGGAAATGGAGGGGGTTGGAATAAGGGAAAGGTCTCCAGAGGGAATTGATACTTTGGTTAATCATATATTGTTTTATATTAAAACTAGTAATAGTAAATATCAGACATCTTCAGGGTAGTAAAAGTGTACAAATTTGCTTTAAATCTATGAGCCAGTTAAAAATGTTAGGAGACAGTTTAAAGAGCTGGGCACTTTACCATTTACCAGCAGCTAAGCCGCTCGGAAGCTTCCACCTGACAAGTAAGCGCTGCTGCTTGCCCACAGCAGGGCTAAATGTTACAAAAAATGAACTGCCCAGCTATATAAAAATTGTGCATCCCTGCAGTGAATGGGCCGACAAAAGCCCAGGAGCCAGCATGCATTTTCTAGTCGCCATGGCGATGCCAATGATAACCAGAGACACCTGATCGGTGCACCCTATACACAGCTTATATGCATGCACTGCGGTCAGAAAGGTAATTTTCACTCCGTTCCTGGCACTCACTTAGAGTGCCCCTTAAAAAAATAAAAAATTAAAAAAAAAAGTCAGCAGCTACAAATACTGCAGCTGCTGACTTAATAAAATCGGACACTTGCCTGTCCCAGGATCCAGCGATGTGGGGGAATGAAGCCCCGCTCGTTCCCCGCTCTGCTGGGCGGTGCTGGCATTCTTACTGTGGGCACCCGGCTGTGGCTTCACAGCCGGGCACCCACTGTGCATGCACGAGCGGCGTGCCGTGATTGGCCACGCAGTCATCTGGGACCTATCGCGTGTGCCAGATGACTGACAGGAGGGAGGGAGCCCTTCATGCGCCGAGGGGAAGTGATGTCACCAGCCCAGGCACTGAAGGAGGCAGACTACGAGGGACCCTCTAGCAACAGGCATTTAGAAGCGAGTTAAATTTTTAATTTTTTTTCCAAATTTTTTTTTTTTTTTTTTTTTAGCAATTTTAATTTTAATTTTTTTTGGGATGGGGGGGGGGGGGGGGGGGGGGGGCGGGGAAACACCACTTTAGTTAAGACAAAACCTAATGCTAAACCTGCTCTTTGCCACATTCTAAACCTAATCCATATAACCCTGTAAAGCAAAAATTGCCTATATTTACCTATTCTGCAGCCGATCTGCTCTCAGCATTAGATCTCCACGTTGGCTTTATTGTGGAGGTGGGTGCAGGAGAGGCAGCTGCCAATGGAAGCCCCATAGTAAGTCTATGGGTGAAGTTATGCCCCAGCCATTTCACAGCTATTGTCAGTCCTCTCCTGCACAGAGCTTCCACGGCTGGAAACCGGAACAGCTACAGAATTGGCAAGTAGAGCGATTTTTGCTTTACAGATTTAGATAGATTAAGCGTAGAAGGTAGATAGCAGGTTAAGAGTTAGTTCGTTTTTGCCTAGACTTACATGAACAGCTGCAAACTGGAATATAACCAGTGAAACTTTAAACTTGTTTCCCCATTTCTTACCATTAAAAGTGAGAAATATGGGCAAAAAATTTATTTGGTTTACTATTCAGGTCAGAAACTTATTGCTTGAACTCTAATATAATTTTAAACAGTATTTCTGTAATGTAACATACAGTGAAACACGAGGTTGGGGTCAACTTACTGAAAGCAGTCTTTTTTTCTTTATTTACAAGGGCGTTTTACTTTACAAAGAATACCCAATCATATGGAAAGGGAAAAATAGGTATATTTATTTGCCCAGGATTGGATGAAGTCAGTCAGCAGAGCTTCACCTCATTCACTCAGCGAAGAGAAAATGTTGCTGCAAAGAGAACAGCCAATTTGCCTTTAGTAAATGAACCCCTATGACTCAAAATGAATTTAGGCAAAACATCCACATCTATGATTTCTAAATGTATTTGCTTTTTTTTTTAACATACAATTTAAAGAAGGTGGCATGTTCAGGGTATATACCATTCTGAGCCACGTTTGAAATCAGCTGTGACAATATGGACTAGAGGTTAAGTGAATTATTACAATAAATGTCAAATCTGTTCTGTGAATATCAATAGCAACAACTCTAGTATTGCTCAGTGTAGCTGAATTCAGAACCCTTAACTTTCATGAAAGCTCATGAGCTGAGGACTGTAAAAGAATAAAAAGCCTTTTCTCCATTTCCTATAACAATCTATAGGGGGATGATAAATACATAATTGATTTAATCAATGATACATTTACTGTTAGTAAAGTTGGCCACGCACAAGCCAATTTTTTAACGAACATTCTCAGTGCATTTGATGGCTTGACGAATGCTATGCAAAAGTAATTCAAAATTGAATTTAACAATCGATTTTGAAAAACGATTGAACTATATGGAATGGAAACCATTATACATGGTTAGAAATTAGTTAGTTCAAGAAAACAAATGTTTATTTGGCCCACTAATGATTAGAAAATTGAAGGAATGTTCTTAAATTGAAAACAAATCGGGAAATAATTCTACTAGTGTATAGTCCACTTTAGTCCAGACACAAAGCCTAGAAACATTTTTTAAATTATTTTTGAACACAAGAATAGGCAACAGTGTGAAATACTACATAAAAATAAGGAAAAGTATAAAATGCTACACTAAGGATGTCTGTCTTGAACGTAGCCTATGATAAAAACACACAAGCCTTATATATACACACACACAACTAAAAAGAGAATTCTTACCTTCTCTTGTAACTGGAGCAAAGCAGCAAACGTTCCAAAGGCAAAATTGAAAAAAAAAATAAATAAAAAAAAAGAAGATATATTAATACAGGATAAAACAAGGCAAAGGCAGATGGTGAGCTAAATAAATCACAAGATAACTCAAAGATTGTAAATTGTATATATGTTTATTAGATACAAACACAAAACACAAGCGTAATAATGAGTTTTTTAGTCTTGTATTATAAAATACAATATAGATGATAGTTGATTTAATTTCCTAAATTACTTGTGTATGCATGTAATAAACCAGCATTATGAAAATAGGAATGCAACAGATCTAGAAATGTTTGGCTCCATAACCATGAAAGAGAAGACTTACCTTTTATTGACCCCAAAAAGGATGAATTATGGAAAGTGTTTGGTAGAATGGAGAATGTGTTTGTTGGTGGATTACATACTCTTAGTTCTGATCACTTAAAAAAATGCACGGATGCACAATGGGTTTTTGACTTGCTCATCTGGTGCCCATTTTGCCAAAACACAGATCTCTCATGGATAGCCTCAAGTTGTCAAAGCTCATTTTTTTAATGATTCGAAAATCTAAAGCTGGCCCTACAAAAAATTATTTTTCAGGCCCACAGGCAATTGGTGAAAATCTGGGAAAGAAGGTTTAGGAGACATGGAGCCTCCCATTAATATGTATACGACTTTATAGGATGTTCCATTGTATTTGAGAAATCACTTGCTTCCCCCATCCGGATGAAGAAAACCCTGCTGGCTTTTGTATTCTTATAGCTGGGACCCGCACAGCTGCTAGAATCGCTGAACTGGATTGGATGCAGTCACTGTTCGGATGAGAATTCGCTGTCAGGTGGTGCCACCAATGGCCTGAATTTTGCCCAATTCAGCAAGAATCAGCCACAGTTTTATCTGTGTATGGCTAGCTTGTGAATTAAAAATCTATTGCTCAGAAGTATGTTGAAACACTGGACTCGTTTTTTATTTTGTCCAACATTTAGTGTCAGTTTTGCGAGTTCTTATCCCATGCAGTTCTGCAGGGAAAGGCCTATGGTAAATCAGTGACCTGGCAAAGTTGGCCACAATGGTGCAGGGGTCCTACCCAAGTGCAACCCAGGAAACTGAAGGACTCAAGCTTTAGCCAAGCTAAGAAATGCTTGTTTTTATTTTAGCCGACAGATTTGTTCATTTTAATAGATATTTAACTAAATGTAAAAAAAGTCATTATAAATTTAATGTATATTCATATGACTATTATTCTTTTACTAAGCCTATTCACATTACTGTTGTAAGTCCAGACTAGAAGATCAGTTAACAGTTGTCAGATCTTATTCACACATTGTCATGTTATTGCAGGGGTGAAATGCATAGGTAACTGCATATAAGAACTGACTGTTTTATTTAGCTCCACTCATATTTGATAGATGTGATTACATGTGGCGTACGTCCACAAAATCACAAGTTTCTGAGTTAAGAAACATGGATGTTTCATCTTTCAAAGGCACCAAACGTTGCATATTTATAGCGCATTTTCAAAATGCATATACATAAACTGGGTACAATTCTCTAAAGACAGGTAGAAAACCGGTATTGAAGGTCCTTGAGCTTTGAAACAAAAAGGGTATACATAAATGAGTACCTCTGCTTGGCAAATGAGAACTGGTTTTCCCAGTCAAAAAAAGTGGGTCAAATAACCTACATTTCTAGAATATTCCCAAATACAGTAGGACTGCATGACCTTTAATGCCATCAGCTACAGAATGTTTATATTCATGAAAAAATACTGTACATGTAAACGTACCTGGCACAACACAGAGTGCGACTATGTAGTTTGTCAGGTTACTTAATGGTTCGTCAAAGCATATCTAAACCTAGAATCAAAAATGTATATATTGCAGCTTAATAGACCTTTGACTTGGTGGCTGCATTAGTTGCTTATTTTTCAGATAAACACAATTTTCAGCAAAAACTAAAAATACCCGCTGACCCTGCTAAAAAGCAGTGTCCTTGTCACTTCCTGTAAGCAGAAAAGAGACGTCCAGCCTGTGTGACAACTAAGGCTCCCTCCATAGATACACCTGAGAAATGAGTGTTGACGCAAAAGGACAGGAAGTGTGTTATTTGCAGAATACCAGGTGAAAATAAAAAAAGGGGGAAAAAAGCCTGCACTCCCATCTAAAAGACTGGAATATATTATATTTTTGTTTTTAGGTTTATATATGCTTTAATTTAACAAACAAAAACAGCTTCTTCATGTATGCCATTGTTAAAGATAAACAATCAATGGTAGAGAGAACAGAAAATATAAGCTCCATAGTGATGGTGTATCCAGTCACACAAGTACTAATGTCTGCTCATCATCTGATATGGTGTGACTTTTTTAAGTGATATTAACCCCCATTAAATCACTGATGGGGATTTTGGAGATATTAAACAGAAAAATGATTATGTAGATAAAGTGTATTTGCGTAAGTGAATAGATCGTCTGAGTGGTGTATTAAAATGAAGATCATGTAATGAATTCATTTTGCTTTCTTGCCAGTGTTATGTACCATAATCATCCTTAGTTAAGTAATAAAACTTTATTTCCCATTATTGGGACAAGTAATGATCATTATAGCTTAGGGAACAGAGCCACAAGTTTTTTTTTTCTTTATTCAAAATACTCTCCAAAATCCATCCACCACAGGACCCCAAGCAGTGTTGGTGATAACCCGGAGACCCTTGATCGGTGCATCCTTCACACACTATACATACATGCACTGTGGTCGGTGAAGTCATTTTTTCGACTGCTCTTGACATGCTGCTTAACAGCTGAAAATTGGAAGACAACGAATAAAACTTTCTAAATTCTCTTCTTACCCAGTTTATCACCATTTTCAACAACTTGAAACAAGTTGCAAAATGATATCTATGATTTGGGTGGCTAAAAGCAGATCATCTCTAGATCTTTGCTGGCGATTGGTAGGTCTTGCATGGCTGGGAAAAGCCCAGCTTAACTTTTTAACCAAGTTGTGATGATCACTCCCCGTAAAATTTGCATACGTTTCTAGGGAGGGCTGACGACACTGCCCTTCTGTGTCCTCTTAGTGGGTTTGCAACAAATTATGGGCAATGGATGCAAGATAGTGCCAATAGTAGCAAGTTTGAAGAGCTAAACATGCTAACAAAATGGGCGATTATCGAATGCAATAATGAAGGTTGTCAAAATGTGTCCCACCACACCGAAATGCTAAAATTTATCTTGGGTGGATTTGCTTCCAGAGGCAATTTGGCATATTAAAAAAAACAGACTGAGAAGTGGCCAGAGTTAATAGTCGATATAGGAAATTACCTTCTAGCACAATTATTTCCTAAAAAGAATAGCCTAGGGTTATGCAAAATACCATAAAAAACAAAAAACAAAAAGAAAGAAACCACAGCATGGGAAAAGTATAGATCAGCAACTTTGCCTACAGTTGGTAGAGAAACTGCCCAGAGAAGTTAAAAAAATAAAAATAAATAAAAAAACAAAACACAGCATCTTTTATTGTTAACTTGCCCAGTAGGTACAGTTCTGAATGCAATTTCCCTATGACAGTTGGCAAAAGTTTAAGCTGGTCATACATGGGTCCTTTTTTTTTTTTCAATCAGCCAGTGATCTGGTTAAACAAAAATCTTCCAACAAGCCCATTCTCTGCTGTACTTACCAAATTTCGACCCATCTATGGCCAGCTTTAGTTATTTACCACTTAACGCAAAGTATATTTTATTTAAAGAGATGCATGAGCATTGGTAAATGTAAACACTGCAATATGGGGGACACGACTGGTCTTTTTATGAAGAGTAGTTGTCACTTCTGACTAAGTAGCTTAATCGTCAAAGGACAGTAAAAATATATATGGATACAACAACATAACAGCAATAGCGTCTCTAGGGCTAGGCACAAGTAATGATTTTATACATCTTCACTGGCAGGACTGTCATTGCTGACCCAGATACAACTATCAAGAAACATTACCAAATCATAACTTGCCAAAAATTCCAGTTACGTAAACAATACCCACACTAATTTGCAAATAAAACCCATCCATCACGATTATGCAAGACAACTTGTTAAAGTATTTGTTGTACAAATTATATTTGTTGACCTTTGTATTGGGTTCTTTATGCTGCACTGGAAAGATGTGTGTGCGCAATACTGCACATTTACATCATTCCCTTCCCTCAAGGAGCTTCCAATCTAAGGTCCCCATCTAACAGGCATATATACACCCACACACATTCTAGGGTCAATTTGGACAGGAGCCAATTAACCTACCAGCATGCATTTGGATTGTGGGAAGAAAGCAGAGTATCTGGAGTAAACCCATGCAAACACAGGGAGACCTTGAAAACTCCATGAAGATCGTGTCCTGACTGGGAGTCAAACTGGGGACTCAAGTGCTACAGTACAATATAAAGGGCATTATAAAGATGGCATCCTTCACTTAGTCCTTGCCTGATTCATTACAAAAAAAAAAAAAATATATATAAAAAATAAAAAAAAGGTACTAAATACACTAGATTTATCTAGGAGTAAAAACGACCCTAGAAATAAAAATAAAAAATCACAGTATCAAAAAATCATCAAATAGCAACCCTCCACCTGTTAAAAAGATAGGTCAATTAAAACTCTATACCAGGACACCTTCACCTCGTTAAAGTCATGCATGCGGTATGTAAATAAAGCTTGATAAGGAGACAGTCGAGATAATTATATCCCTGTCAAGTAGGCCAGATGTTAACTGATAGCCATTACCCAAATCCTGGATTAGTACCAATTCCAAAAAGTCTCCAAATGTGGCATTAGCAAATAACTGTCAGTATAAGGCACCTTGCACCAATTCATGCTCACAATATGCCTGAAGAATGCCTGAAGCAATACTAAGAAAATGAGGGGGTGTGGGTTAGTACCCCAGTGCTAAACCAACCACTATAAGAACGTCTAACTGAATCGGTGCAGACAAAAACTTGGATGGTGGCATCTCAAAAGCTGGCCATACACTGATTGAAATTGGCCCAGTTCAGCAGGGACTAGAAGAATTTCGATCAATGTGTGACCATCCCTGTTCCACAGAAGTTGATCATTTGATTGACTTCTGTTGAAGGGACGTGCTAGAATTTTTTTTTTTTTTTTACAGATCAGTGGTTACAGCTGCTGATCAGTTTGTTCCGACAGAGATGGTGCCACTATCAGAACACAATATCCAGATCGAAAAAAAAGAAAAAACCAACCATCTATGGCCAACTTGACTTGGCTTTTAAATGCCCAAGACCAGGGGCTGTCATCTTAGTCCTAGTATAACATATCAAGTCTGTGACCGTATTTGCGCAAGCAGGATGGAAAATCAGACTTCTCAAGATGCAAGCATGTTCTGGATAAGAGGTAACCAAGCTGTGATCCCAGGCTATATATGACAGCCACAGAACTTGCATTTTTAAAAATCAAGCCAATAATGGCGGCACTCCTATTTTTATCCTTATAGCTTCCCTTTTAGCTCAGTTGTGCACTGTAAAAAGTCTGCCATTAACAATAAGCAGCTAACCGACCTCTCAGAAGAGCCCTTTTTCTGCAAAGATGCACATGATGGGAGACCAGTCATTAGGAAGTAGATAGTGGTGACCACCTCTCTTCTTCCAGCGCCTACATTCCTGGATTGCAGCATTACTGCATCAGAACAGTTTTCATCTTGCTGCAATCTCATTCCGTGTATAACCAACTGATGACTGGAAGCACGTTGGCTGCTGGTAGAACCATGGCCTATGCTCAAAGAGTCCTTCTACCTCTTGCAGCTCAGATTCAAACTCAGATTTGTAGTACAAAAACCAAAGTCATAGTTCTTGTAGAAGTACACAGCAAATGGCATGTAGATACATGGTATGCATTGTCATGATTATACAATTTGTCACACAAACATAAGCAGACTGGTCTTTGATAGGTGGGAAGAACTTTTATATCAAAGACATAGGGATAAAGCACCAAAACCTGCTCTTGAACCCAGCCATGACAGTGACAGAATGACACAAACATGCATTATGTTTACTACCTTTTTTGGACTTTCCTTTTTTAGGAGGTGAGAAAGGTCCCACTTTTCTTGCTTCTGTAGGAGAATGCCAGTGGCATAATAATAAAGATTTACATTTATACGGGATTTTAGGAATTCTGAGGGAAGTTTAGTTTTACCGACATGGGATCAAAATGGTTAGTTTTACTGACATGGGATCAAAATGGTTAGGATTTTACAGTATGCGAGACCGTTAATGTACAGAATGGTCTAGGGAGGTAGGGAAAACTATTAACACTAATATAACTGGGGGGTCACCAATCAGCTGCCACAAAGACATTTGTCTCTCCACTATATTTGTTGTCATTTCTAGCATTCTCCAAGCAGGTGCTCAGTACTTGCCAAGTCTAAATACTTGCCACTTGACAGAGTAGATAACATTTTTTAGCCTAAAACTACTTTTAAAAATTAGACATTTTGGTTATAGAGATTAGCGTTCACTAAATCTTTTCACCGTTCATTTCCCTAATTGGTGTCGCACATCATCTCTTCTTATATTTGAGTGTGGCTCATAAGCAGGCAGATTGGGGACCACAGCTATATGTCATATAATTAATTATTTACAACATACTGTAAATGGGAGGGATGATCAGGAATTCATGATTGAAAGGGTCAGCGAGAGAGACTGCTTTGATGGACTAGAAAGAACAAAGAGTGAATCTGGTTGGCTTGGTGTGGACAAAATCAGTAGTAATGGATCTTCCAAATCATGAAGCCCTTTGTCTTCTGCTGCTATGCCAGCTCTGGGGTTAGAACAAAAAAGTTCTAGTAAGAACACAGAGGATTCCGGGAAAGGACAGGTAATGTTGGTAACGTAACAATGAGAACATGTAAAAAGCAATCTGGACATGTGTCAATAGTTTACACTCAAAGGCAACAATGTCAGTTTTAAAGTGAACATACAGCAGCCATGACGGTGTAGTGTTATTTTTGGTAAATGGACAACATTCTATTTTTTTTTAAATCATGCAATGATAGATTCACACAAGTGAAAGCACGTTACCTGTGTTGCCAGCAGCGGTCTAGTGTCCTCCACATCGATGACTACATCACGGGGACAGGCAGAAGACAAGATTGCAACTGAAAGAGAAAAGATATGACTATCTGCAGGTGCAAGGACAAGTGTAACCCATTGCAAACACTGATTAGCTTTCATTAGTCACAGACTGCCAATAGTGGATAACTGACTGGTGACATGATGGCTAGCCTATGCATTGCATTATATCCAATGGCGTAACACTTCCTATGCATTGTAACCTGGCAAAATCAGATACCCGACTGGCGTATAAATTGTTGCTCTTCAAATCTTTTTATTTAAAAAGCCCTTCCCAAATTATTCATCATATTCAAAGAGTCTTCTCTTCAGCACCATAGGCCACTTTGGATAAGATTTGCTTTTTATTTTTTGAATATTCCAACTTTAAATGCAGAATAATCAAACTTCCAGAGAGAAGCTTGAACAAAAATTACTACTTCTAGGCAGGAAAAAGCCCTTGTATAAAGATTCCCTTTGCCACCCTTAAGCCTCATGCACACGAGATGCTGTTAAACGTGCGTTCAGAGGCAGTTGGACACTTTTTTCAACTGCCCCTGAACTCAATGTTATCCTATATGTCCATGGACACAGTCTCGTTTTTTGGTGTTTAGGCAGTTGCGTTTAACCTCGTTTTTCAAGAAGCAAAAAAAATGGGTTCAGACGCAAAAGTTTTCCACGCTTCAGATGCCAAACGCGGCAAAACGCCGGTACTGCGTTTAGCCACGTTTTCGTTTATAAGCGTTTTTAAAAAGGTGCCCTATTTTTTTTACATTAAAAAATCTAAAAAATGTTGGCAAATGATGAAAAAACATTAAAAAAATATTTTAAATAATTGTAATTGCTTGCAATGATTCATAGACCATTTATATACCCTAATGAGCCCTTGATCCAATCCAATACATCACTAGCATTGCTTTTATCCAAAGTATAATTGGAATTTAACCCATATGTTGTTAGATTTGAACAAGCAACTTGTGGCAGGTGACGTGGCAAGTGGACAATCCACAACTTGTGGCAAGTGACGTGGCAAGTGGACAATCCACAACTTGTGGCAAGTGACGTGGCAAGTGGACATTCCACAACTTGTGGCAAGTGGACATTCCACAACTTGTGGCAAGTGGACATTCCACAACTTGCGGCAAGTGGACATTCCACAACTTGTGGCAAGTGGACATTCCACAACTTGTGGCAAGTGGACATTCCACAACTTGTGGCAAGTGAGGAGGCAGGTGGACAATCCACAATTTGTGGCAGGTGACATGGCAGGTGATGTGGCAAGTGACGTGGCAAGTGACATGGCAAGTGGACAATCCGCAACTTGTGGCAGGTGACGTGGCAAGTGACATGCTAAATACAAGTACACTTCTGCTCTCACAGCTGCTGCTATTCACTGTGGTCTCCCAAAATTGCTGAAATATTTAAATACTGTTTTTTGAGCTTGGGGAGGGTCTTATGAGGTTATCTTATAAACGCTTCTAGGCAAAAACGCGGTAAAACGCTGCTAAACGCTGCTAAAACGCAGCATTGCAATCGCGGCAAAACAGGCGTTTCTAAACGCTGGTTTCTGCTTTTAAAAACATGCGTTCAGCAGAGTTTGCACTGGCGTCTCGTGCAAATGGGGCCTTAAGACCTCATGTACACTGCTGCTGGTAAACAGACGTTCAGAGGCAGTTGGCTGCTTTTTTCAGCTGCCCCTGAAGTCATCCAATGTTTTCTTATGTGTACATGTACACAGGTTCGTTTAATGTCATTTTTAGGCAGTTGAGTTAAGAGGCCTTTTTTGGAAAGCAAAAAAAATAAGTTCAGACGCTGAGTTTAGAGGCAATTCAAGCGCCAAACGTCGTTTAGAGGCGTTTTTCATATTTTCTTTTTTAGTAGCCAAAAAACCCAAAAAAATTCCAACGCTTCTAAATGCAAACGTGGCATGTAATGCACATTTTAAACGTGGGTTACCATCTGTCAACTGCAAACTAAAACTCTTGCACATTGCAGCTGTGTCCCAGTCATTGCCTTACATAAAAAAGTCTTAAAAAGGTGACTTGTTGATTACATTCAGACTGAAATAAACATTGTATGTCTGAAAGCACTCAGCAACTTGTCCCAAGAAACCTCTACCTGAAGGATCTCTGGGGAAAAAAAAAAAAAAATCAAATAGTAGGATGGATTTCTTTGGCCTATCACTATTGTTTTCCTCTGAGATAATCCAGTGCCAGGTAAGTCAAGCTCATTTATTCAGTGGCAATAAAATATGCATGCATGGATGACCTATTAGTAAGAAAGACCTTCAGGCAGCTTACTTGGACCAAGATATCCAAACACCATATAAGCCAACTTTTTACAACCAAAAGTAAAAAGAACTTAAAGAACCAAAAGCTGGAAAAATACAACGTTGAGTGCATTTTCACATTCCCAACATGCCCAATGTGCCCCAAGATTCCACATTTCTGCAACCACACCATTTACCGCTATAGGCTCCAGTGACTTTACTGCTCTTTCATACTGCTGAAACTATATACTAATCTGCCATGAGCTCTTCCCAAAATTGTCATGGTGAAACTACATAAATATTTGAGAAATGCAGAAAAATTTGCTTTTTCAAATAGACAGCTTTTTATTTTTTAACATACTGGGAAACAAACAATCTCCTCTTGTATTTTTATGACAACCAGGAAAGCATCATAAAAAGCAAACATTCTGTTAAAATTAGTTTTATTATTCAAGGAAAAGAGACAAGAAAGCTGTGTGAAGATGAATAACCACACACATGACTGACATGACTGAGAAAATCTCTATTTCCATACCTCTTAACCCTGCGGCATCTTCTGGTTTTGTAATGTATGGATCGCACCGGAAATTTTCCAGTAAATCAATAGTGCACTGTCCTACCACCGGCTTTCTTCCAAAGGGTCTGTGGTCAATCACTTTAACAATTATCGGAGGAACATACATCTCTTCTTTTGGTAAAAGCTACAGAAAAAAAAAATCCACAAATTAAAGAATATAGGAGTCTATGGTAAAAAATGATGGAAAATGTTTTATAAGACACACCTAACTTGTTAAAGTTATGCATCCATATTTTAAACAGGTGTTGCCCGAGTCCTGATCTGAATATAAAAGAAATTCTGTTGTGTGATCAGAAGCAGGCAGCTCAAGCAAGCATGAACTGAAGCCGCGTACTGTCTACAGAATGGACCAAAAGGTCACCTACATAAGGCCTATGGGATGGGGGGTGGTACTTGCAATTAGGGATGGGCGAACGGTTCAGCCCGACCATAAGTTCATTGTTCGGGGATTTGGCTAACAGCCAAACAGGTTGTTTAACCATTTGTTTGGCCCCACCGAACTGACCACAATGCATTGCAAGCCCTGATTGGCTAAAGCGGTTATAGCTTCAGCCAATCAGGACACAGAGCACTGTTAGAGTCCTGATTGGACACTGTCATCATGACTTTATCCAATCATGGCTCATTCCCGCCCAGTATAAAAGTATTATTCCAATGGCAGGCTTTTTCAGAGTGATTTTGGCGTCCAGTGGTCTGATTAGACCAAGATAAACTTATTTGGTTCAGATGGTGTAAATGGGGAGCAGGTGTTATAAATTTGGCATTATCGCTCTCTCTCATACTGGTCACCGGAAGTTCAACATGGCACCTAATGGCAAAGAACTCTCATAGAATCAGAAAAAAAAAATGATGCTCTACATAAAGATGCCCTAGGCTATAAGAAGATTGCCAAGACCCTGAAACTGAGCTGCAGCATGGTGGCCAAGACCATACAGCGGTTTAACAGGACAGGTTCCACTCAGAACAGGCCTCGCCATGGTCTACCAAAGAAGTTGAGTGCACATGCTCAGCATCATATCCAGAGGTTGTCTTTGGCAAATAGATGTACAAGTGCTGCCAGCATTGCTGCAGAGGTTGAAGGAGTGGGGGGGTCAGCCTGTCAGTGCTCAGACCATACGCCGCACACTGCATCAAATTGGTCTGCATGATTGTCGTCCCAGAAGAAAGCCTCTTCTAAAGATGATGCACAAGAAAGCCCACAAACTGTTTGCTGAAGACAAGCTGACTAAGGACATGGCTTACTGGAAACACGTCCTGTGGTCTGACGAGACCAACATAAGCTTATTTGGTTCAGATGGTGTCAAGCGTGTGTGGCGGCAACCAGGTGAGGAGTACAAAGACAAGTGTGTCTTGCCTACAGTCAAGCATGGTGGTGGGAGTGTCATGGTCTGGGGCTGTACAAGTGCTGCCGGCACTGAGGAGTTACCAGTTCATTATATAGAAATAGTGGACTACAGGCGCAATAAGGAACTATTCACAGGTGACCCAGTTTGCTGTAATCAAATAATTAAGAACTTCACCCTATAAGGTGTGAATGATTCCAAAAATAATTGAGCATCTGTGGGGCATCCTCAAATGAAAGGTGAAGGTTCTCCAATATCCACCAGCTCCGTGATGGGGTCATGGAGGAGTGGAAACCTGTGAAGCTCTGGTGAACTCAATGCTAAAGAGGTCTTAAGGCAGTGCTGGAAAATAATGGTGGCCACACAAAATATTGACACTTTGGACATTTTCACTTAGGGGTGTACTTTGTTGCCAGTGGTTTAGACATTAATGGCTGTGTTGAGTTATTTTGAGGGGGCAGCAAATTTACACTGTTATACAAGCTGTACACTCACTACTTTACATTGTAGCAAAGTGTAATTTCTTCAGTGTTGTCACATGAAAAGATAGTCTTTTGTGAGATCGTGTAACCCAGTATGAGTATCCTTTAAATAAGGTTGTCTTATTTGTGAATATGGTTTAGATAAACCTCAGACCTAAAAACTGCATCTGTGCCCAGACTATAGACATTAAAATATGTACATATTTTAAGCAACGGTTAAAGAACTTGAAACCAAGCCACCCCGACCTATTTGCTTGTACTGCAAGTAATTAAAGGCCAACTCCACCTGTCGCAACATTTAACATTCATATTTAGGGTGTAATCTGTAACACACACACACACACACACACACACACACAAATATATATATATATATATATATATTTTTTTTTAAATCACAGCACTTTCCAACAGATTGGAAGCACCTGCTGTTTTCTGATATTAGAGGGCTGAAAGGTTGCCAAAATGCAGGCACAATAGAAAGTAATAGGAAAAAAAGCTAAGATTTCACGCTTCTATTTTGAAATTGGAAAATGAATTTCTACACAATGCCCGTAGGTAAAGAGGTGAACAAAAGCTTGTTACATCTTTGACTACTTGGTCAGGATATTTAAATACTTTGTACATGGTATGGGCACACAATGACTTCAATGTTAAAGCAGCAATTTTAATAAAGGCCATAAGAGAAACATTGAAACAGGCTCAGCAATGAAAGCATCCCATGTGTAGACAATGTCATAATAGAGTCTGATGCTGAAAGTTCTAAACTGGCCAGAAAACAAATGCCCTGTTACACTTCTGAAATGGAATTAACCCAAAGCCTGGGGTGACCAGGCCACCCAACATCTATCCTATCAATCCACAAGTGTCCCAATCTTCCTTATTCAGCTTCATTTTGTGATAAACAAAAGTAGAGTGGGGAAGGAATAGAACTTCTTTCAGGTTTTTACTGCTATCCATGGCTCTCATGATGGAACATGAAGAAAAATCCCTCCAACAGAGTCCCAGACAGAAGATCTTGGACATTAACCCTTCCCCACTTTACATTTATAAACAGCCCCGTGTCTTACCACTTTCATGAAGAGGACAGAGCTGGAAAAGTTGGGGGTCTTTTTGAGGTTTTTTATCATTGCAGTTTGGATAATTTCCCCACCGCACTCCACAACGAGGCTTGGAGAGGTGACCGATGCCATCTGGTAACTCTTCATGTTGCGTAATCCCCAGGTAAGTATCTATTTTATAGAATAAAGGTATTGTAAGTCATTGTGACTGTTCTAACACTTAAAACTACACATATTGAAAAGAATATTTATTCGCATCAAGAGCACACATCTGAAAAATCAAAACTTGTTTCAATTGTTTGTTAACAAGACACGAGATATAGTGCAGCAAAAGCCAGTGATATGCTACTACCCACAACAATAGACGTTGTCACTTTTTAAACACTGACATAATTGGTTGAAATATTTACTGATCAACACTTATAATCATAAATCACTGTTAAAAGGTCATTTTTAATAAAGCGTTGTCTTTTCTACTCAAGTAAATCAAAGGGCTCATTCACACCATTCAACCTGCATTTTTCCGCACTGCACCAAAGCTTATTTGAGATCTTCGCCCGTCGCCGCACTTTAGGCCAGTTATCACTTCATGATATTTCAAAGTAAAAAAAACAAAACAAACATGCTGGCTGGTGTGAACGAACTCAAAGTATTTAAAAAAAGTCACATTCGTTAAAAAAAGTCACACTGTATGCCTGTACTTTACCAAGTGTTGTTGTTTTTAACAGATCCCTCCATCTATGCTACACAGTGTGGATGCACAAAACTTCTGCTGTGGCTATAGTACATGCACAGCTGGCCCCACCACCTACCTGAACAACCTCTACATCTGATAGGGGGCAAGTTCTGTTCGGCTGATGATTTCCTCCAAACTCCTTCAATTTAACCAAGGGATGTTGTGTGGGAGGCAGTCCACATGGCCAACCACTGAGAAATTTGGCTAGTTCATCAGAAACTGGCCAAAATTGTAAAACAGTTCATGGCCAGCTTAACATTCACATGTGCTCCATTCAAGACATGGCTTACTAGATCACCAAGCTGATCAAAATATTCTCAGTCAAACCCGCTTATTCACACTTCATCCTCAGCCATTACTATGGAAAGCTCTGGAGTACGAGCCAATACTGTGGACTAAATCTCCACTGGAATATTCGAATGGGTGTGCACAGAGAGCCCATGTGGCCCTGCCCAGTAGGATTTTGACAAGCAGCTGTGAGATCTAGTCATTGATATATTTGAATCAGGGACAGGTGAATACAACACGAAGGGTGGTAGTTTAGAGGTTTCTACATAAAAAATGTAACTGCAGCAAAGGTTACTTAGCAACTTGTATTTTTCTAGATGCTAGGGTATGCTTTGGATACTCAACTGAAATGGGTCACTTAGATGAGTGGTAAAACATCTTCAACATTACAGAACATGTCTAATTGAATGGGAGTCACTTGTACTAGCTAGCCGTTTTCTTGTGTGCGCTTTTTGTTTTTTCATGCACTGATGTAAAGCTAATGAACCATACCACAATTTAACTAGAAATTATGGCGATAATTAAAGCTTCTCACATTAGCAGACCTACATGTGCTTACCTCAATGGCAGTGAGTTGAACCACAGGACGGATTCCTTGAGGTACCATGTAGAGTTTTGGAGCCCTCTGGGATGGCAGTATTGGCAGGTTGGATCCATCCTATGGAAGTAATGCACAGCCAGTTACAAAAGGCTATATAGCAGTAATAGTGTACATAGTATATACGTGAATGGCCATGTTTCTATTTTTTGCTTCCTGACTTCTCTGCATGGTGGCGGTGCTGTAGAACAAAGCTGTGGAACTTCACATAAGGCACAGCAATTGTTCCAGGGAAACACGAGCCATCATAGGTGTGCACAGCCTATTGCATTAGGGTGTGCACCCCAAAGCTCAAAAACACACAGCCTCAGCTGCATGGGACAGTGAATAATTAGGAAGTGCTCTGTGCTAAGTGACTTAATGTTCACTCACAAACCGAAGCATACTTAACAGTTTATCATGCTTCAGTTATAAATTAACACAGTGAGTGTGTTCACTTAGAAAAAGGAAGGGCTGGTAAATGACACTCCTTCCCCTGCATCCTGAAACATCTCCCACAGCAGCTGGGGGAGTGAAGGGAAGCCAGCAGCACTGCGGGGTGGGGAGCCAGGAAAGTAGGGGGAATTAGCACTGCATGTGGTGATTAGGGTGTGCCCAGGCACACCCCTCTGCGTACGTCTATGTGAGCCAGTCACTATCATAAAAAATATTTTCCAGTGCCATTATAGTTTGGTATAACCCTTTCAGTCCATTCTAAGTTATTACTTTTTATTATTTAAAACAATATAATGCTAATCAAAAGTACCTAATAATGCAGGAGACATTCTATTGGGTTGCACTCAAAATTGACAGCCACCATATACCACGGTCACTAGCTCTACGGAGGTTGTGTGTCCCCTGTCCACGGAGGTCCTATTAGCTAAAAACATTTCTGAGGAATCATCAGTGCTTGGCATAGGTTTCCTTGCATTTGAATAGCATATAGGGGTATAATTAAACACAGAGTCTACCACTTTACCTGGCATTCATCGCAATACCTAGTGATACTTCATACTACTACAATTTCCCCTGGTCTATTCTTTGCCTTCCGCACCTATATTCACCATTTCGTATTAGCCTGGCTATCCATATTTTTGTCATCTTTTACCCGTCATCAGGATCAACTAGCCTTGCTACCACTCCACCATAAGGCTTGCTGTACCTCTGTAGTTGCTACACTGTTTTTTTTAAATTGTAGGCGTTCAATAATTCCACAATACTAATTAATGTATATGCTCCTGAAGAAGCGATATGAGCGTGCAACAAGTAGAGCAGAGCAATTTACTCTTAACATAATTACACGGCATATATCTTTCTTTGAATCATATTCCTGGACATATACACCATACGGAATGATCTTTATTCATCCCTTTGTCTCCTTGTAGTTACACTTGGTTCTGTACAGTAGCGGTATTGGTTATGTATTGAATTATCAATGTGGATTTTTAGATTATGTATCTTTTATGCGATGTATTAAAAAAAAATTATATTTTTTTGTACTAAATATTTGTTGACTGTGCCTAAAAAGTCCAAGTCCGATTTTTCTCTTGATATTCAAAATTGACATACAACTGCAGTCACCAGAGATTGGTCATCTCTACCCTGTGTTGACCATTTGGTGATTATGCAACAAATTCACATGTGCTAAAATGTTACAGAACTTCACCCCAAACACCATTCCACATGCAGCCCCAAAGATCAGCAAAATCTAATCATCTCATACAAAACACTAAATATTGACCAATATGCTATGAAGCCCTAATCTTTATTCTCTATAAACAATATTGAGACCTTGTCTTTTAGAATGAGTTCTGCAGCAACCAGGATGTCCCCACAGTGTTTGCCAGCCTTCATGACTGGATACCACAGGAGTTTTGGTGTAATGTCGATAGGGGTCAGTTTTACAAGTGGTGGGCACAAGCTCCTTCCAATAAATTCATCTTTTCCCTGAAACAAACAGCACACAATATATATATAAACGATAAAGTAAAAGATGGAGGAATAAACATTCAGAATATGGACGTATACATACCACTTGATCGTTGTCAAATATTTCAATAACTACATTGGGTGGATTATGAGCTACTGCTTGCGGATCGCCATAGATTTCAACTTCATTGAAGATCAGGGTTTGGTCCCATGTGGGGTTCAAAGTTGAATGAATTATCTCCGTAGTTTTACTGCGGTGGAGGAATGATACATGTGCATAGGGGTCTAAAACAAAGAAAAAAAATTAATCTGTTCGTCTGATGTAAGAAATACGGGCAAGAGCTAGCCATTTTTTTTTTTAATGTCATCCCTCTACAGAATTTATTGTGCTGAGCTGAAGGTATATTAGCTATAGAATGTGGTCAGCATTCATCATTTTCATTACAAGTTAGTGGCCAATCAGAAATAAACAACCAGCCAATGCCGTTTTTTTCATAAATACAGAATGCACTCGGCAGTGCAGTATTGGCACTGCTATCAAAGTAAAAGACTTGCAAGCAATGTTAGCTGGACTGTTCAGCATAAAAGCAGAACTAAAGCAAAAAAAAAAAAACGAACAGGCAGGCTCTTCATTGCAGAAGAGACATGCAATGACGCCTCACAGGCGTCAAATCGGAGTGGCGGCGAGTAATTCAGGCTTTAGTTCCACTTTAACACAAGGATAGAGATCTTTATTTAGCATGGGACAAGTTTCAAATCTTATTGGACTTCAAATAACTATCACTTTTTGTATAAATGAAGACCAAAATACACTCCTAGTAATCAATTTAAAGTTTATAGAAGTTAAGCATGTGAAAGCATTGTAAAAGTCAGGGCAAAGCACAACATGTTTCTGAAATGCTTCCCCCTGCCCCACTTATATGCACAATACCATAGATCCTTAGCATGTTGGGGTATGAGGGAGCATGTTACCGCTTCCCCTTGTCAGCCAATCACTATCCCACAGCACTGCCACATGAGGGAGGGGTGATGTTAGGGTTGCCACCTCATCCCTTTAAACCCGAACACATAGTAATTACACAGGTTCTGAGGCTAATTTAATGCAGATGAGGCATTGAGTTTAATTACCACCTTCATCAGCCACAGAACCTGTGTAATTCATACGTGTTCGGTTTTAAAGGGATGAGGTAGCAACCCTAGGTGATGTCCCTACTTCCTAGTCTCAGCCAAATGAGCACACTAAACTCCGGTGGCAGTAGGAGTAGCACTGGATCACTGGTAATGTCAGTTTAAGTATAGGCGGGGGCTCTTAGGAGCACACTTGTTTTTGAATTTTGGTAGCATGGAGAATGATTATTTCTGTCATTCTGAGGAACATCAACCTTTCTATTGTCCTGCTGATCACTGTTACAAAAACAATGGTTAAACCATAAATTTTAAAAACTTGAAAAATTTACAAATTGTCACCATAACAATTGATGAGGAAAGTCATCCAATGGGGACACCCATTACATTGACAACTGTCAAGAAGGGGGATTTCATATCACTTCGAATACATTTTTATTTAAGTGCTTCTAAAGCATAGCATGTTTTACCTTAATGCATTCCCTGTATTTAAAAAATAAATCTCAAAAGTATCGCCACCCCCCTCCCTAAATACCTATCCAGCGCTGTGCCCATCTGCAGCGACTCTCTCCCTGCTCTCGCAGCACACAGGCAGCAGCGGAAGCTATTGGCTCCTACTGTTGTCAATCAAATCCTGTGACCAGAGAGCAGGGAAGGGGGCAGGCCCAAGCTGTGCGTGACTATAAGATGCATGCAGCTCGGCTCAGGGGCACACCCACATGTGGTCAGGGGGGGGGGGGGGGGTGGTCAGAATACAATAGTACAGTGGGGGAGATCGCCGCACCAACATTAGTTGTGCTAGTACAGCAATTGTTCAATTTTCTTTTTTCGTGTACAGGCTTAAAGGGAAATCTCCTTAATTGGGAAAACCCTTCCCTACTCTGTTCAAAATGAATAAAGTATTGACTTTCGATATACTTTAAATTGGCCAAGTTATTGTCAAGGTAAGCAGAGAGCTCCTTATAGTGGTTGCACCTGTACAAGACAGTTTTCTGGCCTCCATGAACACAAAAAAACGACATTTCCTGTTGTCACCAAACAATAAAATCTACCAGCTGGAGCACATCTCAATTTTTCTGTATTTATGATGCCCCAACCCCTCATGAAAATGATTAAAGGGCTTGGGACTACTATTAGATGGGCGTGTAAATCAACTTTTTTTTTTAACTCTAAAAGAAAGGAGCAGGAGGGCCATCATAAATATTAACATTTCCTGTACAAATTGCAGTGGCTCTGTGCTAGAGGGCAACAAAAAAGGTTATCTATAGGTCACTGAAGTGGCCTCAAGCCAGAAACACAGGATTTAAGTCACATAGAGGACTGTAATAGCCACCAGTGCTACCAAGGATAAGACACCTTTTTTTCTCTTTAAATGGCAAATTAGGCAACTATTACTTGGTTCAAGGGACACTCCACAGTTTTACAGATAAGCTCTGTTCTACACAAAAAACCTAATTAATACATTTGTCTTCTTGTCTTGTTTACAAAGCGTATGATATGCCAAAAAGCTGAACCCTTAAAAATTTAAATTTAATGGCGGAAAAATAATGGCCTCTGCCCTCCAGCTTGGAAATCTGCAATAATGACGCAGACATGCTTGTTATTTGTCTAGCACTTTTCTATTTATTTGCACAAGTCCAGTCATGTGATCCTGTAGCTCCAGCTCAGGGAGCACAACAGCTGGGAATTCTGGAAGCCGTGATGTCACTTATAGGCTCCTATGTCAGTGATACCTCCTCTCCCCTGCAGCAGCTGCTCAATGACAGAGGAGCCAAAAGCTGTAATATACACACACACACACACACACACACACACACACACACACACACACACGGAAGTGGGAAGGAACAATTTAATAATAATTAGACTTAGGTTTTTTTTCCTTTCACTTTAAAGGTCATGGGGTTTATCAAATCTTTTCTGCATCATTGTCTTTTTTTTATTATTTAAATGGCACATTATGTGCATACTTGCCAACACTCGTGAATTTCCCAGGACAGTCCCGAAAATTAGCTCAATGTCCCGCTCATTGTCCCGGAAATACAGGCTCGCTAAGTGTTTAATGTGTGATCCTATACCAGCGGAGCACAGTCTGACATACTGGCTTGCAGTACCTCCCCATTAGTACACGCTGTACAGAAGGGGGAGTGGCGGGGTGTTTCTCCTGAGCAGGCATTGGCTTCTGAATAGAAGCATTGCCTGTGTAATGCTTTCACATGTGGGCAGGTTGAAACACTCCAGGGCTGCCTTCAAACATGTACTCCTACTGCCTGCAAGAATAAGAAAATGAGGAAGATGGTGTGAAGGTAATATGGGGGGGGGGGGGGCACACTTCAGGCAGTGCTGCAATATGGGGGGGGGCACACTTCAGGCAGTGCTGTAATATGGGGGGGGCACACTTCAGGCAGTGCTGTAATATGGGGGGGGGGGCACACTTCAGGAAGTGCTGTAATATGGGGGGGGGCACACTTCAGGCAGTGCTGCAATATGGGGGGGGGGCACACTTCAGGCAGTGCTGCAATATGGGGGGGCACACTTCAGGCAGTGCTGTAATATGGGGGGGGGGGCACACTTCAGGCAGTGCTGTAATATGGGGGGGGGGGGCACACTTCAGGCAGTGCTGTAATATGGAGGGGGCACACTTCAGGCAGTGCTGTAATATGGAGGGGGCACACTTCAGGCAGTGCTGTAATATGGGGGGCACACTTCAGGCAGTGCTGTAATATGGGGGGCACACTTCAGGCAGTGCTGTAATATGGAGGGGGCACACTTCAGGCAGTGCTGTAATATGGAGGGGGCACACTTCAGGCAGTGCTGTCCCCTTTTCATTCCTAGAAGATGATCCCTGGTGACTGGACATTCACCCTTTGAATGCTGGCAAATGAGTTGGAAATGATTGGAAAGGATTAGCCCTTTCTTTGCTATTAGATCTGTGTGTTAGTGGTCAAGAATATTAGCCATTTCATTGCTTGTAGAGCCTTGGGGGACATACACAATTACCCCTTTAATGGCTAGATTACAGGGTTAATCATGCATTTCCACCAGAGCTCTGCTAGCAAAGAAATAGCCAATCATGTCCAGCCACTAGGTATATGCTAGCAATGAAGGTAATGTACAGCCAAGGCAAGGATCTGCTAGCAATAAAATGGTTAATCATGTCTCTAGCCCCAGTCTTACTAGCCTAAGATCCCTGGTGGCTGGACATGATTAACTATATAATTGCGGTCAGATCCCTGGTGGAAGCCGAAGGAAATTAAACTCCTTGTAAAACCACGCCCATATTAAATGAATGCCCCACCCCCAAGTACATGACCCGCCTACAGCGGCTTTCTGGACACACAAAAAAATAATAAATAAAAAAAAAAAAAAAAAAAAAAAACCTGTCCCTAAAACCTTTTTTGAAATGTTGGCAATGAGATGTTACTAGCTGAACAACAAATAGTCTTTAGGGTGGCTGTTTTTAAATATACTGATTATACCAATTTTGTGCTAAAACACTAGAATCAATCAGCATCATAATACATTTGACCTGGCTGTGGTGTCTGTCAGGGGGGCTGCCATTACAAGACTAGCTGGACAGAATTACATAGATGTAGAACAAACTGTTTATTTTTGGAATTCAGGGTTCAGGAACTGTAAGGTAGTAAGAAAAGTGCTATAAACAGGGGGGGGGGGGGGGGGCTGGTGACCAGACAGTGAGCATGCCCGCAGAACACAACCTTGGGCCTCAGTGTTGTACACATGTATGGCAGAGGGAAGAGATACATAACATAACATAACCATGCATGCAACAAAAAGGTATTGAGCTCAACCAACACTCTGTACAAAACATAAAAAGAAGCTGCTTCGCCATTCTAAGCAAACATAAGGTGACCACCCCATCCGCTTACCAGAAAAACTGTCCTTATCCATGGCAGTCAGACTCCGAGCTTGGTAAAGATAGCAGCGAAGGTGATATGTAAAGACACCTTTAAAAAAATAAAACACACCAAGATGAACTACAGGCTCTAAGTACTAGATTAAAAATACAAAACACATTTTCTGTTTTTTTTTTTTTTAATCCAACATAAAACAATAGATTTCCCTGTACTACATAACATAACCTACAACATCTCACATTTTGTAAATATTTTATCATACCTTTTCATGTGACAACACTGAAGAATATACACTTTCCTACAATGTAAAGTAGTGAGTGTACAGCTTGTATAACAGTGTAAATTTGCTGTCCCCTCAAAATAACGCAACACAGCCATTACCATGGCTAAACTGCTGGCAACAAAAAAGTGAAAATGTCCAAATTGGGCCCAAAGTGTGAATATTTTGTGTGGCTACCATTATTTGCCTTAACCCTCTTGGGCATGGAGTTCACCAGAGCTTCACAGGTTGCCACTGGAGTCCTCTTCTACTCCTCCATGATGACATCATGGAGCTGGTGGATGTTAGAGACCTTGTGCTCCTCCAACTTCCATTTGAGGATGCCCCACAAATGCTCAATCATCTTTACCCTCAGCTTCTTTAGCAAGGCAGTGGTTGTCTTAGAGGTGCGTTTGGGGTCATTATGTACACGTTGGCATTCATGGTTCTTTCAATGAACTGCATCTCCCCAGTGCCAGCAGCACTCATGCAGCCCCAGACCATGACACTCCCACCACCATACTTGACTGTAGGCAAGACACACTTGTCTTTGTTCTCCTCACCTGGTTGCCGCCACACACGATTGACACCATCTGAACTAAATACGTTTATCTTGGTTTGTGGGCTTTCTTGTGCATCCATCATTAGAAGAGGCTTCCTTCTGGGAAGGCAGACATGCAGACCAACTTGATGCAGTGTGTGGCGTATGGTTTGAGCACTGACAGGCTGACCCCCCCCCCCCTTCAACCTCTGCAGCAATGTTGGCAGCACTCGTACGTCTATTTCCCAAAGACAACCTCTGGATAGGACGCTTAGCACGTGCACTCAACTTCTTTGGTCGACCTATGGCGAGGCCTGTTCTGAGTGGAACCACTGTATTGTCTTGGTCACCGCGCTGCAGCTCAGTTTCAGGGTCCTTTAGGGTTTTTATAGCCTAGGCCATCTTTATGTAGAGCAACAATTCTTTTTTTCAGATCCTCAGAGTTCTTTTCCATGAGGTGCCATGTTGAACTTCCATTGACCAGTAAGAGTGAGAGTGACAACACCAAATTTAACACACCTGCTCCCCATTCACACCTGAGACCTTGTAACACCAACGAGTCACATGACACCGGGGGAGGGAAAATGGATAATTGGGCTTAATTTGGACATTTTCACTTAGGGGTGTACTCACTTTTGTATCCAGCGGTTTAGACATTAATGGCTGTGTGTTGAGTTATTTTGAGGGGACAGCAAATTTACACGGTTATACAAGCTGTACAATCACTACTTTACATTGTAGCAAAGTGTCATTTCGTCAGTGTTGTCACATGAAAAGATATAATACAATATTTACAAAAGTGGTGAGGGGTGTATATTTATTTTTATTTTATTTTTTTACATGAAAAATCCAAGCAGCAAAATTATAGAACGTATTGGCTCTCCAATTTTCACCTTAAAGAAGAAACCTGTGACTTTGCAGGCATTTCTATGTGCATGCACCTACCCTCAGATTTTCCAGAGTGACATAGGGGGTCTAGGTTAACTTAAGAGAAAAATCTAATCGGTCAAATGTGTATCATCCATATCATATTTATGTTATGCGATTTAACAAACGCTGCTTCTGCTTTGATAATTCACTAATTCTAGATCCTTAATCTGCTGCCAGGCGCCATTTTAAAGCTTCAAGGTTACTACTTTAAATAGTAATGAAGATTAAATTATACTTACGGTCAAAGATACAGGAGACAATTGGCGTGTTTGCTCCAAAAACAGTAGTTGCAGATTCTTTCTCCCTCTTTTCTTCGTCTTCTGAACTCACCTCAGCACCCTATGTACAGGTAATTACTGGTCATATCCAGATCACAATATATACACACACATAATATAATTTCTAAATAATATATATATATATATATATATATATATATATATATATATATATATATATATATATATATATATCTATATATATATATATACACAATCTCATATAATAGACTTTACGGTCCAGTCTTTGAAAGCATACTGAAAAATGTTTCAGCATAAGAGAACACCAAAATATGATTTGTTTCAGATAATCCATATAACAATGCATATGGGGATTGTAGACATACATATTAGCGCACTTACAACATGGCAGATGAGTACTGTATGCAATTCTTTGTTATTTGCACTATATATATATATCTATCTAATTTTTCAGAATGAGCCTTTGGGGATCTACTCTCTTCTTTTAGCTCAAAGCATCGCTCCATCTATATCAGGGATCTCCAAACAACGGCCCCCCAGCTGTTGAGGAACTACACATCCCATGAGGTATTGTAAAACTCTGACATTCACAGACATGACTAGGCATGATGGCAATTGTAGTTCCTGAACAACTGGAGAGCCGTAGTATGGAGACCTCTGATCTATATAATTAAATTATGTTCCATAATGTATAGAATGTACAGATGCTATTTTTGGAAGGTACAACTTGCAGAAACTTTACTCATTACCACCAAGAGATGTAAAATGGTTGCTAATGAGCACTGTAGGGAAATATAACCTCTTGATATATTGTTGTAAAGTGTTAAAAAAAAAAATAAAGCTCACTAATTAACTAAAAAAATTCAATATTATTCTCTATGCCTGGGAGAATTTCCTTAAATACTTGCGGTCAGATTCTACAATGAGAACACTTATAGTGGCAGTGCTGAAATAAAAAAATAAAAAAAGCCATTGCATATACATACATTACAAAGGGATTGTATTGAACGATATAAAAAACAGACTTTTAAACTCTGTACTACACTAACTATTATGTAAAACAAACAAGGAATCCAGCATGATAAAGAATGAAATATAATGTATTTTGAATAGGCAATAAAACACAAAATTAATGAAAAGGCTATGCTTGCATTCACGTGGACTGTTGGGTAAATAAAGGAAGCCTTACACTGCGATACATGTTCCTTTCAGGGAAGAAAGGATTTAAAAAAAAAGGTACCAAGCTACGCGAGTTTTAAAGAAACAAAACCAGCAAGTTTTTTGTAGCTTCAAAAAGGTGCAAGATGTGCAGAGGTGTCTGAGGACTAGTGAGACGCTTGGGTGCGTTTGGTCTAGGATCCAACCCATTTGTGTGAGCCTGCAGGTAGCTGTACTGGGCCAATCATCTGTGGCCAGGGGCATTCCTCACCCTGCAGCCACCCATATACAAAGATGTGTGTATGTGTGTATGTGTGTGGCTGCAGGGTGGGGAATACCCTGACTGCAGATGATTGACCCAGATGTTAGTCTGAAACACCCAAGCGCATCACGGAGCTAGACAAAGGAATTATGAAAGATTCTTCTGCATTATATATAAGAAAAAAAAAAAAAAAGATTTTTTTTTTTTTTTATTGGCAAAAGTATTAAAACCTCATCAGTGCATTTTGTGATGCTGGGTGGACCAGTTTAGGGTTGGAGCAGAGGACTTCCTCTGGCAAGTAAAGTGTGGCTGGAAGTGTTCGGCAGTCAAAAGGAAACTTATTCTTGAGCATTATACACACAGCTAGCTAAACACAAGACAGACCTTATTTGCATCAGAGCACTCCTGATGACCATCACTCCAATGTGCAATAAATGAAGCGGTCATAAAGAGCAGTTTAGAGGGCCAAAAAAGGCACCGAACTGTATCCTGTATGGAGTCATGAATTTTTGAGCAATTGTAGGTAACAGTTCAGGATCACTAATCCAAGTAAGCCCGGTGTGGTCACAGGGGAAACATGTAAACATTGGCAAGTAATCTCCTCCTGCTGATGAAAAATTACCCCTGTAAAGCATGCTATAAATGAATCTGACAAAGAATTCTCTTTTCTCTGGTACTCACAAGAGCTCCTTCCAGTTTGAAAATAGCAGATGCTCCGAGACTCTCTGAAGGGGCCATTTTTCTTCTCCAGCGTCGTCGTCGGAACGTGTCTGAGCTTCGCTGTTTCAAGTGAAATTTCCAGCCTATGAGAGCAGCATATTCCCAGCCTTCCTGCTCCTCTTGAGATAAGGTTGCCTACATCAAAACAAGAGAATGCAATAAAGTGTCATTATGGAGGTAAATATGTCCTATATTCTTCAACCAATTTCTACCAGCTTTGTAGGCCATTGTAAGGCATATGCCAAGTAATCTTAAATCAAGTTTGTAGACAATACCGTCCCATAGACACAAACTAGCCTTGCTTATTAGTAAGGACGTGTGCTGAAATCACAGCTCACACTTGGGCACTTTTTTAGGCAATTTCAGTGACTTACCTTGTCATTACTAAAATATCAGTTTTGCCAATTTGAAGTCTTGACTAAGTTTATTATATATCACTTGGACATCCTCTATAGCCATTGTTCCCAAACTGTAGCCGCTTGGTACTTGTTGTGCCACCTTTGGACCCCAGCAGTGAGAAGCAGGAGTAGAGGCATAGACTTGTGAAGGAATAATAGCAATTATCTTTACTAGCCGCAAATAATGTGTCCCTAATGTCTCGCCATCTTCTACAGTATATCTCCAAAAACAGCTGTAGCATGTCCACAATCGAGGTCCATAATATCCTCTAGTGTGTTTGCAGTCTCCATGACAATCTTCTCTATCACCACTAGATAATGAACATAATGAGCAAACCCTTGGTGATGTCAGGGGCCATAATTGAAGAACCCTGTACCTCATTAAGTGAAAACCAGAGCTTTACAGTGAGTAAAAGCTACCAAGCCTCTATGTTGGTGCATAAATTAGACTGGCAAAATAACTACTTTTGTTACATTTTCAAGTATGCCTGGGTAAAACTACACTTACATAGGTTGGGGAAGGCTACAAGCTCCATTAGCTTTTCATAGCTGTCCATGTCCCTGTGTCAGTTTTTCCCCTCACTTCTTCTCTGATGAAATTGTTGTCGCTTTGATAGTAAGTGATGGTAAATCTCTGTTTGCAACCCCAGGGAGCAGTACAAACTGTACAGATTTATGATTATTCCCCATTTTATCCAAAACCAGAAAAAAAAGGTTTTGAACGAACGTTTTAATGTCCATGCTCCACATGTGTGAGGGCAAAACAGTACAGAATCTTACCTTTCTGGCAGTGGTGACATTAGGGTCCTTTTTCCTCTTCTTCACTAGCCTTCGCCTCCTGTGAGTGTGGTACATCTTCTCTGCAGCCACCCAAGACTTGGGTTTGGAGTCTGGAGGAATGGTGATGCCATATTCCCAACCTGCAGGGATAGCCCACACCTTCGTGAATAGTTTTTATGTTAGGGCAAACAAAAGCTGGGCTCTATTGACCAAATCTCTTTAGTTTATAGTATCGGAATCCCAGAACCAATATGCAGCCTCTGATGTCAGAGCAAATTTCAAATTTCTGATCTCAAAATTTATTTTAGGTCAGGGTTTGAGAAAGAAGCCATTGGATTAACTTTACAGTCAAGCAACCAGAAATTAAGTAGTGTTTAGGAAGAACACCTACATATTGGTCTCTGGAACAGGTTTCCTTACATTTCTGAAGTTAAATCAATGAAAATCGATTTCTAAATATTACTAGTAATTTATCCTGGTATTTAACAATGCCTCTTTAAGATCCTCCCTCTATTACTGCAATTTGGCAACACCCAGGATTTGATCCAGCCACCTTGAAGATGAGCACAGGCAGCCCATAGAAATGTATGAAGACGCAGTGGTTGCATCGGCACAGACGGACGTCAAAATCTAAATCCAAGGGAAAAATTATCAGGGAATCACGCTCTCCCCCCATGGACACATGTAAACTAATTTCTGGTGCATTATAGACTTCCAGGGAGACGCTTCTCCTATTTTCAATATTACAGCTCTGTTGCACATAGGCTGCTACAGTATGTGATTGGAGCAGGAGAAAGAGAGCTGCACAGTGTGCACAGTCTGCCAAATTAATGATCTGAGCAGGCAGAAGGAGAGGTACCAAATGAATCATCAGAGGAAGCCACTGGCTCTGTATTCAGGGAGAACGACGCCCACTGAGAAGGACTGCATCAGAGAAACATGTAACTACAGCAGTAGGCATGGCGTACTATGGGAGCAGTGCTATACTAGAGCTGTTGGTGGGGAATCAATGCATTTGTGCTGTGGGCGGGTTTTAGAAAACGAAGTAGTGGAAAGTTAGGCGAAAGCAATCTCCTAGAGAATGGGGGCAGGAGCAGGGTGTGGTTCAATGACATCAGCTGCTGAAGAACTTCCTCACTCTACTGTTGCCATCCTGCAGGACATATACCAGGAATATATGAAGGAGTGTTTTCTTTATAGACGAAAGCAGAGGCGACACTTGCTCCAGAACATAGAGACTGCTTTTTCTCTTTTGCCACACAGGTTCATTAATTGTATAATGGTACACAGGGAAGCTGTAAAAATGGTTAACTTAGCCTTTAATATTTATATTTCAATTTGGTGTCATACCATTTTCATCAACAGCTCGATTAATATCATAGGTCCAGGCATCGTCCTCCCACATCCATCCATATGGGCACTCAAACTCCCCTGGAGAACGGCTCTTATCCCCGTTCTGAAAAAAAAAAAAATGAAGTAGTAGAATAGGAGGATTAAGATCAATTCTAGTACTAAGAAAGCTGTTGAGCTTAAAAGGGGTCGTAAACCCTTTTTTTCACCTTAATGCATCCAAACTTCTGGCAGTGACTGACCCCCAGCCCCTCCCCCCATTTTACTTACCTGAGCCCCATAATTGTCTCGGCAGATTCCTCTCTGCACGGTGCCCCAGCTTGATTGGATAGATTGATAACAGCGGAGCCATTGGCTCCCACTGCTGTCAATCAAATCCAACGACACGGGCGCCGGGGCCGAGCCCGGCCTTCGTGTCTATGTACTCAAATGCTGGACTGGGGAGCATGCCCGCACGATAACCCCCAGGGAGAGAGCTTCTCCTAGGGTGGAGATCCGATGCAAGGAGGAGCCGCGAGAGCCACCGATACCTGCATGAAAACTGATGGGGGGGGAAAAAAAATTAAAAAAAATCGAGCA
This sequence comes from Lithobates sylvaticus, assembly GCA_028564925.1. NCBI lineage: Eukaryota > Metazoa > Chordata > Amphibia > Anura > Ranidae > Lithobates > Lithobates sylvaticus. The sequence continues at coordinate 68,337,001 of CM053036.1, read as the reverse complement.
GATTTCACTTGGAGACATCAGTTTACATGAGCGTTTCAGTCAGTTTTTAAGTGCGTCAGTTATGTGCCCTGTTCACACCAACGTTGAAGTCATGTCAGTTTTTTTCCCTGTGCAGAAAACTGCATATATGTTGCAGATTCCTGCGCAGAAAAAAATCTGCACATTGTGGTGTGAACAGGGCACATCAAGAACCATGTTTTTTTGTTCCCTTGCAGAACGCGTGAAGAAAAACTGATGTCTCTGCACCATGGTGTGAACGGGGCCTTAGGCGGAACTAAAGCCTCCTACCCATGTCAGTCAAGGAAGCTGCCATCTTAGCTTCTGTTTGATCTACAACTGTCATGGTGCTGAACATGTGATCAGTCATGACGACACCAGCCATTTGATAAATTGGCAGCAAAAAAGCAAAATGTGACAGCATTCTGTGCATGCCGGGAATGTAACCATTTTTTTGAGACCATTAAATAATTGGGCTTAAACTGGCCATACATTATACAATTTTCTTATTAAATTTCCTTTAGGATTTACCTTCAACTATGTAGCGCAAGGGCCTGCCAGATTGAATACAAATTGAAAGCATTTAGGTTTGACCATATTATTTGGTAAATTTAAAAAGAAAATTGTACAAGAAGATTGTGTAATGTACGGCCAGCCTTAGTTCCACTTTGAAACCATTTTACACCCAAAACACAAAAATTTTATATAGTTCAGGTTACTAATCTTGGTGATAACTCATCAGCTGTCTGCGGGCTTCCCCGCTGAGAGCTGAAATATAAACAATGGTGGCAATACAAAAATGTTTAAAAAAATAAAAAATAAAAAAAGGCAGGGGGGTCCCCCCAATCCATACCAGGCCCTTGAGGTCTGGTATGCATTTTAAGGGGAACTCCACACCAATTTATTTTTTTAAACGGCGTGAGGCCCCCAAAATCCATACCAGACCCTTATCAAAGCACGCAGCCTGGCAGGTCAGGAAAGGGGGGGGGGGGCTCCTGAACCACACCAGGCGACAACCCTGGGCAGTGGTTGTAGGGGTTTGTGGGCAGAGGGCTTATCGGAATCTGGAAGCCCCCTTTAAAAAAACACAGGTTTTTGACAATTCCTTTATTAAAAAAAAAAAAAAACACACAAAAAACACAAGAAAAACTTCACCTGCTTAGGACAGCTGACCACCAAAATGCCTGCTCCGCCATTTGACAGTTCTTAAATAGCTAAGGGGCAGGGCCACCTGGCGACATCACCCCTTGTGACTTCTGTAACCCCCGCATGCTGGGGCGGTGCCATCGGGTGACATCGCCAGGTGGCTTTGCCTCTTACCTATATAAAGGAATGTCAAACAGCAGAGCCTGCAGTAGGCGATCAACCTTCATCGTGGGCAGAGCGTTTTTTTTTTTTTTCTGGGTCCAGCGGTGGTGTCATGGTGGACGATAAATCTACATAATGAACTTGTCAAAAACCATCTACTGTTTTTATTTATTTTTGACACTTTTAGTGAATGAGTAGGGGTACAATGTACCTCCATGCTCATGCACATTGGGGGGGGGGGGGGGGGGGGAGTGGGATTTGGGGGCTTCCATATTTCAATAAACCCCCACAACCATAGCCCAGGGTTGTCGGGAAGGGGCCCTTGTCCCCAACATGACTAGGTGCTGTGGGGGGGGGGCAGAGCCCCCCTGCCTAAAAGCACCCAACCCACCATGTTGTGAGCATGTGGCCTGGTATGATTCAGGAGAGGAGGGGGCGCTCGCTCATCCCCCCACCCCTTTCCTGGCCTGCCGAGCTGCATGCTCAAATAAGGGTCTGGTATGGATTTTTGGATTTTGGGGGGTCGTTTTAAATTTGGCGTGGGTTTCCCCTTAAAAGCCATACCAGACCCAAAAGGCCCAATATGGATTGGGGTGCTATCCCACGCTTTTTTTGAATTTTCTATTGCCAGCATTGTTTTGTTTACATTTCGGCGGTCAGTGGGGAAGCCCCGCTGACCAGCCATCAGTTGTTAAGGCCGCGGAAGCCGGCTTCCTGAACAGGCTATTCTTCACACAACTCAAATTGGTCGATCCTTTTTCGACCGATCCAAGTTCGAATTGTTCCAAAAATTTGGAATTCGCTAGAAAATAAAATAAAATTTCATTTATGAAAACAAAACTAAGCCAATTACGAAACTAAAAGCAATTGGTAACATAACGACATAAAAACCTGGAGTTAAAAATTGTAATACCACTTTAAGCTACTAAGCTTTGTAAACAAATTGGCTTTTTTCCAGTTCAGATTAGCCTGGTAAATATGAAAATTGTGCAGGGAGCAGCACCTAGTACCAGGAAATAGATAAATTGGAAATACTCATATATAAACCTGACAAAAAAATAAAATAAATGTAAACATTTTGCAACACCTGACTAGAATAAATAATGCAAATATACATACAAAACACAGTTCTTTTAAATTAAATCAAAGTGTATTTGATAAAAAAAAGTGTAAACAGCCAATCCATCACTGTACAGAGAGGCATGAACAATATGAAAATATTGGATGGAACGGGTTACTGCGATGTACACATTGCTCCGAGCCTTGATTAAATAAGCACACCAGTCGCTCAGTACCACATTCATTTCTAGGTTGCTTCCATTACTTACGACATCTGTGTACGTCTCATCAGATTGTTTCCATTCACCACCAGGATAGCGGCTCTCATTCTGATATACTTCATCTGTGAACTCGCTGTGACCGGCGTCTGCTTCGGTTAGTAAGCTGAAAGACAGCCAATAAGATCAGTGATTCGAAGACCGAAAACCAAAAAACGCAACTCGGCTAGTCTCACAATATAATCACAACATGAGGATTATCTATAAAAAGGGCAGTAAAAAATTTTGCTTTTTTGTTTTAATGCAAATTGCATTGCAAGTTTTGACAGGTTTTATTTTAAAGTTTACAGAAGTGCATAAAGAAGATCTGATATTGCAATGAAAAATGAACATTGAAAAAAAGAAAAAAACGTTTGTGGAGATTTTTTATACATATTCCCCCCCGGAGAAAAAAAACGTGGAATCATTTTCCATAAATAGCAATTTCAAACTTTATAAACAGGCCTCGTAAATCTGTTACACATAGAAGTTCAATATTCTATCAGAGGATCTACTTTATATAGAATGGATGTAATATATAGAATATGTCCTGAAGGCAGATAGTATGCATTTGGGGCCATGCATCCACCCCTGTCAGATTAGGATGTGCGGCTGTGTCCATATAACCTCTGCATCCCCATAGAGTAACATGGGCCACAGAGCTCATGGATTTTAACAACGTCGTAGCAGATTCCTCCTACAGTATTTGTTGCTTTGTAGAAATAGCCGATTACATACTCGTGCCGATTGGGAGGGTCTGGGTCATTATAATCAGCTGATGCAATTTCTGTGTTCTAATGCCCCGTACACACAGTCGGAAATTCCGACCACAAAATCAGACGGATTTTGTTCAACACTGGTGTTGCATACACGCGGTCGGACAAAGTTGTCGGAAAATCCGATCATCCTGAACGTGGCGACGTTCGTTGCGTACGACGGGACTCTAGTAGCCAATAGCATTGGTCTTGTAATGTGATCTGAGCATGCGTGGCACTTTGTCCGTCGGAATTTGCTACACACGATCGGAAAAAGTCCGATAGGACTTTGTTGTCGGAAAATTTGAGAGCAGGATCTCAAAATTTTTCCATCGGAAATTCTGACGGAAAAAGTCCGATGGAGCCCACACACGGTCGGATTTTCCGACAACATGGTCCGATAGGACATGACAACAATGGAAAGGACTCTGGACAGCCACACTCCGGGGAAAAACGTAAAACATTAGAAAGTAGGTTGCAGGGGCCGCATTGCCTATAGATTTAAAATAACCATACCTCCCAACATTTTAAGATGGGAACAGGGGACCCACGACTTGCAGACGTATGTAGGCGTAGGCATAGGACACCCCCCCCCCCCCCCACCCCCTTGGAGAATAAATCCAAAAAAAAGGTGAATTATATTGGCTTTTAAACATTTACAAATGCAGCCATTTAAAATTTGGATGAAAGGTTTAGCACTGGGAAACACTTTTTGAAAGTTAAAATGTGCATTTTATATACATCTTTATGGATCAGACAAAAATAAGGGACAAATGCGGGGCAAAAAGGGACAATGCTCCAAATCAGGGACAGTCCCTCAAAAATCAGGAGACAGTTGGGAGCTATGAAATAACCCTTAGGCCCCTTTCACACTTGTGCTACTTCAAAGTCGCACGATTTTGCAGCGATTTTGCAGCGATTTCAAGGAATGTGTGTAAGTGGCATCAAAATCGGACCAAAGTAGTGCAGGGACTACTTTGAAGTCGTACTAATATGAATGGCTGTCATTGGAAATCATGGGGAATGACTTGTCATGCTACTTTGCAGTCCCAAATCGTGGGACAAGTCGTATCAGTGTGAAAGGGGCCTTAGGGTGCATCTTACTAAAAGTGAAATTCTTATTGCAGGGGTTGCCCAAAATCTGACCTATATCTTGCAGACTTCTGGGAAAATCAGGGAGCCAGTCATTGAAGCAGGAAATGGCATTTTTGTTGATGTTGTATGAAATAGTGGTGTACAGAAGGCCTTTCGGTTGCTTATTTACATTGAATTTTAAAGGAAAAAAACGAAGAAAGTGCTGCAAATTAAGGAAAGGCAATTTTAAACATTAAAATTACATCATGGCTTTTATGGCAATTGAATATGGTTATATACCATTTGATTGGGTTTTTTGGTTTTGGTTTTTACAAAAGTGGAGCTACCTTTAACGCAGTGGACCCTCATTTTACACCCATTCCAAAATGAGTTTCCCCCAAGCCCCAGAGTATGTTCTGAACACTTCAATAACACACTTATGTCAAATTACTAGCCTCCAAAACAATCCCTGGAGATCGAGTGATTGATTATACACACACCGGCCACTTTATTAGGTACATCTGTTCAAATGCTGGGCAACACAAATCGCTAATCACATGGCAGAAACTCAATGCATTTAGGCATCTAGACGTGGTGAAGACAACTTGAAGTACAAACCGCGTATAAAAATGGGGAAGAAAGGGGATTCAATTGACTTTCAAAGTGGCATGGTTGTTGGTGCCAGATGAGCTGGTCTGAGTATTTAAAAAACTAAACTATCTACTGGGATTTTCAAGTACAACCATAACTAGAGTTCACAGACAGACAATGGTCTGAAAAAGAAAAAACATCCAGCGAGCAGCAGTGGTGTGGACAAAAGTGCCTTGCTGATGTCAGAGGAGAATGGGCAGACTGGTTTGAGACGATAGAAAGGCAACAGTAATGCAAAAAACCACTTGTTACAACCAAGATATGCTGAATACCCTCTCCTTACTAACACTGAACCTTGAAGCAGATGGATATTTTCTTGGCACACTTTGGGCCCCTTAGTACCGACTGAGCATCGTTTAAATGCCACGGCCTACCAGAGTATTGTAGCATCTCAATCCCATAGAGCACCTTTAGGATGTGGTGGAATGGGCGGTTCGCATCATGGATGACCAGCCGACAAATCTGCAGCAACTGTGTGATGCTATCATGTCATTATGGACCAAAAGCTCTGAGGAATGTTTCCAGCACCTTGTTGAATCTATGCCACGAAGAATTAAGGCATTTATGAAGGCAAAAGGGGGTCCAATCTGGTACTAGCAAGGTGTACCTTATAAAGTGGCCGGGGAGTGTATATGCATATAGTGATTGTATATTTGGTCGCCAACACCGGGGTAGGAAAATTATTAAGCATATACAGTGGAACCTCGGATTGCGAGTACCGCGGTTAATGAGCGTTTCGCAATACGAGAACTGTATTTTTAAAAATCGTAACTAGGTTTGCGAGTGTTGTCTCGCAAAATGAGCGCGATTCAGGCCAAAACGTGTGCAGTACCGCGTTTTGCCTGGAGGTGGGGGGAGCCGGAGCCGAACATCGCCAATCAGTGCAGTTCGGAAATGCACGGAAAGGCCCGAGGACAGCCCGGCTGACCTCAGCAAACCACGGGAACGGAGCCTTTCCGAGGTTTGCTGAGGTCAGCCGAGGTGTCCTCGGGCCTTTCCGGCCGTTGGAGGCTTTCGGGCGCCCCCCCCCCCCCACCTCTGGCTGCATGCGGTATTGCATGTCATTTGAGTGTCCATTGACTTCAATGGGAAAACTCTTTGATATGCGAGTACTTTGGATTCCGAGCATTCTCCTGGAACGGATTATGCTCGTAATCCGAGGTTCCACTGTGTTCTATAAAAGTTTTGCAACTACCATGATAAATGCAAAAATTAATTTAAAAAAAAGCAGGACACCAATCCTCACATCACCAAACAGAAACCAGACAAAGCCTCTACAGTTGTGGAGTGTCCACAACTAGCAGTATACTGTGTCACTTGCTATGTATATATAAAGGGTTAATGCCCAAACAGAGGAAGTGACAGTGACGGTCCATGACTATCTTTACATCTGTAATCTTGTCCCAGATTTAGCAAGTATGCTTAGTTACCTCTTTACCTTTTAGCAACAACATGTACAGAACAGAAAATGGTTACACCCCCAGGCCCGTTCTTACTATTGCTCGTGAAGGTTTTATAAAATGAACAAGTCAGTGACAGCAAAATACCTTGAAAGAAGTGCAAAGGTTCATTAGCCTTGACGGTGCTGCCATCTTGTGGCAGCATACAAGAATGCCCATTTTTAGGGCAAAAGTTATCTGTTGCATCCAATAAAGCTCAAATGATGTTATATGCACTATTTCCAAAATAAAAAGAACGGGTAATGGTCAGCCTTATTCTGAAAATGTAAGTTGCCAGAATGTCATGCTGATCCCCCAACATGTATTAACTGATCTAGAGCAAGACGTCATTTTTTTTTGTACATTCACTCCAGGAAGAAGAATAGTACAGTCAACAACTAGAATTATCAAAAGGTTGTAATAGAAGAACATCATGGCAGGTTCTCTTTAAATTCCAGAACTGTGTTCTGACAATCTCTAACATGGGAAAAGACGGGTGTTGGCATTGCCTATTCATTAAGATGGAATGTGATCCATACACATGCAAATTCGATCAAAAAAAAAAAAAAAAAAACCCACCAAGATGTTTAGAAGATCTCTGAAATTCTTACCTCCTCTCGGGGTCCACACACCAATCGCCCTCCCACTGCCAGCCTTTAGGTGGAAGGAAACTCTCTTGTTTCAGCTTCATTGTTCCAGTGACATCAGAAAATTTGGGCCGCTTCAGCAGACCTGTGGTTCCCCATTTGCCAAAAATCAAAGCCTGGTTCTCATACTGGTGAGTCGCAAAAAAAATAAAAAATAAAAATAAATTGTTATTACCATAATTTTTGCTTTAACCACTATATGAAAAATTGTATTTAGAAAAATTAAACAAACTACACTTTAAGTTTGGAATGAGGAAGGAGGATATTAACAACCCATATCAATACAATTTTGTTTACTTTTTTATTCTGTAATTTGTCCTGTTTAACTACTTAACCTCCAGAAGTTTTTAACCCCTTCATGAGCAGGGCATTTCTTGCTGTTCAGCACTGCACTACATTAACTAGCAATTGCATGGTCATGCAACACTGTGCACAAATTTAATAATTTTTTTTCCTCACAAATTTGTAGACATACACACACACAGTGTGTGTGTGTGTGTGTGTGTGTGTGTGTGTGTGTGTGTGTGTGTGTGTGTATGTATGTGTATATATATATATATATATATATATATATATATATATATATATATATATATATATATATATATATATATATATATATATACACACATACACATATACACACACACACACACACACACATATATATATACATACATACACATACATATACATACACAAACACACATAATTTTTTTACATTGCAACAATATTTTACACTGTATCTTTGATGGGAGCAGTGTTTAACACCAATTCAGACTGCTTTTTTGACAGCTCCAGCTGCCTACTTCTCTGAATATACCGTACTCAGAGAGAGAACACACTCTATTGCATTTATTTTATATAATGGAGAAAGCACACCGTTGTTATACAGAAGGGGACTAAAAGGTACAGGGTGATGCAGCCAAACTCACGCCACATTTAGCCTTACCCACAAATAAAATATGAATTAAAATGATAAGGAAGGTGTATCCATCTCACCATCTCTGAATACACACTGAAAGTCCCCTCAGAGTAGCTGTTAAATTTCTTCTCCACTGCGGATAGTCCCAACCAAAAGTTGACTCTTAGCTGGCAAGGAATCTTCACACCACCGCTCTTATCCATTGGGTACTAGAGTGAATTTCAGAGAATGCAGATAAATGTTACAACAAAGGACGCTCAGCTAGGCATTTTTGTAGTCATAGAAAGTACAGACCTATCTGGGATGCAGTAAATATATTGGTACAGGGAACACATATATGACGCACATCCTTCCAACATCTACTGCTTTGAATAGGTTGGGAAAGGTCAGTTGTCTTTCTCCACTTTTATAAAACTTAAATATAATTTTATAAATTGACTAATGAGCTGCATTCTGGTGATCTGATTGATTTCTACCTGCAGGAAGATGGTCTGGGTCTTTCCGCAATATTTCCCACAGGCATCCTCACTGGTGGTGGAGAAGAGGACTTGGTGGGCCGGGATGCGAGCACAAGCCAACCGCTTCTCTGCTCTGATCATCCAGATGATCACATCCGGCATACTGTTTTGTGGCTGGAAGAAATTAACATGAGACAGGTTCAAATAAAAGATAGTGACAGAATAAAAAAAGTACACCAGCATTTTATTATAGAAGATTGTATTTTTTATACATTAGTGCCCAACACCAGGACTGCCTATGTTGATCTCCCCTCCAATGCTTTTTCAGAATGCTTTTCTTACCAGAACACCCTTGTTTAGCGAAGGTGGTCACATTACAAATCCACTTCCAGACATTTAACATTAATGGACAAATTAAGTCACATTATTGTGACTCTAGAGTCAACGAACACATCCTCCATAATCTTTACAACCAGCGGCTGCCCGTCCATAAGGGGCGCACAGACACCGCCCCTCCATCCATGCGTCCGACCAACCGCCACCACTGTTTGCAACTATACATCACATTACATACTGTAAAATCACAGGGTTAAAAATTCAAACCTCTTTCCACTTTGTCTTTAAATAAAAAAAAGTCAGTATTTTATGCCATGATCTGTTAAAGCCACATCCAATATTATGTCACAAGTGCCCTTAGAGGAGGTGGGTTTGTCAGAAGGAATTACAATCAAAAGAGCCTACCACAAGTATAAAACTAGCCAAAACTGCATGCAATACGTTTGTTGGTGACCAAATTATAAAATTTCTGGAAAAGTGTTTATAATTCAGATAGATAAAATCTAGTACCCAATGGCGCCAGGCTCTTCAATCAGGTGACTTAGCAGAGGTTTGCTTAGATTTAGGTTGATGGACCCAGCATCTCCAAAAAACAAAATAGGATTGCACATGCATATACTGACCTCCTCTGATATTTGTTGCAGCCTTTCCAGCCAGTCCTCAATGTCTGGCAGTGTTGCCTTTACATCAATGGCTTCTGCTCTCATCCTGACTGCAGCATCCCCAATCATCTTTAGAGACGTCTGTCTGAGCTTATTTAGCTGAATATCCAGCATTGTGACATGGGATTTTCCTTCCAGAGAGGGGAGAGGCTTCCTAAACACGAGACGATCACAGAGAAATTATATATAAGCTCTCACAATGAACATCTAACTAAAAGCAAAACGTGCAAACATAAAAGTATACTATTAAATACAACATTAAAGCCTTTTTTTTTTTTAAATCAGCACAAGGGATGATACTTTCATTTCATTCATTCAATAAGAAGTGTACCTTGTGCTAGTGGCTATGTTCATTGAAATCTCCACTTGGCCCTCACATCCCTGCATCTGTAAAGTTCAGGTGCCCCAGGGATTAATACAGCTGCTGAACTTGTCATAGGCACTCTTCAAGACTTCCCACTATGCTGCTCTTTCCACCCTTCCCCCTCCTCCATTCATAGAAGCTGTACTATAACTTATCAATGAAAAGCACTCCATGAATTGAGAATGTTGGATGGATGAATGAAAGGTCCACCTCCTCTAATCAGAGCGCTGTTCACTGCGGGAAACTATAGTACAGCTTCTATGACTGCGGGAGGGGAGATTGAAATGGAGGGTATAGTTGGCACTTTTGAGGAGTGCCTATGACTGGTCCAGTGTCGGTATTAACCCCCTGAAGCACTGGAAGCTTACTACTGCTGGGGTATTGGGGGGGGGGGAGGGTGGTGCAAAGGACTGAAAATATAAAAAAAAAAAAAGGGAACAACCTCCCATACAAGGGTCACTTTTCATTGAATGCAAGTACTGTCCCTTGTTGTGCTGACTTTATTCACATAAAAAGTTTGACTGACTATAACTGTGAAGAACAGTCTATAATAAAAGCTCGGGCACAGCATTCTATACATATTTGGCAGCAGGCAAATTATTACCCCATTCCACAAATACATGCGAAACAGCATATAAATGAGATTACTTTACTGTCCTTTCTTCAATGGACCACACATCCTGTCCTTTGAAGAAGCAAAGTCACTAGTCAGGTACGGCAGAAGATAACAAGTTATACCAAGTGATCCTTGGTGGCAAACATCCAAACTACGGTCATAATGACAGGATCAGTAAAATGGTTAACAGAAAGAACTACCTAAACTAGCAGCTACAGTGATCAGCATACAAAAGCACACATTCATATAATACTATGAATGTTTTAAATTAAAAATCACATGCAGCTTGATGAAGAGCATTGCCATGCTTGAAGCTGTGTGGTCCCTTAATTGTCTTTGACTTTGTATGAAGATTTTAAAGAATTTTTAAACATTATAGCAATATATGGAGATTGCGCCCACGTTTTTTTTTTTTTTATGCCTACCACAATTTTGGTAGACTATTGGGAGCCCATTATTATTGTCATCTCTGTGTGACAGATTTGAGACACAGCAGGAGTTAGTCACTCCAATTCTTATTGAATGTTTTAAAATGACAAACCACTTTTATCACGCTAAATCTCATTAATTTATGATTTTTATTATATGGATTACATAGGTTTTATTATTTGATCATATACTTAATTTCTTAGTGTACCCTCCCATTTCAGATTATGAGAATCATATTACATTCATGCATACATTCTATGTAATTTTTCAGCCCTGATAAAGGGGCAAGGTTTAGTCCCTGAAACATGTAGGCTGTGTGTAAAGTTTTTATATGAATTTTCACTGGAATAAAGTATATCTGGACTATATTATTTCACAGTATGGCACTTCAATTTTAAATTAATTCTTTCCAGTCACAGCTAAAAAGGTGACCATTGAAGCCCTCTGCTGTTCAGAAGCCACCAGTCTAGTGTCCAGACATTGTGTATCAACATGATCTCTACACTATTGGATGGTAATAAAGTTTCAGGGGTCCAGTGCCATCCATTCCCTATCCATCTAAAACCCGACAAGTGTTTTAATCCTCACCAGTACGTTAGACAGTTTTATAGCAGAACTACATCCATTGTCTGAGTAAAGCTACACATAGAACATTGATATTGTATATGCACCAGGCATGACTAACCAAGAGATGTTCACATTCTAAAATGTTTATAGAGATACATACACAATGTCCTCTATCAGCTGATCAATTAATCTTAGCCATATCTCTGCCAGCCGAGCCTCAGGAATCTTGCCCTGGATTGCCGATTTCAAGGTGGAAATGTTGGATTGCTGCAAACACGAATTTGAAAATATTTTAAATGAAAAAAGTACTAAAAACATCAGGTGGAAATGCATATAAAAAAAGATTCAAAATGGGTAAACCTGAAAATCTAGTTAGGAATGGTACGTTTTACACATTCTATTCATTTTATCTACACAAACCAATATTTAAATGCAATTCAAAATTCTAACATACAAAGCCATTCGCAACACTGCCCAGAGCTACATCACCAAATCTGGTCTCTCTCTCGAAGACTTCTACAGAGCCTCTCCCCCATCCTCTGCCTCAAACTGTCCAGCTATCTCCTAGTTTGGCTGCATTAAGGCGATCTCTGGAAACTCCTCTTTAGGGAGGCCCATTATGCCTCTAATTAATCTTTTATTCCGCCCATCAGCTCATCTCCCACAGTTACATAATTTTGTACCACTTGCCCCACTCTATTAGATTATAGGCTCTTATGAGCAGGGCCCCCTTAACTGTATTTTATTTTAACTATACGGTTTCCCTTTATTGTAAAGTGCTGCGTAACCTGTTGGCACCATGTAAATCCTGTATAAGAATAATATTCATATTACATAGATTGGTAGAAAATAAGGCCAATATAGATTAGTAAAAAATCTGAAAAATTACAGCGAAATCTTACCAGACGTTCGATAATAGTCAGCAAAATGTTGACAGCATCCAGACGATGACTAATATCTTCCCAGTAAGACGTCATTGTTACTACAGGTTTAGTGGATGACCATGGGAGATAGTAATAGAGGTTACCTGTAAGTGTACAGAAGTATGTTATCTTCCAGACTTGGGTATGGTGAATGGATGTGCAATATGACAAAAAAAATAAGTGATCAATCTGTGCAGCAAAACAAATAATATTCTTCTCAATTCGATTGCTGCTGTGACACTGTTAGTGTGGATCCACAACACCCCCTTATTGAAAATGTAACACCAATTATGTGCAGCGCGTTAATGATACGCAAGCTTGATTTGACCTTAAAACATTTTTAAGGGGTCGGATCTTTGAGGTGAGCGGATAATATTAACCACATGGTGGAGGGCACAAGCTTGGCAGTGAAGATTGAAGCTTTCAAGTGTGCACTTTATTGGGACATGGTACTGTATCTTTTATAAATACCATTTATTTTTTGGATGATTTGTAAAACTCATGATATACATGGTTTTCTATGCAATTGCGCTGTGCTTAATAGGTGTTAAATATATGACGACAAGTGGTAGATTTAAGGACAGTATTGATAGGCTTTGGGCTTGTTTTGATGGCATCAGTTTGACATGAGTTTTTCCAGTCGATGCTTGTTACAGGGAAACATGTCAATTGGAGAGAACACGTGACGTCACCACGCACCAGCTGGTAGCCTGATAGCTTAGGCCCCTTTCACACTGGGGCGTTTTTCATGCGGTGCGGCGCTAAAAATAGCGCCTGTTCACCGCATGAAAAAATCCGGCCCCATTCACTCCAGTGTGAAAGCCGGCGGGCTTTCACACTGGAGCGGTGCGCTAGCAGGACGGTAAAAAAAGTCCTGCTAGCAGCATCTTTGGAGCGGGATAGGAGCGGTGTGTTCACCGCTCCTATACCGCTCCTTCCCATTGATTACAATGGGAGACCGCCGTAAAACCGCGGCAATACCGCGGTTACCGCGGTAATACCGCGGCTACGGCGGCGCTCTGCGGGGGGTGTTTAACCCTTTTTCGGCCGCTCGCGGGGGGTAAAACCGCACCGCGAGCGGCCGAAAACCGCGGTGAAAACGACGGTAAAGCAGCGCTAAATATAGCGCTGCTTTACCGTCACCGCGGCTCACCGCCCCAGTGTGAAAGGGGCCTTAGCGCGGTGTGCCATTTTATTTATTTCTGTGCCGTGCATGTACAATTTTTTCGGAATAAACCCCCTTGATTTACTGCACTATGAAGTTCTTTTTTTTTCCTCAAACATATCATTTAAAAACATTTATTGGAGGAATCAGTGTGTGAAGACAAACATCAAGTGTTACATTTGCAAAAATCATCCTGTTATTCACTTCGGAAGAGAGACGCTATTCCCTATTAGCAGATCTGGTTTAAACATTACAGCTGATTGTTGCTGCTGCCGGAGTATGCTGAATGATTATCTCCGCTTGAAGTCCAATGTGGGAGAGTTGCTGAGCGATCATCTGGAGCAGATTGGCTGAAAATCACCCCAGTGCATGGCTGATATCAGGGGAGTTTGACCCTTATAATTTTGGGTCCATCAGATTCGGCAAGAGGCCATCTGGCTCCGTTTATATATGTTCCCTCTCCAGATCTGAAGCATCTGATCAAGTTTTATTGACTGAAAAGTGGCATCTTTAGTCTGTTTTTTCACTTGTTACTTTGCTTCAGTTTGGACATTTTTTTGACACAATCTAAATGTTTGTGTGAACATGTTTTTTATGCAAGTAATCACATTTTATTCACAATCCTTTGAGATTTCACGTCGAAGTTGATCTATTATCACTTTTAGATTTTTTTAGTGATACATTTAATTTAAAAATTTTCTAATTTTGTTTTCATACAGTTTGTTTAGGTAGGTTGTTTAGGTAATGTAGTATTTGGGTGAGCGCCGATTGTTTTCTATACACAAGTAGACTGATAGGGCTGCAATCTGCACCTTAATAAGATTTTATCAATGCCTTCCTGCAGGAACTCTAGAATTATTGGAGAATCATTCTCTTTTTCTGTTCCTTTAGCCAGAGGTTAAACTTCCTCCAGACTTTCAGGTATATTGCTCTTGTAACTGGTTTGCGACTTCGTAGCAGAGTTTTAGACTTCAGGATCTCCGTTTCAGATACCATGCTGCCAAGTTTAGAATGGCTGGATCGGGATAGCAGGTCCTGACTGAAAAGGTAACACCCAAGGTGGTCGATCCACTAATGATATCAGAAGTGAAAACCATGCCATCTTTGGCCAAAAAGGGGCTATTAGGATAAGGGAAGTCTGTTCTGTCCTGAATTTGGAGAGGACTCTTGGAATCAGATCAAGAGGTGGGAAGCCGCAACAGCCTGAAAGTCCATGCACTCTGGAGGGCATCGACTGCCACTGACTGATCTCTTGGGTTGAGTGAGAAAAATAAAAAATAAAAACTTTGTAGTTTGGCGTTTGCTTTGTTGGCAAATAAGTTGATCACTGGAAGGCCCCATTTGGAAACTATTTCCACAAACACTGTTGGGTCTAGTGACCATTCTTCTTGTGAGATGAACAGTCTGCTCAAAAAATCAGCTAGGTTGTTCTGCCGAAAGGGATTCCAGATTTTCCTCTGCCCAGGAGAATATTTCTTGTGCTATAGTCATCAAGATGGGACTTCTGGTCCCTCCTTGTTTGTTTAGGTACGCTACCGAGGTTGTATTGTCCGATCTGACCTGTATATGTTGGCCTCTGAGCTGACTTTGGAATGCTGAGATTCCTCTGGCTACAGCTTCGAGTTCCTTGTAGTTGGATGAGTGTTGTTTCTCTAGTTGAGTCCACATAACCTGCGTCCATTGCCCCTCTAAATGGGCCCCCCCATCTCTGACTGCTGGCATCCGTAGTCAATATGCGTGCAATCGGGAAGGTCCACAGCAGTCCCTCTTGTAGACTAATTTTGTTTTTCCAGCACCAAAGGGCTTGCTTTGTTTTTTCTGGGATGTACACCCCAAATTTTGTAGGAGGCAGGACTGGAGTGGTCTTTGGTGAAACCAGGTCCATTTGACTGCCAAGTCCTAAAAACTGACATTATTTATGTAACTGGGAGATTTGTCTGTATTTGTGCTATCCGTTGTCCCATGCGATCGACCTTTTCTTGTGGGATTATTATTTTTTATTCTTTTGAACTGATCGTGTAGCCTAGGAACAGGATTAAATGCAAGGGAGATCGTTTTGATTTCTCGCTGTTGATGATCCATCCTAGCTGGGATAACCACTGTTGTGTAACTATTAGATCTTTTAGTAGTTTCTCTTTTGTTGGTGCTATAAGCAGCAAGTCGTCTAAGTATGAAATAATTGTTATGGCTTGCAGTCTTAGTGGTGCCAGGGCTTCTGCCAGGATCTTGGTAAAGATCCTCAGAGAGGAGGATAGGCCGAAGGATAAGGCTCTGCTTTGAAAATGATAGACCTTTTTCCTTATCCATATTGCTATGCGGATACATTTTTTGGCGCTTTCTCTGATGGCAATGTGCAGATAGGCATCCTTTAGGTCTATTTTTGCCATGAAACAATCTTTTTAGAGCAGATTGTTGACAGAGTAGCTTGACTCCATTCGGAATTGTTTGTGCTGTATGACTGTGTTCAAGAGCTTTAGGTTGAAGATCAGGCTATATTTGCCTGAAGGTTTCTGCATCAAAAATGTGTGTATGTAAAAACCGTTTACTTCTTCCAGTTTTGGGACTGGTATCAGGACTTTTTGGTCTACTAATTCCCATACGAGTTGTGATAATGGCTGAGCTTTTGCAGGGTCCCTGGATAATTGAGTAATCAATACTCTTTGGTTGAACTCGAATGCACACAAACGGAATACCGGTCGGAAAAATCTTGGATGGTTTTTCCCGACAGAATTCAGCTCAAGCTTGGCTTGCATACACACGGTCACGCAAAAGTTTGCTGAACTTTCGACCATCAAGAATGCGTTGACGTACAACACTACGACGAGCCGAGAAAATGAAGTTCAATGCTTCCGAGCATGTGTAGGAATTTTGCGCGTCGGAATTGGTACAGACGATTGGAATTTCCGATCGGAACTTTTTCCGACCGAAAAATTGAGAACAAGCTCTCAATCTTTTGCTGCCTGAAATTCTGCCAGCAAAAGTCCGATTGAGCAAACACATGGTCGCATTTTCGGACTGAAAGCTCTTATCGGACTTTTGCTGGCAGAATTTCCACTCGTGTGTACGTGGCATTAGGCATATCCTCTCTCGATCACTCCCCTGACAAAACTGTTGGAGGTTATTTTTTGACATTTTTTTCTGGGAAATATTTTTTTTCTTAACAGGAAAGGTCTTTTTTCCCCCCATCGGCTATACGCTCTAAGGCTTCATTTAGGTGAGTGCCAAAAATGAACTTGCCTGAAAGAGGAATGCAACATAAGCGTAACTTAGAGGCTCTGTCCTCTGGCCAGGTTTTGAGCCAAAAGGGTTCTCCTGGTTGCAACAGATAATGAGGCTGCTCTGGCTGAGTGTTTTACAGACTGGGCCGTGGCATACGCAATCAAGCCTACTGCTTTGAAGAGCATGGGGAAAGGATTTTAACAGCTCTACCCTAGGGGTACCCGCCGTCAGATGCTCTTGCAGCTGTTTTAACCAAAATGCAAAACTTCGGGCTACGCAAGTGGTGGCCAGTGCTGGTCTGAGGTTTGCCATTGTGGTATCCCATGAGCTTTTTAGGATTACATTGCCTCTTTTGTCCATAGGGTTCCCCAAGTGCCCCATGTCCTCAAAGACCAGATCCAAGTGTTTTGACAGTTTTGCTAGGGGGGCATCTAATTTAGGGGACTGATTCCAGACGGAGTTTGGGTCCTCATCAAAAGGAATCTTTTCAGGCTACTTGAAAAGAAGGGCCTTTTGTCTGGTTCCGCCCACTCCCTTAAGCAGTAAATCTGTCATGATTTTGTACACCAAGAATACCTTGGGTTTCTTTTTATTCAACCCTTGGTACATTTTGTCATGTCCTGAGAGTGTTTTTTTTTTCCTTCTTTCATCTCCAAGGTCTCAGATTGCCCCCACTAGTTCATCCACTTCCTCCAGGGAAAGTTTGAACCATGTGGGTAGTCCTGAATCCTCCTGGCCTTCCTCCTGTCCTGAATCTGATTGGGAGGAGTCTGGGTCAGTGTTTTTAAGGGAATTCTCCCTACTCTCTAAAGCAGGGGTCTCAAACTGGCGGCCCTCCAGCTGTTGCAAAACTACAAGTCCCATGAGGCATTGCAAGGCTGACAGTTATAAGCATGACTCCCACAGGCAGAAGCATGATGGGATTTGTAGTTTCGAAACAGCTGGAGGGCCACCAGTTTAAGACCCCTGCTCTAAAGACTTTCCTAAACCTACCGGAGTAGGAGAAGTGGGCACCTGATCCGGACGGCCTTGCCTGGGACTTGTGCATCCGAGATAAAATTTCTGAATGACTGAAAAGTAGATTGCATTTCATCCTTGAAGGAGCAGAGGAATTTTGAAAAAGGAGAATCTTCCCCTCTTTAGCACCACTGTGATGCAAGTAGGACACAAGGTTTTTGTGTAGCTAGACGAGAGACGTGCACTACAAAAAGGACATTTTTGTCCGTCTTGGTAGTGGCTTTCTCTGATCTGGATGATTCTGAGAGGGGGACAAGGAGAGAGGGTTTTGTTTAACAAAATAACTAATCTAATCCTGGCCTCCTCCCGGTGTGCCAAGGTGCCCAACAGAGCTATATGGTTGTTTCCCCCAGGGTCTTCTAGCTCCCCTTGTAAGAAGTGATACACAGGAAAAAAAGTGTGGGATGCCTCAATGGTGCTCAGTTGGTGTTGGCATCTATAGCCCATGCTGTTGTGTCTTTAATAGACTGGCTCGGCCTTCCCCTTTTCTCTCCGTGCCAGAAGCCGAAACCACATCCTCTAGCACGCAGTGACGACATCATATCCACCAGAAGTGGCGCCCAGTGTTTTCCAGGTCACGGCGTCCTACAGCGAGGAGAGTGAGCTCTCACTGCAGACACCACCACCAATGCTTCGCCATCACTGCCCACTCCCTTGCTGGACACCGGAGAGAGGGGGAGGAACTCCATACCAATGTGGAGGGAACCCGTGACATGTGGAGAGGAAGGCCTCCTGGCCTTAAGGCGGGAGGGATTTTCGGCTGGTCTGGACAGCCCTAGATGATGGATGCTCTCCCACTCCATCTCCCCTAAAAGACGGTTTCTCCATGCGACATGTCTCCTCCAACTGAGGAAACAAAAAACTAACCAGATGCCTGAGAGACCGCCTTTTAAAAGAGGAGCTCCATCTCTCAAGGGCTGTCCTGGAAAACGACTGGGGGAAAAATAATTTTTTTCCAAAATAGTCTGTCTTTTCGTTTATAGCGCAAAAATTTAAAACCGCAGAGGTGATCAAATACCACCAAAAGATAGCGCTATTTGAGGAAAAAAAAAAGAAGGACATACATTTTATTTGGGTGCAACATCACACGCAATGCGCAATTGTCAGTTAAAATAACAGAGCCGTATCACAAAAAGTGGCCTGGTCAGGAAGGGGGTAAAACCTTCCGGCATGCAAGTGGTTAAGATATATGTATACTGCATACAAAGTGTGTTTATCTGTAGATAAATAAAAAAAGAAATACCATCAAATACTGCACGGCTGTACTGAGTCGTTGATGCCAGGGGTTTACAAGTGCTGTCAAACTTGTTGCCGTAATTTCCAATGCTGACTTCAAACTGTATGGCTTCACCAATATCCTGTAACATGGAGGCGGAATGGAAGACAGCACACAAGCTGAACTTGCGCCGGCGCTGATATTTCTGGAAAGAGCCAAGTGGATATTAGCTTAATCTGAGACAAAAGAACTGTCATTTAAGTTATTACATTACAAAACAGCAGGGATTTCGTCTCATTTACAATAATTCAAAGTGATTTACCATCAGTGTCACAGCCAATGTGTATTACTTTAACAAATTTTGTTCCCATAGACATTGTTTAAACACTCCAACAAAATTAAACTTTGCGCTGCTTCTATATCAAAACATAAGTGCTAAATAATAAACATATATAAAGTGCCTGTGCAATCTCATCCATTCTAGTACAATCACAGGTGAAAAAGTCCATCCATGCAAGCAAAGTGCCAAATTGTTTAAACACTGCTGGACACCTTCATATAGACAAAATGTTTCTCAACTCTTTAGACGAAAGGGAATTTACAGCAAGAATTCTCCCCATTACAACTGAATGGGACCATGCTGAAACTATGTGCAATTGTGGCACAGTGGTGCAGGTTTGTAGGGATTAAAAGTATTGAGGAAGTGACAATGCCCCCTAACCGCCTATCAAACACCCTCTAAAGGAGGTATCCACTGTGGATCACTCTTTGGAGAGTAATGGTAGCGTAAATGTATGCAAGAGACAGTGGAGCCATTGCCAACCACCTTTGAAAACGCAGCAGGCATTGTGTAAATTTCCATCCTCAAAGCCTTACAGGAGAAACACTGAGGTTGTCCAAGTTGGAACTCCTAGCACTTTGTCCCCACATATAAAAGATTAAAAGACTAAAGCAGATGATCATCGCTGGGGAGGAAGGAGCAGGGTAAGCGGAGCCGAGCTGTGGGGGTGCGTTTAAAAACTCATTTATTGCATGCCAAGAATGTGTTAATATGTGAATGTCTAGGACTTGGCCTTAGGTTCATTTTTAGCCACTGAGCCAACACAAGGCAATCAGCACTTTCATAAGGCAAGGTCAACAATGCAGCTTAAAGTGGTGGTTCACGCTGGGGGGGGAAAAAAATAAAATTTAAACATTAGCAACCACAAATACTGTAGTTGAGGACTTTTTAAAAAAAAAAAAAAAAAAAAAAAAAAAGACACTGACCTGACCTGTGAGGGATCCAGCGCTGTTCTCACTAGCCTTTGGGTTCCCAGCGCCTACATCCTAACTGTGGGCAGCCGACTGGGTTGCATCCGGCTTCCCAATGTGTATGCACAAGCTGTTGCACTTTAGGAATGTTTTTTCAGTCTTCTGGGAACTGTGACATGCCCCAAAACACTTCGGGGGGGGGGGGGCGCGATCCAAGCAAAATTGGGAGCCGGTACCTGCCCACCCCTCCCCCCAAAAAAAAGGAAATACCAAATATGGGAGAGGGACTTAAAGCCAAACTTACCCTTTTGGGTGAAGTACTGCTTTAAGTCTCAAAGTAAAAGATCCCTTTCATAGAGATTAATCGAGGAGAGTGATCCACACAAAATAAGTAAAAGAAGTGCTTGTTAAGCTTAAGATGCTACCTAATACTTCTGTGTCTGAAATAGATTCCAGTTCTATTCTTTGCTAAACTGATGTACAGTAAGTTGGCAAATGGACATGGAAAGCTTTTTTATTAAGAAAGCTGTATAGATCCAGTAGAAAGGGTA
The DNA here is from genome assembly GCA_028564925.1 of Lithobates sylvaticus. Classification (NCBI taxonomy): domain Eukaryota; kingdom Metazoa; phylum Chordata; class Amphibia; order Anura; family Ranidae; genus Lithobates; species Lithobates sylvaticus. The sequence continues at coordinate 68,316,115 of CM053036.1, read as the reverse complement.
AATACCAGCTTGGTCTGCAAAATTACTATCTTTGCAATGAAGGTTGCAGCATAACAATGTAATTCAGAAAAGGGATAGCAAGGTACACCAGTAATATGAAACTTTATAAGGCTACTATATCCACTTAACTAAGGCAGTGGTTAGACTTACCTCTACAACAAGAATATCATCACTGGGGATATCCTCTATCTTTTTACCCGGAGTGCCGTCAAGCTTGGTTACCAACTCTACAAGGACTCTTCCTCGATAGGCTACACCTTCGCCCTAAACATTAAAAAAAACGATATAAGGCAAGAATCTATCAAAGTAAAACTAAAAATATGTCTAGGAATATTTCTAGCATTTTTTTTTTTTATCGTTTTGTATAGGGCAGGGACTCGTCATGTTTTAATTGCTGTCTATGTTCCCTCGCTGGGGAGATTCACCCTTCACAGGGGAGGGTGGTCACCGGGGCAGAAAGTGATGAGGAATCCAAAATGTTTATAGTTGTAACTGGAAAAAGACATAAAAAAGGGAAATCTTCATAGGGATCAGTTCTGGTAAAATCTATTAATTTCGACAGTGCGAGGCCCTGCCACATTGTGGGATTAGGAACGGGTTGTAGAGATGGCACAGGATTCTCAGTGTTTCAGCATATGTACTACGAGCAGAGAAAGCAGCGTTTTAAGTTTAAGTTCTAGGTTCTGTAATTCTGGATAGGGGCCTGGAGCTTGAAGGTTGCAACGTGGCTTGGGCTGGATGGAACTTTCAATCCTGTGTCCGGGTTTTGCTAGAGGCCTGCAGCCTGAGTACACAAGTGTGCAGGGTCGCTATGAGCCAGATGAGAGCACAGGGCGGTTGCCGACATTCAGACACACAGCCTGTGTGTGTAAAGATAGTGGTGTGCTCCAGCCAGGAGGGCTGACTTGCTTGGGAAACGAGACCCCATGTTTGGGGGGGGGGGGGGGGGGTGGGAAGACTTCTCGCTTATAGGACTAGGAAAGCCAGGATGGCTATACAAGTCCTGAGAAACTCTAAAAGCTGGGGTAACTATTCAGTCCAGGGGGCCTGGAGAGAGTCTATTCATAGAACACAGCTTAAACAATTTAAAAATTGCATCTTCATTTTAGGATGCCCTATTTTAGACCCTCTGAGCAAAGAAAAAATCCTACATAGTTGCCTTCATTTATGAAGCGGGCTGGGCAGCTGTGTTTGCCATAATTAACCCCATTTGCACGTGCAGGCTGATCTCCATTACCAATTGTATGAACACTCTTTTCAAACAAAGGGTGAAGGTTTAGGGGCTAGGCTTCTTGCGCTGTATGTTAATGAGGACAGACTTAGAAGAGATTCGCTCTAAAATTGTTCAGAAAACCTTGCAGTCAGCCATGACACCTCCTGCTGACACATTGTGGAGTCTTCTCAAATTTGACTGAAAAATGATAAATATGCTTGAAGGCTCATCTATCGTACCCCTATCTTGATGTCAAAGTCTGTTTTTTTCTCTTGATGCTTTTTTACAAGTACAAATTTACAACGTACCTTTCCAAAGTTGAGATCGTCAAAAGGGTCAGGGAACCCAGTGAATTCTCTTGGACTCCCATACAGGTTCAAATAACAAGGGCCGAAGGTGGGTAAAAACCCAACCTCCTTTTCATTCACTCCTGATTGAATGGAACATAGAATGATTAGCATGAAAGGACACCACTGGAAATCTATAGCACAGGTTGCTCGTATATGAGGTCTACAGAGAATACTAGATGTATCCAACTTCCAGCAGCGGTCAATTTTCTAGTGTATGTCTCAATTTCACAGCTTGAGTTCATCCAGAAAACCTTTAACCCCTTAATAACCAGGAGGTTATTGTTGCCCAGATCACATTTAGCAGCGTCATCGTATATTGGTTAATTTGACTTCAGAAATTCAAACCATAACCAATTAGCCTACCTAATAATTATATATTTTTTTTCTAAAGACACAGAGTTTTTATTTGGTGCAATGGGGTCACCCTCAGCTGTTCAAGGTCTCAAAGCTAGAAGCATTGTATACAAGGATACTTAGGAGCATTAATCTACAGACTGCAGGAAGAAAGGGGTTAAAGAAACCTGCTTTCCAGGACAAAAATGTCAAACATTTAAAAGGATATTTTTTTGCACATGGATACAAGAGCATATTCATATAAGAGCAACCTGTATTTTGTAAAAAGTCCATTTTATTCTGTATTCTTTTTGAGTGATACAAGTTACATTTTTCTGCAATTAAAATAGGTACAGAATAAAATGGCCTCAAACAAACAATCTATTTTTCATGAATTGCAAATAATTAGTATTTTTAATATTTAGCTTTTTTTTCCCCTTCAAGTGATACATGTCATTCACAAGTGCAATCAAGTTAAATCTCATATTTAATAACACTGGGATTTGTCTGTGCCTGTGATGAGTTCCTGATGCACAAGTCATTTTGCATTAAAACATGGAATACATTGCACACGGGCATTAATTGGTTAGCGATAACTAGTAGACACATTAAGGCTAAATGAAGATTTTAAATTTTTTTATTGATTGGTTTAATAATGATTTTGATTACAAGATGATTGATGATTTTCCACTAGCCGATTAGATGATTATATGAATATAAATGATAAAATGTGATATTACTGAGTCAAGGTAATCAACATTTCTTGTTTTATCAATGAACAAATAATTCAACATTTTGCAGATGTCCGGCTTGCAATATGGAAGGTTCTACTCCCTCTGGGTTTTGCCACCTTGCCTCCAACTCCTGTTTACACCGCATTCCTAAAGCTGGCCATGGGCCTAAAAAAAATTCTCAATCCACCGGGTGGGATAATTGAGAGAAATCCATATATTCCCTCATTAAACAATGCAGATGTACGAATCTCCCTGCCAAATGTCTGCCGTGGTTTGAATTTCTGACTAATCATAGAAAATTTGACAAAATCAGAGCACTTTATGGAGAGTTTAAGTCTCCGTTTTAGAAGTACAAAGACAATGCAGGTAGCGTTTAAAAACTAGAGTGCACCCCATAGCAGACCATAAGATTACAACCATTACATTTCTAATTAAAATGCATTTATTGGGCGATACATCTACAGTCCTTTAAAATTAGCAAGTTTAGTGCCAGTTTACATTAGTGTGCTATGGAATTTCACAGTAAAATCTATGTTTACAACTCATTACTGCAAGGCACAGAAATGCATATAGTACTGGTCCTTTGTGGTACCATCCATTTTGAAGGGCGCCCAATGCCCCTAAACACTGCATGTACGTTGTGGTGCGCTGCATTAAAACAACCCAAGTCTGAAGGAATTGCAAAGTTTTAGCAACTTGCGCAAAATGCCTGGCCTTGCTCAGTGCCATACTTTGTTTTTTTATACATCTTGAGAAAAGAAAAGAAAAAAAAGAAGGATGCTACCATTGCTGACTTCTGAGCATTAAATTTGCCTAGCCTGAGTACTATTACTCATAGGCACAAAACAAACAACATGTGGCCATTAGGGTCAGAGAAAATCAGAACTCTGATCGGCATACATGTACACAGTGGCTAACGGGACCGAAACTTTCAGATGAACAGGACAAACCATAAAAACTGGATATTTGTACTCATTGTAAAATCCTTTTCTACTCGTCCATTGATAAACACTGGAAGTCATTTACCTTTGGGTTATACTGTCACTTGCAGAGGAGTGAACACTGGAAAACAAAACAAACTGTATGCTAGCCCAGGATAACTTTTCCTACTATCAGCATACCTCAGTTTTGTAGCAAAACAGTACGAACAGCATGATCATAAACACAGAAGCTTTAAACCTATGTTTGTCAGGAGACTTCCAAGAAAAGAACGGACATGCCAGTACACATCCTTGATGTCCACAGAAGTTAAAAAGTCTCCTTGGTGAAGGGAGGTGATGACAGACTTGTAGGATTCCATGCAGAATTTCTTTACTTGAATGGAGACATTCAGTGCCTTGAGATCCAAGATGGAGCAGATGCCCCCTATGGGTTTGATAACTGAAAAGCTTTCAGGCATGTCTCCCTTTCCCTTAATTCCTTAAGACCGTACATAGTTAGTTCGTTACAAGTCTCTCCAAATTTTATCCTCCAGCGCTTTCACCAATTTTGTTGCCCATCTCTGGACTCATGGGGTTGCTTTACTAAAACTGGTGTGTGCAGAAGTGGTGCAGCTCTGCAATGAAACCAAATCAGCTTCCAGTTTATTTTTGGCAAAGCTTAATTGAACGAGCTGAAGTTAGAAGCTTATTGGCTATCATGCACAACTGCACAAGATTTAGCATTCTTCTTTTTAGTAAATCAAGCCAATTATGTCTTTTATATCTTATATCTTTTTGATAGGTAATCTTGCCACTAGTAGCATGCTTGATATCAGAGTGGATTCAAAGATATGGTCTTACCCAAAGGACATGCGGATCTAATGTCTGTTGATGTAGGTTTTAAAAAAAAAAAATGTTTTTGTTTCCTCCATATGTGTAATTAAATGAGATGCAAGCAGAGATGGGACAGGAAACCTCCAGCAACCCATCACAGCTGTAGCTCAAAGCTACAACCATTTTCTTCACACGACAAAGTGATCAACTGCAGTAGTAACCAGCTACCTTTTAAGGGACTTTACCCAACCAGACAGTTTGGCAAAGCAAAGACACAGCTAATATGGGTGAAGAGCAGAGCCTGCCACAAATAGAAAAGCTCTATGAAGGCTTCCAATCCTTTTCACGTGGACCCTTAAAAGATAGGTGCATTGTCGACCAGAATCATGGTTCTCTTAAGGGAGAGACACTACTGTTTTCACAGTGGGGCAGACTTCTTTTAAGCAAATTCCTGTTTAAACATATATAATAAGCACTTGTCAGGGTGTTTCCAGTGTCCATAGAGGAAGACTTTGAATGGCGTGTGCATCAGTATAGTATTTATAGTATTAGGGTTTCTTAGTGAAATCCTTTAGATTCAGAGTGGTGCGCACTGCATCAATGCAAGCCGAAATAGTGCCTAAATTCAAGAATAATGGCAAAAGACTGAGGCAAAGTTGTCAGAATGAAGTGACTCAGAATCAGGTCTTAGGGACTGCAGACAGATCAGATAGAGCATCTTCAGGGGAAGGCACAAGAGCAGACTTGTAACCTCTGCGGTCAGAGTCAACAAATAACTGGGGGATTTGGGCAATAAAGTCTTGCATGACTTTAGGAAAAACCTCAGCTGAAAGGGCCAAGGAGCTGGACACATCTGACAGAGCTACGGAAGAAGCCAAAGATGTGAGGGACCCTAGAATCAAAAGGGTAACTGTGCACACTGAAATATTTCATTTTGGAATTTCCTTTTCGTCCGAAAAATACATTTACTCCCGAAATTCGTCTGAAAATCCAAATGAATTAAGGTCGAATCTGTCATTGAAGGCTTATGGTGTCTGTCGAATGTTCAAAGAAGATTCGACGGAGCAGCTAAACTGTATGACTCTGTATAGTTTAGCTGCAATTCCACCCAATTCCAGCAGCAATCTTTTCTCTCTACGTCGAATCTCTCCTCTCTATGTAGAATAATCTTGGACTAATAGAGCCAAGGTTAGGCACATTCGACCACAGTTTCAATGGATACAGATTGTTATTGTCAGCATCAAATCTCCTATCTATATCGAACTGTTGTCACAACAAAAACAAAAATAAAGAATTTGTTTATGTCGGATCTTTTGTTTTTCGGACTTTGCACTTTCGTTATCGTTTGTTAAAACGATAACGAAAATATCTGAAATTCAGATGAAAATGCATTTGGATAAAAACGAATGCACATGTCTAAGGGTAACATGATTCCAGACATTGGCCATATAAACAGAGCATGCTGCAAGCACCACTAGAGCGTGTGGAGTGTGAGCCCATTGCAGCAGGACTGTTTCCCAGTTAGGTGACGCATGTCTCAGATTACAAACAAGGCCCCAATACTCATGCAACCCAGACAGCTAGTGGCAGCTGAAGTTCAGATGGCTTTAAGTGACCAGAAGAGCAGGAATAGATTGAAGACCAAAGTTCCACAGTGCTCTTTGCAATGTAGAAGTAGCAGTAAGGAGATTCTTCTTGAGCGCTGAATGACCTGAAATACACTCCACCCCCTCAGAATGAACCCCTTCCATGGTGAAAACAGTAAAAAAAAAAAAAAAAAAAAAAAAAAAAAAAAAAGGGACTTCAAAAAAGGCGCTCAGTGACCAAAATGAATGTGGCAGATTCCCATAATAGGCCCAATTGCCCTACGCATTGTGTGAGCCTACAAAAACAGGCAATGCTAACCGGTCTGGATCTGGAAAGTGCTCTGCAACTAGTTGGTAGAACATGAAACCCCATGTCTGAAGGTCATTTCCAGGCTAGCCCTGCAACATCCAGTCTATCAGGGTATGAAGGCAGAACTTTAAAATCCAGTCAGTCAGAGTGGTTGTGTCAGATAACTACAAGCAAAGAGACCAGATGTTGCAATGTAGAGAAGTGTCTTGATTGAAGAAAAAATAAAAAAATAGTGGTAGCAAAAATAGGTTTGTTTTTTTACAATGCGGCACTGATGAAGACATCCATCCTTCTAGGACACTAGCAAAAAAACAGAGGCATGCTGATCATAGGAGGGGTTTCCTGGGATGACTGTTTTTTGTTCGTCAGTGTCCAGTTCTCCGGTAAGAGGCAGTAAACCCCAAAAGTGAATGACTGTGTCCCAAATAAACAAAGAAAACAAGCATATTTAAATGGGAGACCTCAGCAATGGATATTTACCTCATACAGATTTTATTTACTAAAAATCACTTTACAAAAATAGATTAACTCTCTTCTTTGCACCCTGAAGACTACCATACTGCTACAGTAAATTTACAGCAACACATACTACAGGACTGTTCCCGATTTCAGTTTTTATTATTTCTGCACTATGAGCTGCTGCAAATATAATGACTGTTATAGGTTACTGTTCATCATTGATCCTTGCATTATAGGGTTAAATAAGCCCACCATATTAGCCGGACATACTGCACTATTTATCTGTTTAGCAGAATACCATGATTGGTAGTATGGATAGAAATATCAATTTATGTTGTGTGTAAATCAAATCTTAGCAAAAGATTTAGGAAAATGTTAGATCAGAATAACCAGTCATTAGTACTAAGAAATTAGTATTTGACAATTCAAAAAAGTAGGACTTTGTAAAGCAACATGCAAATTACACAGGACTGGATCCTTGTAGACCTGAATGATTTCTATGAAGAGCTACATAAATTTATATGTTCATTCACTATGAAGAAAATAAGGTTTGCATTTGACACCACATGTATACACAATGAGATTATCAGATGAATGATCGTGCATTTTAAAAAAAAAATTTGCATGCCAATCTCCAGATCGAAAATGAAGAGGTTACTAAAACTACGAAAATTCTCGTACAACAGAATAAAAATTCAGAAATGATGTCATGTGCTGCAGTGTATTTGTATTGTATTTTCGGATGAAAATACAATACGATCAACAATTTGCCGACCAGCCGCCATCATACTGCGGCAGGTCAGCTCTATTGCGCGAATCGCTGTAGCTGTATGTTGCCCAATAGATACAGTGGGCAAGCGCACAGCGCCAGAGGCACTGCGATGTCTAGCGGCCACCCGCGATCGCTCCACAGAGAGCCAGAACAGGGATCTGTCAATTTAAACAAACAGATCACCCGGGGGGCGTGTCCAAGATGGCGGTGGTGTAGGATGCTTAGTTGAGGAGCTCTGCTACCCCTGCAGTGAATTTATCCTGTTTCACTACCCTGGGACTCTCCTAGGCTATCTGAATCTCTCCCTAGTATATCCCGGCGGGGAATGACATGGACCCGGAACTGAACCAAGAACTAAAAGTAGGGAAAAAGCCTTTATTATAGGCTTACCTGTAGTGAAAAGTGGTTTGCAAGGGTTTACAACCACTTTAAGTCTTTCTATTTTCATATATGGAAGGTCTTATTGCACAATGCACTTTATTATGTTTATATGCTAATGTCACTATTCATATGTGTTGATGTTTTGTTATACATAGAGCTGCACTTTTTACTTCTATATGTTATGTGCTGGCCGTTCCTTTTGCAAGACTTTAGCGCAGTACATTTTTTTTTATTATAACCTTTCTATATAATGTGAGGGCCTACTTAAACAGTTCGTCCCATGTGTATCCAAAGCAGCTTATACTACATGGTTGCTGGTAGAGTTAAAGAAGACTGTACAATCACATTGCAATATGCGTAGCACACTTAATGTTACTCTAAAATGAAGATCAATGCATATTTTCTTCCCAGTGGAGCACTTTCATAAATATTACTACATGGGAAATTATATATAAATGCCAGTAGCAAACCAGATGTTAGTTTAGTTTCTAGCAGGAACTCGAAAAATGATAGCAGGAATCTGATTGGACAACATTCTTAGCACCTTTTGGCTTTGCTAAGGCAAATACAGATTTTGTATTTTATTGATCAAAGTAAGGACTACAACAATCCAGTCTGTTTTATGTATTTTACAGAAATATGAAGGAAACACATGCATATGAAGAAGCAGGATTTCTGCGGGTCCCAGTGCCAAAACTGTTTTCCATGTACTGTACAAGAAAAGGAAATGAGCATAGTAAATTAATGCATGGCAACCAATCTCAATAGTCTGACTGCTTTAAACCAATTCAAGATGCAATTTTATTGGTTGCCATGGATAACTGCTCATCACTGCTCTTATGTAAAAAAACGTTATTCCTCTAAAGACTCATCTACAGTTTGGGCAGTGGGGTATGAAATCAAAATCACACCACAATAAACACCTTCCAGTGCTGAAGACCCAACTCCCGTTGTGTCATTGTCTATATTGCAAAAAGAAAACCGTTAAACATTTTATGATGTACAGTAACTGTGCAATAAACCATAATAACCTTTTTACTATTTTATAACAAATTAAACGAAGCATTGAAAAAGATTAACCTAAAGTGATATTAAAGGCAAGTTTTTACAAAAAATAAAAAAAAAAAAATAAAAAAACACACACACACACACACACACACACACACACACTATACTTACCTGCACTGTGCAGTGGTTTTGATCAGAGCTGCCTTGATCCTCCCCTTCTTGGGGTCCCCAGTCTGTGCTTCTGGCCCCTCCTTCCTGCCAAGTGCCTTCAAGAGAAAAACGTCTTTCTATGGGTGCCCCAGAGCAGGCTCACTCCCAAGCCACTGCTCTGTGTGTTCATTCACACACACAGCCATGGATTGGCTCCGCCCCCTCCCTGACTCAATGGCTGTGTTTGACAGCAGTGGGAGTCAATGGCTCCCGATGCGGTCTCAGTGAGGCACAGTCCCTGGAGAGCAGAGGCTCTTGTGCACATCACTGGATCGTGATGGTGCTTAAGTATTAGGGGGCTGCAGAACAAAGAAGGTTTTTTTTTACCTTCATGCATTCTATTCTAAAAAACAAAGAAAAAAAAAACTTAAGCCTTTAAAACCACTTTAGGGAATCAAAAAGTAATGTCCTATTGCCTGCTATCAACTTACAAAAATGCAATGGTCTATATAAAAATGCACATTATTCTATATACAATAACAAAACTAAGTAAAGCAAAAATCAAAGCACATCCTACACTTGTCACATTCTGGCACTAAAGCAGTGACAAAGAAAAAAAAAAAAAACCTAAATCTACAGCATCTTTCCCACTTTATCATTAAAAATATGCAACCAGTCATGACACATATTACAAAAGAATCTGTCAAAAAATAAAGACCAAGCTTATTCCAGGGCACTGATGTTAAACCCTTTGATTGTCAACCTTTTCTTTATCAGGGGACTAGAATGGTTGGTAAAAAGCAGCTACTGTCATTGACTTCTCTTTAAAGGTTGTTTTTTTGCCTGGTGGCAGATGCCTTCAAAAATTGAACATCAAAACCAGCAATTTTCTAGACAAGTGTTAAACTATTCAGAGCTCAGCAGGTCTAAGACTTATCAACAGGCCTCCTCCGCATATTCTGTCCAGTTCCCTAGAATGGTTGAACAGATTACCAAGAGAAGATCTGATGAAACCAAGCTTCAAGATGCATCTGGAAGCTTAAGCAGAGTCAGACCAGGAAGTGCTGGGGCTTGGTTCTCTTTATATTCTTATATTACATAATGCAATTATATGCAGATGAGTGCTACCAAAGCGGTGAGTAAAAAGGGAGGGCAGAGGTTCATGAAAAAGGTAAAGAGGTCACTGTGTAGAAGGAAGGGGTCATCATAACCCATATATAAAATTGATCTCACCTTCCATTTCACCACCAGAAGCAGCAATCTTAGACAAGCTCAAAGAAGTTGTTCCAATGGCATCATTCTTGGTGAGTCTGTCCCTACACAAAGCATTTGATTAACCCGTACAAATCAATAAACAGAATGACATCAAAATACATTAGCATATTATTCCTCAATGGCAAGGGTAATAACCCTGTGTATGGGTACCTTGGCACAATCTGATCAGTGAATACCGTACAATTGAATTGTTATTGAACATAAATGGCATATTCAATAAAAGTGCAGACAGCAATGGCAATATGCATATTGCAGTACATTATTATTGCTATAGGCTTTTTGCTTTCCATCTTACTGAATAAGCCCACCAGTCACTGCTTTACTCCTTTTTAAAATCGTGTAAAGCTGCCACTAACTTACCAGTCAAAAACTGTTAGCTTTATATTCTCACATATAGATGGAAACTGAAAAAGTAAACACATTTGGTCATTGTATACATTTACAGTGATGTATATAATTGTATATTTAGGTCTATATACAGACAGAATAAAATTTGTTGGTGCCTTTTTTTTTTTTGGTAGAAGAGGAACCCACAATTTTCTCTGAAATAACTTAAAAGTGACAACATTGTCAACAATTATGGTTTGTTCCATATTTAAATAAAATTAGACTTTTCTTTTGATTCAACTAAATATCTTAAATAATAAAAACAAAATACAACGGCATTTTTAAAAATGATGGTACCCGTAACCTTATATTTTGTTGTAGAAGCTTTCAGTCAATACAAACCAGCAATTTCTAAGTGAAACTTATGCACCTGCCAAAAAGTAGTTTGGGCCACCTCTCAAGCAGTTCCTCCAGCAGTCTCAGGTTTGAGGGGTGATTTCCTCCAGATTGCAGATTTCAACCCTTACAATAGTAGTCCTTCAGGTTTCAGATTATTGATCACAGAGGGCCAATTCAGAATAGCACAACGTTTTGTTCTTAGCTATTCTTGGGTGCTATTAGCTGTGTGTTTGGAACATTATCCTGATGGAGGAGCCATGATCTGCGACTGAGACAGATTTCTGACAATGGGCAGTACGTCGCTCTCAACATTTCTTGATAGTCTTGAGATCTTTGTGTCCCCTGCACAAATTTAAGGCACCCTTTGTTTCACAGTAACTATGGTGTTCTTGACTTTGAACTTAGAAAAAAAGCTCAATTCTATTGATCCAACAGACTCTCCTAGAAACATCATGCCTTGTCAAAATGCATTTTAAAATTCCAATATGGCTTTTTTGGCTTTTTCTTTCAACAGTGCAAACCTCCTGGGTCTTCTTCCTTGGAGCGCACCTGCCGCTCAAAAAGCGAGGGATGGTGAGATCAGACAGCAATGTACCTTCACCATGGAAACCAGCTTGCATCTCATTGGAAGGGTTTCTTGGCTGTTTGCCTACCATTTACACTATCCTTCTGTTCAATTTGGGGTTTATTTTCTTCCTGCGACCACATCCAGGGAGGTTGGCTACCCTCCCATAGGCCTTAAATGTAATATTTGCAACTGCGTTCACAGTAACTTCAAGCTGTTCGGAGGCTGTCTTTACCTTTGACATACAGGCCTATAATTGTCTTTCTGATCTCCTCAGACAAATCTCTTCATTGCTTTTTCTGGTCCATGATCAGTGTGATGCACAAAACGATGCTCAACAGCAAAAAAAAGACTACATTTCTCAATTTAAATAGGCTGATTAAAAAAGATATAAAACATCATGATTCACTTATTTATAATCTTTTCTAGGGGTACCAACATATAGCTACATTCCATTTTTGAATTTCTTTGTAGAATATGCAATAATTTATCTTTTTCTTCGCCTCTCATTTGCTTTACTCCGACATACCAAAGGCATTTAGGTATACACAAGACAATTGTTTTTAGTTTTATCAATTCAGGAGGAATACAACATTGTTTCAATTGTACGGGCACCAACAAATTTTGTCTATGCCTGTATGTCAAAGTCTCAAACCTTTATTTGAAGATTAACAGCTTGGTTCCACTCTGGATTTGCATTCTTCTCTATTGTTTTAGTAGAAACCTTAAAAAAATAAATAAAAAAATAGGAAGTATAGACAAGGATCACACAACAACAAAAGTAACATGTGGTTTGATATTGGTGACGGAAATACCTTTTTTCCAGCAAATGACACTTCTACAAATGGGTCGACTAGATTTTTCTTGTCCGAGTCTCCGCCAAAGAGTTCCTTGACTGACTGTGCAAAAGCATCATCCACTATAGAAAGACACAGGACATACTGATCACTTATCTTTACTTTAATATTCATAAATATCCATCTATTAAATTCGTTTTCAAACATAGCTTTTATTGGTGTGCAACAGTAATGGTATTTGGCTACCTAAATTAGCTCAACATGTATCTACTTCTATGTCCCTGAAGTCAGGGGCTGATCCATGACTTCTACTTTTCACTTCCAAGCTGTATGCTCCCATTACAATCTATAACAAAGAAAACATTGCTCAACAATCTGCTCTCTCCTTCTCCTTAGACCTCTCCACCTTTTCTTTTTCATTGCGCCATCCTGGCGAAAAGGCTGACACTCCTTTTTTACCTTTCCTTTCTAATTCTTGCTCCGCAGAGCTACTTAAGCTCAATTAGAATATTTATAGATGATGTCCTAGAGATATGATTGACAACTGATTGTCATTATCATATTAGAAAATGTTCCTCATGCTGAGACATCCACCATAGAAAACCTCCATAGTGCAACCTGTTTTGTTTTAAGTTAAAGATGAATATATATCTTGTAAGGTTTGTACAAATGCTTTACTGATTGTACCAGTGCTTTATTTCTGAAATAAAACCTTTATTGTAAAAAAATTAATAAATAAAACATTGCTCGACAATTATTCTGTTTGGTTCTTGAGTAGACCTACAAGTAATCAAAACTTCAGCTTAATTTCTGAAGAAATCGATATATGCATGAGACCACTTTTACTTTTACCTCTTTTACAGCATTTACAAGTGTTGTTCCCCTTTGATAACCCCTGATGGCCTAAAAAAAAACACAGTGGAATACTGGGCCATGGTACACTCCTGGTTTTATGTAGCCCCAAAACATGGTTAGTTTAATAGTCTATGCACATATAAAAAGATCTTGTGACTCATTCACTCAAAAATAATGACACCTTGACCTAGCCAAGAAAAACAAGGAGACTTGATGTAGCTTGGTAGGTAGTGCTCAAATCAAAGACATCTTTGTTACTACATGGATTCTATATACGTAGGTCTACTTTAGAGATGTTCTTGCTGTGGTAATTTGTAAAGATACGCAAGTCAACCCTAACCAAAATAAAGTCAAGTGCAAAGTAAAACCACCCTGACCAAATGATGAACCAGTTCATTATGTAGAAATAGCTCCATACTCTGTGGAATATCCTCAGCTCTGTAGATTTTCAGGAGGAAGGTGACCCATCTAAGTGCTGCTCCAGGAGGAAGGAGGAGATTACTTTCTACATCATCAGCTTCATTTTCCTTGTCTCTCTTTTCCACCTGAAAATAAGCAAGCATTACATGCCATGGCCATGTTATTTGAAATCGAGGACAGTCGGTATGTATTAATGCTATTTAGGGAAACTGTCAAGAAGGGCATGCCAGCAAACAAAATGGCTATTCTGGACAGCATCCTGTGCATAGGCACAGGCCAATTAATACTCCTATACATGCACATAGGAAACGTGCATGTGCTCATGCATATTCCGTGTGCATATTTGTTACTCATATTGGCGTCAAGCGGGCTAGTTAGACTTAGCCTGTGCTAGGTTTCAGTACCGTTTTGTCTACAGCATTCCCGTGCCTACCTGCAACCTATTACGCTAGATTTGGCTACGGTTTGACCTGGCTTGTCTTGACGACTCCTGAACTCCACTGACCCAGTCTTGCCCCTGATCTTGCTCGAGAATTAATCCTGTCATGTTCGGTGGGCAGTACCACCTGCCAAACACAACCCATTCAACTCAATGGGGCTACGCTGCAACTGTGTGCCATGCACGCAGTTGGTGCAGGCTTTTAGGGGTTAAAGCAGAGGTTGAGAAGATGACAGAATGCCTCCTCACCGCCTGTCAAATGCCCTTTAAATCATAATCCACCACGGATTCACTCAGATAACACTGGTGTAAACTAACCCACAGGGCCCCTTAGTTAAATGCAATTGAATTTTTTTTTTATTTCTTTATTTTCTAGTGACACGACAGATGCAGGGACATTTTTCATTTCATTGACACCACCGGTGGAAGGGCAGCTTTTCCTTCCACTAACAAATGTGTTTTTCCTTTCAGTGACATCAACGGCCTTGTGGCACCTTTTCTTTTAGGGACATCACTGACGTAGGGGCATTTCTTTCTTCCAGTGACACCACCAGCATTTTTTCTCCCTCACACCTATGCTGGGGGAATTTAATCTACATCACAGTTAACCCCATATTTTACATCAGGATAAAACGCATACTGCTATCAAACTCATATGTTACATGTGTTTTGGTGCACCATGTTGCTTGCATTGATATTAACCCAACGGAGGGCAGTGCAATTAGGCATCTTCACCCTGGGCACTGCCCACAGAGTACCTTAGATTGTAATTCCAGTTTGACCAATTTACAAGTAAGGTTGGATTCTGCTTGCTTGTATTACAAGTAACTAAACCCTCCTCAGTTGTATAGGATAATCATTTTCATTCATATACAATTATGTACATCACAGCAGAACTCACAGGGGGCTCGTCACCGGTGCCAATGACAAACATGCTGACTTTAAGATATCCCTTAGCCCCGGCATTCTGGTCTTCAGGATCCTGGAGCAGGACCCACTTCCTCATGACTGCATGACCTATTGAGAAGAAAAATCAAATCACATTTCCTGGCAGTCACTATCCTCCAATCATTTATTTAAAAAAACAAACAAAAAAAAAAAAACTATATACACACAAAATAACAGGCAGATTGAATTATAAAGAAACATTTTCCAGATATATCAGACAGAAATTTAGGGACCAGTTACAACCGGGAATTTTTTGTTTTCTGAATAGAAACCATGTTGATCTATGCAGCAGTCTGTGTAATCTGATTTCCCTGCCACTTTAGGCCCCTTTCACACGATCGGACCATTAAGATCCGCCTGCCAGTTTTGACGCGGACCTGAACGGGCGCTCCATGTTAGTCTACGGCGATTTGGATGTCAGCGGAGACATGTCCGATCCGCCAAAAGAAGACGTATGTCTCTACGTCCAGATCCGTCGCTGGCGGATCGGGTGAGATCTGACGAAAACGGACACGCTGTCCGTTTTCTTCTGATCTCTCCATAGAGACCAGCGGCGCTCGCAAGCCCCTCCCCGCTCAGTGAGCAGAGAGGGACCTGTCATCCGCCGGCTCAGCGGAGATCAACGGAGAGATCTCCCGCTGAGCCAGCGGACTCCGTGCAAGCGGAGTCCGCCTTGTGTGAAAGGGGCCTTAGTCTATTTCACTGAACAGCAACAGAATGAGCACAAAAAAACTGCAGCTATTGTGTTCAGATAACCCCCCTCCCCCCCATGGCTACAAGAAGTAAAAGGTAAAATATGAATTTGTAATATTTCATGAATCAGAAAACGGCTGGTAACTCGGATGCTCTTGAATAAAAGTCCTTTATTTGGTTACATGGGTACAGGCTACGCTGACACATTTTGGCTAAGCGGCCTTCATCAAAGCTTTGCCCTTTTCTGATTCAAGTACTGCCTTTTGGGGCCTGAACGTCCTGGCTAGTGCACCGACCACAGTTCATAGATCATATTGACAGTGGAGCTGGGGTATCATTTTGCCTCTCTTGTAATATTTCATAATTCTCAGAAAAAAGGTTTGAGCTTAATAAAAAGGAAAATGCATAAAAGGAACACTATAGAATGCTTTTAAAAGCAGGTAAATACATTTTGTATTGTCACAGCAAAATAATATAATAAAAAATAAAAAGGAGAAAAAAAAATATATATATTTTCTTACTTGGTTCATCGTATACAAATCCAACATCAAGCTAGAATTGTAAAAGAAGCACATTTGTTATACTTTCTTCAAAGACAGAAAAATCACAATGCATTTAAAATTAATACTCTTGGGAATTGAACAGAAAGATCCTAATTTTTGAAGCATCCAAGAACTATTAGAAGCCAGGGGCTTACTTGGCCTAATAGACTTTAACCTTTTTCAGTGGTCTAAACCCAACATGTAGTACGATCGCAATAAAACCATAAGTTGTGCTGCCTGTAGCTTTGCAGTGACCTCCTTTATAATAATAAAGTATAATTATGCCTTTGGAGGGAGTTCCCACACAAATCCCAAACACCAGGTATGCAAACTTAATTCACAGCTCGTAAAACCGGTGAAAATAAAAAAGGAAAGAACGTTTAAAGAAAAAAATAAAATTAGCCATCTCATCTAAGAATCAGTAAGCTTCAATAAATGTTTTTGATTTTAATGCTGCTTAAGTGATATTTACCTTTACAGGTTAGGTAAAGGTTTAGGCCAAGAGATACATTTTGTGGTTCGCCAACTTTGTGTCAGTTTTTGGGCACAATAAAATTCATTTTTTGTCATTAAACATTTTGGAACCCGAAACAGTCATGGCAAAACCCGATCACACAATAGTTGCCAGCACAAAAAACATAAGAGAGCTACTTCGTTTTCCAGCACAGAGAGCAAACCTATGCAGTCCCTGCCCCCGGCAGAGCTTTTTTTTTTTTTTTTACCTTGAATTCTCCTATTAAACTGTCAGCTCGAATAGATCCAGAGTTGAATAACTGGTAGAAAAAGAAAGAAAAAAAATAGTACGTTTTATACAAAAAGTGGTTCACAAGCACATACACAGACTGCAAATCCTTTTCTTGGCAAGAATAAATATCAGCTACTACAAAAAAATGCGCATGCAACTGTAATCCTAACATCGATACTATGCAGTAGAATAATTTGGGGCCTCGTCAAAATCTCAAACTAGCCTGGGAACAGGGAAATAGTATGAGTGAGGCCCAAAGCACCATTATGATAATTTGTAAGATCTCAACTACCAACATCCGCAAAATTCCTCAAAAATATTAATCCGTAGATATAAAACAATTTTTTTTATATTCCTTGCACATGATTGGGTAGTCTTTGCAAAGTGAAGCTTTACCTCATTTACCAAGCTCTGGGGCAACTGCACTTTGAAAAGTGCACAGTCTATTTGCTTTTATTAAAACAACCCCTAGGATTTCACCTAAACAGGACGGTCAGGTCCACAAAGAAAAGATACAATAATACTTCTGCACTACAGATATGGGATCATTCCTTGAGGGAAATTCTCTTTACACACCAGGAAACTCAGGCACATATTCCAGGTAAATCTTCCAAAGAAACACTTGGCCTTGTTGCCCTCTTTAGATTGGTGCTCATGGATTTCGCAAGCACAAAAGAGAAGGCCCACCAGCCTTGTTTATTCCTGAAGATTCATTTTATTTGGAATTTAAAAAGTGATATACTCACAAACAATGCAGAGCCATGGTCTTACATGAGGGGCGCTAACTGTTCGGGTTGTTCTGTAGGAAACTTATGATGGGTTTCAGGCATGGTTTGTGGTGGCTTCATGCTGCGCATGGTTTGTGAGTGTATCACTTTTAAAGTCTAAATAGATTTTAACTTGGGTAATGCATAAGGCTGATGCGCCTTCTCTTGTTCTTTTGTGCATTTAAAATTTTTTGGAGCCCTGCAATAGGAGAGGCACCACGTTTGCTTGCTATTAAGTTTGTTAGCCTGCAAAAAGTCTCATGTTTAGGTTCACATTTCCTACTATCATAGCTCTGAGCCCTGCCAACTGCCTTACTGCTGTCCACTCATTCTCATTGGACGGATGGATGGAAGCTGGTGGAATTTAGCCAAAATGGCAAAAAAGCAAAAAGGTTTTCTTGGATCATAAATGTAATAGCAGGCATATTATAGTGTCTTGAGTACATCAAATGTTCTAACATAGAAGCTGAGAAGACTTGCATCATTGTATCTTGTATGCAGCTGGGAGAGGAGCCTTGCAACATTGCATCTTGTATATTGACAGATCTTTAAAAAGAGAGTCATATTTGGTTATATTTCTCTTCTGGGTCACTTACTTTTGCACTTCTGGGACCAAGTGTCAATTTATAGCACGTTATATTCTCAGCTGGCATTACAAAGCTGTGCCAAACGCTGGAAGGATTCCGACCATATTCGGGATTGACAGCTGGCTCTGCCTCTTAAGGCTGAGATCCAAAGCCAACTATGCCCACCGCTCTCCAGCACAGCGTTCTAGTGAGCGGTGAGAAGAGCGAGAACTTGGCAATCATCGGTCATGTGATCGCTCAGCTCTCGGTCTTAGAGCAGATGAGGGACAGCTGCAGCATCAAACTGGTGCTGAAACAAACAGAGGGGAGTAAGGTTTTTTTTTTTTTTTATAACCCCAAACCTCTCCTTTAATTGCTGAAGAGGATATAAAGTTGTTTTTGGTCTCTGCAGTAAAGATTTTTTTTTTTTTTTTTTTTTTACTTTGAATCGAATCTTGAGCATGCCTTTTACTTTTCAAAGTGTAAAATGGAGTACAGGCTGGCTTTGCTTAACCACTTTAAGACCAGCCTCGTTTTGGATTTTAGGTGTTTACATGTTTAAAACAGTTTTTTTTGCTAGAAAAAAAAACTTAGAACCCCCAAACATTATATATTGTTTTTTTCTAACACCCTAGAGAATAAAATGGCGGTCGTTGCAATACTTGTTTTCACACCGTATTTGCGCAGCGGTCTTGCAAGCGCACTTTTTTTGGAAAAAATTCACTTTTTTGAATAAAAAAATAAAACAGTAAAGTTAGTCCAATTTTTTTATATATTGTGAAAGATAATGTTACGCCGAGTAAATTGATACCCAACATGTCACGCTTCAAAATTGTGCCTGCTCGTGGAATGGCATCAAACTTTTACCCTCAAAAATCTCCATAGACGACGTTTAAAAAAATTTTACAGGTTGCATATTTTGCGTTACAGAGGGAGGTCTACGGCTATAATTATTGCTCTCCCTCTACCGATCGCGGCGATACCTCACATGTGTGGTTTGACCACCGTTTTCATATGCGGGCGCTACTCACGTATGCGTTCGCTTCTGCGCACGAGCTTGTCGGGACGGGGCGCTTTAAAAAAAAAATTTTTTTTTTTTTTTTCTTATTTATTTTTCTTGATTTTATTTATTTTTACACTGTTTTTAAAAAAAAAAATTATTGGCTCACTTTTATTCCTATTACAAGGAATGTAAACATTCCTTGTAATAGAAAAAAGCATGACAGGTCCTCTTAAATATGAGATCTGGGGTCAAAAAGTCCTCAGATCTCATATTTGGACTTCAATGAAAAAAATAAATAAATAAATAAATGTCATTTAAAAAAATGACATTTGAAAATTCCTCTTTAAGACGTATGGGCGGAAGTGACGTTTTTGACGTCGCTTCCGCCCTCCTATGGTATAGAGATGAGTGGCGGCCATCTTAGCGTCACTCATCTCTAGACACAGGAGGGGAACGGACCCGATCGCCTCCGCCACTGCCGACGGTTCCGGTAAGCGGCGGAAGGCGCGGGAGAGCGGCGGGAGGGGGGGCAACTCTCCCGCCGCCGATAACGGTGATCTCGCGGCGAATCCGCCGCGATGACCACCATTATCGGACAGCCGACCGGCGCCTGAAGAGATGGATACCTCGGTTGTGGCAGCAGGGACGTACATCGTCGTGCGCCGGTCGGAAAGTGGTTAAACTGGTTGAGAGGCAAAGGAGTTTGACATAGTTAGTGGGCAACACTGCATAAAACAAAAAGGCCCTAGAAAAAAAATGGCCCTGTCAATGATCTCTTGATCGACCATGATGGGCCAAAAATTTTTAAATTTCGCAATATCATTTGTTTCTTACTCTGATTGATACAGACTCATCAAACAGCTCAGATGGCGACATATTCACATTGTAGAAAAAGATCTGTAGAATAAAAATAAAAACACATTTTAAAAAGGGATAACAGAATGGAGCATGGTCACAAGCAGGGATAAATGCTGGCGTTTTTGGATCCTAATCTGAACCCACCTAAGATATCCCACCAGGAAGCTGTTGCCTGTTCTGGAGCAATATAGTGGCCAACAGGGGCGTTGCTAGGTCTACAAAAGATCTGGGGCCAGAGCCCATAGCAGCGTAGTAAAGAAAGTCATACGCTTGGGTATGTATGTATGTATGTATGTATGTATGTATGTATGTATGTATGTATGTATGTATGTATATATATATATATATCCCCAGAGAGCGTCCCCCTTGCATCAGGGAACCCAGAGAGCGTCCCCCTTGCATCAGGGAACCCAGAGAGCGTCCCCCTTGCATCAGGGAACCCAGAGAGCGTCCCCCTTGCATCAGGGAACCCAGAGAGCGTCCCCCTTGCATCAGGGAACCCAGAGAGCGTCCCCCTTGCATCAGGGAACCCAGAGAGCGTCCCCCTTGCATCAGGGAACCCAGAGAGCGTCCCCCTTGCATCAGGGAACCCAGAGAGCGTCCCCCTTGCATCAGGGAACCCAGAGAGCGTCCCCCTTGCATCAGGGAACCCAGAGAGCGTCCCCCTTGCATCAGGGAACCCAGAGAGCGTCCCCCTTGCATCAGGGAACCCAGAGAGCGTCCCCCTTGCATCAGGGAACCCAGAGAGCGTCCCCCTTGCATCAGGGAACCCAGAGAGCGTCCCCCTTGCATCAGGGAACCCAGAGAGCGTCCCCCTTGCATCAGGGAACCCAGAGAGCGTCCCCCTTGCATCAGGGAACCCAGAGAGCGTCCCCTCCCCTTGGGGACCCCTGCAGAGACTCAAAGCTATAGCCCCAAAAGCCACCCCCTAGAGATGCCACTGGCCAAGGTGTTCCCTACTCTGTAGCTGCACACATACAAGGAGCATGTACATGTAAGGTTGCAGGGAGGGGAATGCATCACTCACTTAAGATTGGCTTTGTGCAGTGACAGTTTGTTGGAGGTATACCTCAGGTTGGTTTTGAACTAGGATCCTAACATGCCTGAGCTCATCCCTAACCACAAGTTCTAATATATATAGAAAGATACAGATTTTTTTTATATATAGGCAATATCTAAAGAGAAGGAAGGAATTATAGAAATTAGAAGAGCAGTTATATTCTACAAAATTTCGAACAACTTCTGCCCAGGAAAAAATAAAAAATAAAAACCCTCTGAAATGACGTTGTGGAAATAAAATATAAAAATGTTATTTAAATAATTTAGATAATGCTAATACTTACTCTGTCATCAGTCTCTGGGCCCAAAAGAAGCTCAGAAGACATTACTACATAGCACATAAGAAGGGAAGAACAAAAACTTTTTTTCTTTTTGTGAAGCTACGAATTGCCCATGTAAGACAAGCAACAGATTCACTTTAATGCCAGTCCTACTCTAAGCAAAATACTTGCCCTCCTTTCAGTCCCCCCGTCCCCCCCCCCCCCCCAATGCTCAGTCTACCTAGGGGTGGGTGGTATGGCAATAATAGCCCCTTTAGACCCCTAATGCCTTATTAAAGAAAACCAATCACCAATCTGTCCTCTAATGGAAAAAAGTAAATTTGTTAAAAAATGTAAAATAAAAGTTACACCCACCCAAGCACTTAAAATCTCCCTGCAAAAAATGTTTAACACCCTGCACTTGCATGCACCCATAAATGTAAATGCATGGTTTAGGGTGCCTACACATGAAAATGTTGATTCTGCTGCACGTTAAATATCACCAGGCGCACCAGAGTGAGCAATAATGCTAGGCCCATTATTTACAGTCAACGCTAAACTGATGACTTTTAGGTGTTTTTAACCACTTGCTTACTGTGCACTTAAACACCCTTCCTGCCCAGACCAATTTTCAGCTTTCAGCGCTCTCGCACTTTCAGTGACAATTGCGCGGTCATGCAATGCTGTAACCAAATGAATTTTTTATCATTTTGTTCGCACAAATAGAGCTTTAGTTTGGTGGTATTTATTCGCGACTCCGTTTTTTATTTTTTGCGATATAAGCAGAAATTTTGAAAAAAAAACAATATTTTCTCCTTTCTTTTTTAAAAGAAATCCAATAAAATCAAATTTTGTCATAAATTTAAGCCAAAATGTATTCTGCTACATGTTTTTTGTAAAAAAAAATTCCGTTAAGTGTATAATAATTGGTTCGCGTGATCACGGACATATGTACGCAAATGATCATGTAAAAGGGGTGTGCAGGTGATCACGGACATATGTGTGCAGATAATCATTGGCACATGTTATTTTACTGGGACATATGTGAGGGACATGTGTTTTTATTATTTGGGGACATGTGTGTTTTGGGGACATGTGTGTTTTACTGTGGGGACATGTGTGTTTTTACTATGGGGACACTAGACTGGTGATCAGTGAATAAAAAGCTGTAAAAAAAAACAGCTAATACTCACTGATCACCAGCCGGCTGCAGCGATCCACTCTCCTCACCGACGACTTCCGTGTGAGGAGAGGAGCGCCGATTGCCTAGCAACCAGCTGTTTGTTTACATCATATGACAGCTGTGATTCGTCAAGGCCGTCATGTGATCAGGAGGGCCAATCACCGAGCCCTCCTGCCGATCCGAGATGCGCCGTGTCCGGGCGACACGGCCGCATCGGGATCGCGCCGCTGCGCGGGCACGCGCGCGATCCCTCTACTTCTGAAGAACGTTCCGGAACGTCCATTCAGAAGTAGACGGCTCCCACCCGGCCGTATATGTGCATTGGCCGGGTGGGAAGTGGTTAAAGCATCACCTATAGCAGGGATACGCAATTAGCAGACCTCCAGCTGTTGCAAAACTACAAGTCCCATGAGGCATAGCAAGACTGACAGCCACAAGCATGACACCCAGAGGCATGATGGGACTTGTAGTTTTGCAACAGCTGGAGGTCCGCTAATTGCATATCCCTGACCTATAGGGTACCAAAGTTTGTTGCCATTTCACAGGCGCACACAGTTTTAAATGGTTAACAGGCTGGGTATCCATTTACTCAGCGCAACCTCATCTTTTTAAATTTTACCATTAAAATTAGGCAAGAAGTTGCATTAGAGCCCTTTCACACTGGGGCGGTAGCGGTAAAGTGCTGCTAGTTTTAGCGGCGCTTTACTGCTGTTGTAGCAGCGCTTTGGCGCCACTATTCGGACGGGAGCGGGGTGCTTTTAACCCCTTAGACGGGGTTAAAAATAAGAGAAAGGGGTTAAAAGCGCCCGTGTAACACCGTTGCCAAAGCTGCCCATTAATTTCCATGGGCAGGGGCAGTGGAGATGCAGTGTATACACCGCTCATAAACCACTTCTAAAATGCTGCTTGCAGGACTTTTTCTAATGTCCTGCAAGCGCACCGCTCCAGTGTGAAAACACTCGGGCTTTCAAACAGGGGCTGTAGGGGAGGTATTTTTCAGGTGCTTTACAGGCACTATTTCCAGCCCTTTAGTGCCTGAAAAAACGCCTCAGTGTGGAAAGGGGTCTTAAATGTGCCCTAACATTTACTTTAGTGTATTTTTCACTGAAAAATTACATTTCATAAACCATTGCGCTAATATTGTGTGGCATAAAAAATTGGAAGTACCACTATTTTATTCTCTAGGGTAACTTTTCAGAAAATATATAAAGTTTTGGCGTTTTACGTAATCTTCAGGCCTAAAATTTTTATTTTTTTATACATGCAAAAAAGTAAACTTTAAGCTTTGGCGGTGTAAAGGTTAAAAAAATAAACTTATTCTGTGACGGTTTAGATTCAAAGATTGTATTCAAACCATAAAATAAGGTTACTAGCGCAGTTTAACCACCTGAGATCCGTGCTATAGCCTAATGACGGCTACAGCGCGGATCTAAGATGACGGGACGACGTCTATTGACGTTGTCCTGTTCACGAGCAGCCTGCACACCACCTGAAGGGCGCATGTGGTGCGCTGTTTGATCAGCGAGTGCGAGACTCGCTGGATCACAGATCCAAGTAAGGGGTTGATCCCGACCCCTTACTACGTGATCAGCTGTCAGCTAATGACAGTTGATCATGTGATAACAACAGATCCGGTAATCGGCTTTTTTTCCTCCACGCGCTGACAGCGCGAGGAGAAAAAAAAGCCGATCACTGGCGGCAGTGAGAGGGACATCAGTGAAGCTACCCCAGTCCCCTCTCACTGCAATGTGCCCAGGGTCCATGGTGCCCACCTGTGCCCTATAAAAGTGCCGCCTACCAATGCCCACTAGCTCCACCTGTCATCGCGCATAATATGCCTTTACAGTGCTGCACATCAGTGCCCCCTACCAGTGCCACCCGTGCCCCCTACCAGTGCATATCAATGAAGCAGAAAAATTACCTGTTTGCAAAATGGCAAAATGTTATAACAAACTATTAAACATGATTTATTTATTTTTTCCCCCCATCTTTTTTTTGTTTGTTTAGCAAAAAATAAAAACCCCAGCTGTGATTAAATACCACCAAAAGAAAGCTCTATTTGTGGGAAAATTTTTTTATAAAAATGTAATTTGGGTACAGTGTTGTATGACCGCACAATTGTCATTCAAAGTGCGTCAGCGCTGAAAGCTGAAAATTGGTCTGGGCAGGAGGGGGTTTAAGTGCCTGGTAAGCAGGTGGTTAAAACAATTCTATTACGATCAGTAATGGTAGTTTCACAAACATTCCACTAGGTGGCATGCCTAAAATGCAAATCATGGAGCTCATAACAAGTGAAATATACATAGCTGGAGGTCAATAGAGAACATACCTCATCGAAAAACGGGTTGTTTCCTCTTTTGATTCTTGTCCTGTGGGTCTGTCCACAGATGCTAACTTTCGCAACCGGTTTTATGTTATTACCAGACAGTTGACGTCCTTCAATCACCCGAACACGGATCTGAAAAAAACACAAAACCATGACTATAGTCACCTTCAGCCAAAGAAAGATATTACATGAATAAAAAGAAAAAATTTAAATACCAGGTGTCATTAGCAACATATAAATACCTATTGTACCCTATGACTAGACACCTATTTTATCACCTTGAACTGAGAAAGTGGCTGAAATAAAAGTAATTGGATGTTTTACTAAAGCAGGCAACTCATGCCTATCCTTTGGGCGCCTCTGACAATTGAACGACAGACAGGCTTTTTTTGTGCTCCTCTCATCGGCCACATGTCCTTGTAAAGTATTTTATTTTACACTTTGAAGTAAAGACTGGTTAGAACCTCTTTTGCCACGCGTGTCCATTGGGAAGATTAGTCTGATAGCTGAAACAGGAAGTGAAAGGAAATCCTTCCAAAGTGAGGGAATAGCTGGTTGTCACCAGAACTAGTGGCCCCATCAGAAGATCTCCCCTCAAATCCTTTTCTGGTGTCAACCCAAAATTTGGGATTCTTACTTTTGGTGAGAACAGTAAACAGGACAAATAAGAGAGGGTGCAACTGCCTAACAGGGGCACAGACAGCAATAAAAACCTGACAGGTGTTCTAATCCTGCTCTACTCTAGCCAAAACTAGACAAGGTTTTGCCTTGATTTACACTTCAAGAAATCTAAAATAGCTATTTTTTTCATTTTTTTTTTTTTTTTTTTTAAATAGTCCACTATAAAATGTTACAAACATTTGTATTTACTAATTGATTTTGAAGCACTCTCCCATGCAAAGCAGATGAATGTGATTCTTTTATAATTGCAGGGACGGACCTGTCAGAGCTCCGCTCTCCTATGGGGGGGGGGGGGGGGGGAATCGGATGATTACGGACCGCCTGTCAGTTTTCATCCGATCCGCCAGGTGGATGGATAATAGGACTTCCATCCGTCTGGATTTTCCGGATCGGATGTCAGCAGATATGTCACCGCTGACATTCGACGGTCCACAGAGCTGTATAGGGCAACCGTTCAGATCCACCTGAAAAAAACAACAGGCGTATCTACGTGGCGTGCTCACGTGTGAAAGGGGCCTAAGGGTTATTCAGTAAAGTGGTAAGAAAGTGAGCATACAGAAAAATATTGAAAATGTATTAAGAGCAATATAATATACATAGAAAACATGATTGTAAAAACAATGATTCCCATCTCTTGCATATGCATTACTTTTAAACATCTTTCTTATGTACCTTTAGATTATACAGCCTAGCTTCAACTCCTGAAGAAGGAATTTAGTAAATTAAACTCCGAAACATGTTGGGTCTTCTGAAAATGAAGTGATCGATTTGGGCCTCTTACCCAGAGACCTTCACTTATGCTTCAGATTTCAGCTGCATATCAAATTGTATATATGACCATTATCATTGTTTTTACAATCGTGTTTTCTATGTATATCATATTGCTCGAATTCATTTTCAATATTTTTCTATATACTCACTTTACTCAATTAACCCTTACAATCCCTGGGGCATCCCTCCAAATCTTTTTCTTTATTGTGGGATGTGGTTTGGGTTAGATCACTTTTAGACTGCCACTTAGTGTTAAACAATTTTTTTTATAGATCAGGGGTCTTAAACTGGCAGCCCTCCAACTGTTGCAAAACTACAAGTCCTGTGAGGTTGACAGTTACAAGCAGGACTCCCACAGGCAGATTTGTGATGGGACTTGTAGTTTTTCAGCAGCTGGAGGACTGCCAGTTTGAGACCCCTGCTATAGATCCAAATCCAATCAAAAATAATGTGCTTTATCAGTTCACATTGAAGGACGTGTTGGGGCTAAAGCTACACTTAAAGTGTGTGAAAGTCAAAATAATGACTTACCTACAGGTAAGCCTATAGTGAGGCTTACCTGTTGGTAAAAAAATAAAAAAAAAAATTATATCTCCTAAACCTGTACGGTTTAGGAGATATTCCCCGTGCAATGCGCCACTGACTGTAGCGGCGCATGGGGGATTCTCGGCTGAAAGGCTGGCAGAATCCGAACCCTGGCGGGAAGATGTCTCCAGCGCGCATGCACGGGAGTGATGACATTGCGGCTCCAGCCACTCACCGCGCTGGAGTCGCGATACCCGGAAGACACGCCGAGGCAACATGTCAACTACCTCGGCGTGGACCAGGTGAATCATAATTTTTGATGTCATAATGTGGAGAATACGATTTCCTTTCATTTGAGCCCAGTCTTGCCACACAGATTTACTTGAGGCCTGAGCAAACTTTTATTGTTCAGTTAGAGAAATCTTGACAAAGTCTTGAAACCTTTGTCAAAAACGCCCCCTTGCTGTGAGTGACAGGTGATTTACATATCTCATGCACTAGCCTGAGACAGGTTATCATCAGATCATTGGATGTTCTACTCTGCCAGGCTCTGACTACATACATGTCCCCTAAATCACTTGTCTGTCTATAGTCTGCTGACTGTTCACTGCATCCAATGATGAGAAATATCCAGTCAAAACACAGTAAATGCAGCCAATCCTGGGAGAGCTGGAGGGGAGGGGGATGTGAATTGTGAACTTTTTACCCAGGATGTGCCTGTCTCAGGCTAGTGCATGATATGTAAATCACCTGTCACTCACAGCAAGGGGCCGTTTTTGACAAAGTTTTTAAGACTTTGTCAAGATTTCTCTAACTGAACAATAAAAGGCCTCGAGTAAATCTGTGTGGCAAGACTGGGCTCAAATGAAAGGAAATATTATTCTCTACATTATGACATCCACTTTAGGTCGGCCATAAGCAATTCAAATCATGGCGGGTTCAGCAGGGAGATTTAAACCATGTATGTGTAGGCTGATTTTACCCAAGTTGATCAATCAACTTTGGTGCAACGGCAATGTCGGCTTTTTCATGCTTTTAAGGCTGGCGGGAATTTTTTTGGGGGTTTTCCCAGCCTGGGATGGGCCCCTCTGAGAACACAATAGCTTCACTGGAGAGATTCCACCATCAACGGATCAGTGTTGAGTGATTTTCTTTCCTGCAAGCAAATCGCAGTGCCTATGGCCAGATTTACAATGCAGTCTGGATATTCCTATAGGATTTATCTCAGAACATCGAGAGGGGCCTAAGGTTTAAGTCACACTGGCTATTCTTTCGGGGGGGGGGGGATTTTGATAGGTACCAGCTCCCCCCTCCAGCTGATCCCACTGCAACAAACTCATCTGGAAGTTCAGCCCCGCTCCTCCTTCCCTCACCACCGGGCCATTCACAAAGTGAAGCGAGCTTTGCACATGCTCAGAAGGGAACCGGTTGTAAAGCCGCAAGGCTTCACTGCCAGATTCCTTTAGCTGAGATGGCGGCAGCAGCACCCGAGAGCCGATTAAAAAAAATTGGCTCGGATGAAGACACAGCCGGATTAGTGGACAGGTAAGTGTTCCAATATTAAAAGTCAGTAGCTACAGTATTAGTAGCTGCTGACTTAATTTTTTTCCTAAAGAAGCGTGGAGTGCCTCTTTAGTCCGAATAATCCCCTTAAAAAAGGACACTGCTTTAAAAAAAAAAAAAAAAAAGCGGAGACCGGTGACCTGTTAATTTCCTTATCAAGTATACACATCTTATATGTTCCGCCATGGATTTACCTGAAAGTCTTGAGGTTTGTTTGAAAGAATCCTTCTGGTTTTCTTTCCTTTGGTAAGACGTCGAGCGAGTTGGTTTTCTGTCTGACCGGGAACACCTGGCATAGATGGGTTAAATCCTGAGTCGACAACATCATCATCTTCTTCATCATTGTCTGAAATGGGAAATGATTAATGGTGTGATTTGTGTAAATATACATAGAGGATGAAAAAAAAATTGTATACAGCGCTGTCACTTTAAATGTGTCAAAAGCTAAATCATCTGTATGCAATAACATCTTCTAAATCAATCAAACAAACAAACCCTATTGTATTTCTGACGGCTGCTGTTCACCAGAAAGAACAAAATGTGGCCCTTTGTGTGATCACAAATTACCTACACCACAGAGATGTCAGAAAATAAGACCAAACAAAATCAACTATCATCCAATGCAGTGAATATCTAAATATAAAACAAACAGTCCCATATATTTCAAAAGTCCATCAAAAACTATACTCTAATTATAAAGCGCTTCATTGTGCAAAGAACAGCTTAGTGCTCCACAAAGTGCTCCATGCCAATGATGTGCTTCCATACACTGACTGGATCAAATTGACCTTATGCTTTTTTTTTTTTTTTAAATCAAATTCTTTTTTATATGCAAATTGTTTGTATACTCTGTATTGTTTCAAAATAACATTAAACCAGGCACATCCCAACAAAAAAAAAAAAAAACAGATCACCCCACCACAACAACACCCCCCCCCCCCCCCCAGTCCCACCCTACACTTGGAGATTATATGAATAAAAAAAAAAAAAAGCAGTATCCAATATTACAAAGTACATAGTAACCACTATTGGTTTATATCAAGGGTCTCCAAACTTTCTAGCCAAAGGGCCGGTTTACTGTCCTTCAGATTTTAGGGGGGCCGGACTGTGGCCATTGGGAGTAGAAAAGGTCCCGAAATCATTGAGAGAGAAAAAAAATAATACCCCATTGTTTGTCTCAGTGGGAGTAATTGTGCCCCACCATTTGTGTCACTGGGAGAAATTGTGCCCTATCATTAGTGTCAGTGGGAGGCATTGTGCCCCATTGTTGGAATCGCTTGGAGGAATTGTCCCCCATCATTGGTGTCTTTGGACCCCATTATTGGTGTCATTGGAAGAAATTATTCCCCATCATTGGGAGGAATTGGACCCCTTTATTGGTGTCATTGGAAGAAATTATTACCCCATCATTGGTGTCATTGGGAGAAATGGTGCCCCATTGTTGGTATCATTGGGGGGAATAGTACCACATCATTGGTTTTATTGGGGGAAATGTCCCCTAACGTTGGTGGTATTGGACCCCATTATTGGTGTCATTGGAAGAAATTGTCCCCCATCGTTGGTGTCATTGGGAGGAATTGGACCCCATTATTGGTGTCATTGGAAGAAATTATTTCCCCATCATTGGTGTCATTGGGAGAAATTGTGCCCCATTGTTGGTATCATTGGGGGGAATAGTGCCACATCATTGGTTTTATTGGGGGAATTGTCCCCTAACGTTGGTGGTATTGGACCCCATTATTGGTGTCATTGGAAGAAATTGTCCCCCATCGTTGGTGTCATTGGGAGGAATTGTGCCCCATTATTGGTGTCATTGGGCCCATTATTGGTGTCATTGGGAGAAATTGGGCCCCATCCTTGGTATCATTGGGGGAATAGTGCCCATCTTTTGTGTAATTGGGAGGAATTGTGTCCCTTCATTGGTGTGAGTGGGGTAAATTATTTCCCGTTTTTGGTATCAGTGGATGAAATAGCACCGGAGGGCCGCATAAAAGCAAGCAGAGGGCCGCCTCTGGCCCCCGGGCCATAGTTTGGAGACCCCTGGTTTATATGATACCCAAGTCATGGACTGAAGCCATCTTGACCAGGTAGCATCAAACTC
The DNA here is from genome assembly GCA_028564925.1 of Lithobates sylvaticus. Classification (NCBI taxonomy): domain Eukaryota; kingdom Metazoa; phylum Chordata; class Amphibia; order Anura; family Ranidae; genus Lithobates; species Lithobates sylvaticus. Next base: position 68,285,397 of record CM053036.1, on the reverse strand, counting down.
ACATTTCTTAGGGAGTATGTATGTTTTCAAAAAGAATAACCCTATTGAGTAATCCACTCATATACAGTTGGCGGGTAAGGAGAGGTCCACTTAAGAGCAATCTGCCTACAGGCAATAAAGAGTGCGTGCCTTATAGTGTTACCAATAGAGGAAGTATAAATTGACATATTGCAATAGCCCAATAGACATAAAAGTGGTTTAACCTGGAATGTTGGTATTCAATAGCCCGTTTAGGGTACCAATGGCCTCTGCCAAGGATCTTCGGAGTTTCGGGCATCGCCACAAAAGATGCATTAGTGTACCTGTGTTGCCCCACCTAGCGCAGGCTGGCCCAGGTTTCAGTCCAATTGCATACAGAAACTGGGTTTCTATAGACTCTATATGATTCTTAAGCATAAAAGTCATAGCAAGCTTAGGGAACAATCCTCCTGGGTACTCTGACAACAAGGTTCAGCCTCTCCCAATGATCATACAGTCGTCAATCTTTGTGTACCTGCAAAAAGATAATTCTGTCCAGATAGTATCCTGATAAAACTTTTCACCACTGCAGTTTGGTCACCAAACTAGGCTCATCCTAATGACCATGGCCTGCAACATGTTCTTTTGGAACTTCTCTGCATTACAGGAATTATATGGACTTGGAGACACTCTAAAAATTACAGGATTTTCAGTGGAGAGACAATGTCTTTATCCAGGAGATAAAGACATTGGCTCTCCACTGGAAAATCAGTGTAATTTTAGAGTTTCCAATTCAATATAATTCCTGCAATACAAAGACGTTGACCTGATTGTGCTGCCTAGATCAGAAGACAGTCTGGACAGAATTATCTTTTTGCAAGTACACAAGTATTAAGGACGACTGTGTGAGCATCGAGAGAGGTGACCTGAATTGGAGAGGCTGAACCTTGCTGCCAGAGTACAGGATTGTTCCCTAAGCTTGCTATGACTTATGCTGAACAAGCATAAGCCCTGGTTCACATTGATGCGATTTGACATGTCAAATCGCCGGCAATGGCAGCATCCGAATCCCAAAAGTAGTTTCTGTACTACTTTTGATGATTTTGGGATGCGATTTCCATTGACATCTGTGCAGAAACCCGCAGAGATGCCTCTGAAATCGCATCCGAAATTGGGACTGACATGCGGGAATGAAATTGTGCGAGCTCAGCTGAACTCTCTCGATATCATTCCTGCAGTCCATTTGAACCAGGGCGCAAGTCCGTTTGATCCGATGAGTGTGTGGAAGCACAGCATCGGCACAGAGAACCAAAAGCAGTTATACGAGCACTTTAATCTGCCCAATGAAGCATTTTATATTGGAGGAATATCGTTTTTGATGGACTTTTGAAATATATGGTTTTATATTTAGATATTTACTGCATTGGATAATATTTTATTTGGTCTGATTTTATGACAGCACTGCGATAAAGGTAGTTTGAAGTTTTAGAGGATGGCCCTCTCTGTAGGACCAATATGACCACCCTAGGGGAAGAAGTGCCCCATAAACTTAGAACATAACTACCAACCTCAGAATTGCTCTGTAATAAGCCCGTACCTAGAGAAGACTACCCTTGCTCCCTCAATTCAGTCACACCAACACGGCCTTTATTAGTCAGTCAACAGGACTTGTTCTGTAATGTTGAAGCAGTTTTGCCATGAATACAAATAGTTTCCTCAATTTAAGGTGTGAAAGCTACTTGGTAAAATGTTTTCAACATCATAGAACAAGTTCAGTTGAATGTAACCAAATACTACAGGATAAACCATGACCTGGATAACAACTTTTAAAGCCAAGTGTACATGCTTATCTAGCCAACAGACAAGCCTCTGGTCATTTGGATTTTGCCTTGCATCAGAAAACCTCTGCATACCTATGGCAAGCTATAGAAGATTTGTTATGTCTTTACAACCATCATAAAGAGATTATAATGAAGCTGGTCCTTTAGTTACAATTGTTAATGTTGCTAGTTTATAATGGGCTGAGGGCTAGTTAAAGAACGTGAAGGTAAACACAAAGGATTCTGTTACCAGTGCCTCAATTTACTTAACACTGCAGAAATTAACCCATAACTTTTGTAAAAATAAGAAATGTTTGAACAAGGAAATCCCCAGCTGTCTGGGGCTGAGTGTATGTGACTGCCATTTATACATGGCCATTTATGGAGTTCAAAAGCCTAGTAAAGTGACAGTTTAATTTATGGTCACATGTTTTCAAACTACACCCAGACAGGCATGGTTAACCGGAAGTGAAGAGTGGTAATCCATGTGCAGATCCAACAAGAAGAACAGGTTCAGAAAAACTGCAAACAAAGGATTTGTTTCACCTTAAACAAGCTCTATAGCCTCTGGTCGGCAAACATGACTAATAGGTTATAAAGGAAAAAAGAAAGTGTACAGTGCAGGAGGAGTTAACATATGACGTAGGTGCTAACCACACTAAGCGTCTGGAAACATTCCTCTCAAAAGTTTAGCTGAAAATGGAAACCACTTTATATGCATGGCAGGTAGCACATGTCCTGAACCTAAAGTTCTCCTCAGTGGTCCTTCAGTAGTCCTTGAATAGCAAATAGTCTGCTATAAAATAACAGACAGTTCAATCAGCCATTACGATTCTTAAAATGTAATTTTTCAGTATGGGCTGGCATCTGTGACTTGCTGAGTAATAAAGACAGTTCTACTGTGCAATTAGAACAGTGGTTTCCAGCTGATGTTTTCCTTACCAATAGGACATGCCTTCCAGATCGCTACAGAATTACAGGTGGAATAATTAGCATGGATATTGTAGGGTATGAATACAATTCTGACTGCATTTATGTAGCGGCCATAACCCTCAATGGGGGAGGCCTTAACTTTTGGGCTTACCGGTTACCTCTGCTTGGCTTGTTCTTCCAGGTCTAGGGGTTCCCAGGATTAGTACCCAACAACTTTGGACACTGACACCATAAAAGTCCTTTGGAAAGGTTTTTATTTGCAGGGGTAACATCCAACAGACACAGTATCATGTGGGAACAGAGGGTAAGGTGAAGAAACTCAGGCACCTTGAACTGCTAAGTATGTGAAAGTCTCTAATGCCAGCCCAGAGAGTAGCCACTCGCAGCTGGGTGCTTCAAAGCTGAACAAATCTCTAGCCAGAGATTATGGAAGTCAGCACTTGAATCCTGAATTTGCAAAGTTTTCGACCTTGAATTAAAGTAGCAATCAGAAGTAAACAGGAACCTTTCCTCAGTACCTGGAACGTTATCCGTCTCGTTGGCAGTATTGGGGGAAGCGTGGATTCTCTAGTGTCCTTGACAACCCAGCAACCAGGCACTTCTCAGGATGCCAGCTTGTTGGCCCTCCTCCAAAGAGTCCTCCCCCGGTCGCTTACACGAGCTGTGGTGCCCCTCCAAGTTGAGAGGGCACCCGGACGTCTTGAATCCTACCTCGTTTACTGCACCTCGGACCAGGCGGTTCAGAGACTCGGGAACAGATGGATCCATGCCCCAGACCAAGCAGGTCTGTGGGGCTAGTCAAACTAACCATGTTGCACGCTACCGGGATCCCTCGCGGGGCTGTCCAGAAACAGGCACTCCAGCCGCACGAACCCCCAGAACACGTGACTCCAGCATCTTAAGTACCCTTCCCCAGACTCCTCAGCGGGGCCAAACGCACCCACTGATTGGCTTCGGGGAATGTTGATACCCAAAACATCCAACCAGGCCTGATTCTGAACCTGTCATGTGCTCCTAACTGTACACATGACCAGGCAAAACCCTACCACAGCCCAGCCACACTGATGCCAAAGTTAACCTACATAATTAACTTTCGGAACCCCTTTACTGTCCTTGAGAGAAAAATAACTAAATTTACACATAGCGGACACCTTGCAAAAGTGTCAACGCTACATTTAGAAATATAATACAAGGGGATAAATGTAGCGTTATGCCCATAGGAGCCACTTGGTAATTTGGGCTCAAGCTTGTCTTGCATACACACGATCTAATTGTTTCCGAGCATGCGTGATTTTTTTTGCACGTCCAAATTGCATACAGACGATCGCATTTTCAGATAGGAATTTTTCCCGACCGAAAGAGAACAAGCTCTCAATCTTTTGCTGGCTGGAATTCAGCCAGCAAAAGACCGATGAAGCATACATGCCGTCGCATTTTCCGACAAAAAGCTCTCATCTGAGTTTTGCTGGCAGCATTTCCGATCGTGCGTACACAGCATAAGCAATAGGACAGTCTTTAGTTCTAACTCTTCATCTGGCTAGTGTTGGGGCCCAGCTGTAGTGTTGGTGCATGTGTGAATAGTCCCAGTCACTATCATTTACACAATTGGGGCTGCGTCCCTATTGGCTCCATGGTTTGTTTTGTATTACACTCTATTTTGTTCCTGGGGGGGAGCTTTCCTCCTCTGATTTGCCATGTACCTTTTACTCTTAAAAATGTATGAAAAAGAGAATAGTCCCAGGCAAGCCTGCAGGTAGCCATAAGGCTACTAGATGGTTGTATGATCGGTTCCCAAAGGGCTCAATCTCTCTGGCAGCAGATAGTTAATCCCCACAGCAGCAGCTTACACACAGCGATTAGTCCACTCTGGCTGTCTGCGCATCCCCCGAATTCAGTGCTGTAGATCCCGCTCAGATCGCCAATATGCAGCAGTGATGGTGCACACTGGCGCCCTCTTTGGTCTCACTCACAGCAAGAAGGAAGCAGTGTCCTGTGCAGCCTGAGAAAATGCCTCAATTTTGCTTCCTCCTGGCAATCTCCTGGGAAATGCGGTTAAAAGATCTTGATTACAGTACAGTCGGTCTCCTCTGGATTACAACTCCCACAGTGCAGTGCTTCCTTACTCTATTGAACGTTTTCTGCTCAGCAACTTAGCACCACTGAGTAGCAGCTACAGACAGTGTTTTTCTCACTCTCTATTCTTAGGTAGCATTGCACATCTTCCAGGTTTTTATTATAACCAGATGCTTTGCAAACTACTTAAGCTCTGGAGCCACTTCATGTTATAAAACATATCCACATATCCTATAAAATACATTTCTTTATAAAAATGTAGACCAAAATGTATACTGCTTATTGTCTTTGGTTAAAAAAAATATAAATAAAAAGATCCCAGCAAGTGTATACAGTATTAATTGGTTTGTGTGAAAGTTAGTGTCTACAATATATGGTATATATATTTGAAAATGTATCAATCCTGAGCTACTGGATGGTCCATCTAATTTCTTGAGGCCCTTAAAATGCCAGGACTGTACAAAATAGCCCCCAAATTACCCTTTTTTGGGGAAGTAGACAGTCCAAAAGGTATTTACTAAGAACATGGCGATTTTACTGAAGTTGCAATTTTTTGGTCCAAATTTTTGGGAAAATTGAGAACTTTTTTTTTTTACATTTTACTACCAGTGCAGAACAGCATCATCATCATCATATGACTGGCGTGGCGGTGATCAGTATGTGCAAAAAAATAATATATTTAAAAAAAAAAAAAAAAAATTTGATTTTATTTTCAATGTTGCTGCTAATACAGTGATGATCATTGCATAAGCTATAGTTTTTAGCTGTCACAAAATGGGATTTCCATTCAACAACAGCTTGATTATGGTTGTGATTCACTACAGCTAATCACATCGTACACGTAGCCAAGGTACCAGGTGATTGCTGTGCGCCAATCAAAAAAACTCAACAGTAAGCACGTTTTTCATTAAAGGAAAACCATTCACAACAGGTTGTTTACATCATCGTGTTATCGCTATGACCAATCATAGCGATCACATCTTACCACTAACCACAATGCGCGATGGACACAGAAAGAGCATGCTGAACGGTAGAGGCAAACACACTAATATCTCTCTCTATATCTATATACACACACATTTTATGTGTGTGTGACTGAGCCTACAGTTGTAGCCACACTGCAGTAACTGCACCGTGGTGGGGCAGTAAGTGGTTAAAGACTGGCCTGGGATGAAAAAGGAACATATAAAAAACAGAAGCCTTCCAGAAACTAGCTTCTCTAAATTCTTCCTGGAGTCAGGAAGGACATTTCAGTAGGGCAGCACAAGGCCTCAGGCACACTGGTGAGGTTTAATCTCCGCTTGAAAACACTAGCAAAAAATTATCAGGTTCAGGAAAGATTTAACATGCTTCCAGAAGCTTTCCTGCAGCCAATAAAATTGCTCTTCAGTAGGGATGAGGTTCAGATTTGCCTATAGGTTAATTTGGTTCATTTGCAGGATTCCAATTAGGAAAAATTTGCCCAGATGCATTTTTCGAATGCCCATAATGCTGTACACCATTAAAAGCGGATCTCCAGCTTTTAGTGAAGTTTAAATAGTTTGCTTTGTCTAAACTATTGCCTTCATTACTTGAGATGGCTGCTGGGAGCGCTGTATAAACTGTATGTAGCACTACTCCTGAAGGAGCCACGTTGTAATTTGGGTTCTCCGGTCTGCGCCTCAGGCTCCAAGAACAACCTCAGCCCCACAGACATACCTAGTTGAATGAAAGTTACTGCAAACACTTATAAGGAACACAAGTATACATATTTTTAAACTTGGCTGAGAATTGGCACCAGGAAGTAGACACAAGACAAGACCGTTTAGTGGTAAATTAACTTAATGTAGAAGGTAGGTTCAGACAGTCCATTAGACATTGGGATAATGATTATAAAGCAACTCAGATTGGGTCCAATGTTAGGACTTAGCCCAACAACATTTTTTGCCCCCGTTCACATAGAACAAAAATGTACATACACCTTCACGGGGTGAAATGCTATAAACTTTTTTTTTTTTCTTAATAAAAACATTGTATTATTCGATTTTTCAAAGCAGTGACCCAGATATCATATGTCCAAAATTGTGAAATTTTGGCATATTGAAAATATGACTGACCATGCCAAAAAACTGCCTTTTATTTAAGGATAGCAATCAAGCCATTTATTAACCACTTTCAGACCAGACCAATTTGCAGCCAAAGGACCAGGCCCCTTTTTGCGATCCGGCACTGGGTCGCTTTAACTGACAATTGCGCGGTCGTGCGATGTGGCTCCCAAACAAAATTGACGTCCTTTTTTTCCCCACAAATAGAGCTTTCTTTTGGTGGTATTTGATCGCCCCTGTGGTTTTTATTTTTTGCGTTATAAACAAAAAAAAGTGCGACAATTTTGAAAAAACGCATTATTTTAAATTTTTTGCTATAATAAATATCCCCCAAAAATATATAAAAAAAAAAAATTTTTTTTCCTCAGTTTAGGCCGATACGTATTCTTCTACATATTTTTGGTAAATTTTTTTTTTAAAAAAACGCAATAAGCGATTGATCGGTTTGCGCAGAAGTTATAGCGCTTACAAGATAGGGGATAGTTTTATAGCATTTTTATTAATTTTTTTTAATATTAGTAATGGCGGCAATCTGCGATTTTTTTTTTTGTGACTGCGACATTATGGCGGACACATCGGACATTTTTGACACATTTTTGGGACCATTGTCATTTATACAGCAATCAATGCTATTTAAATGCATTGATTCCTGTATAAATGACACTGGCAGTGAAGGGGTTAACCACAAGGGGGCAGTGTAGGGGTTAAGTATGCCTAGGGGTGTGTTTCTTACTGTGGGGGGGCGTGGCTGTCAGCTAGTGAATGCCGATCTCTGCTCCAATCACAGGGAGCAGAGATCGGCGTCACTAGTTGCTAGGCAGAACGGGGAGATGCTGTTCATCTCGGCATCTCCCCGTTTAGCCTTCCCGTGAGAGGATCGCGGGGGTCCCCACGGCGATCAAGTCCGCGGGGACCGCGACCGGACTCACAAGGGTCCCAACCAGCGCCGCTCCCGTCGGCACGGACAGGCATTAAGGAGGGACCCTCCTGCCTGTACGTGCCATTCTGCCGACGTATATCGTTGCGCGCCGGTTGGCAAGTGGTTAATCACACCGTTTTTTGTATCTTTTTAAAATCATAACAAATCACCTAAATGGCCCTGATAAAGTTTACATACCCTGGAATGATTGCTCCACAGAAGGTGGCACACAGGTTAAAATGGCAATTAAAAAGGTTAATTTCCCACATTTGTGGCTTTTTAACAATCAGTTAGTGTCTGTGCATAGTCAGTGAGTTTGTTAGCTCTCACATGGATGCACTAAGCAGGCTAGACAATGAGCCATGAGGAGGTAAAAGAGAATAGTCAAAAGACCTGCGTAACAAGGCAATGAAACTTTACATAGATGGAAAAGTATATAAAAAGATATTTAAAGCCTTGAATATGCCAGTCAGTACTGTTCAAATCACTTAAGTGGAAAATGAGGGGCTCTTTTGCCAAGCCAAGGTCAGGTAGACCAAGAAAGATTGCAGCCACAACTGCCGGAAGAATTGCTCAGGATACAAAGAAAACAACACAGGTAACATCCGGAGAAATACAGGCTGCCCTCCAAAAAAAAAAAAAAAAAAATGGTGTGGTTGTTTTTAATGAGCACAATTCAACTATATACTTGAACAAAAAAGAGCTGCATCGTTAAGCAGCCAGAAGGAAGCCTTTACTGCGCCAATGCCACAAAAAAGCCAACGACTGGCATATTCAAGGCTTTGGATATCTTTTTATATCCTTTTCCATCTTTGTAAGGTTTCATTACTTGGTTACGCAGGTCTTTTGACTGTTCTTTACTACCTCCTCATGGCTCATTGTCTAGCCTGCTTATTGCATCCATGGGAGAGCTAACAAACTCATTGACCATTTATACAGACACCAATTGTGATTTAAAAAGCCACAAATGTGGGAAATTAACCAATATGTGCAACCTCCTGTGTCTGTACCAAGGACAAACATTCCAGGGCATGTAAACTTTATCAGGGCCATTTCTGTTACGATTTAAAATAGAAGGATACAAAAAACACGATTGCTATCCTTAAATAAAAAAAGATTTTTTGGCACGATCAGTCATATTTTCAATATGCCAAAACTTCACAATTTCTGCCAGGGTATGCAAACTTTTGAGCACAACTAATTGTATATATACATACATACATACATACATACATACATACAGCTTTTTCACTCAGAGAATAGGTGCAGGAACCCCCACCTTCTTATTCACCCTTCATCTCTGAGCACTGTTTCTTGGTTTCACCCCCTATCCACCTCCCAGTACCACCCCTTTTAGAGGATACAGGACCAAGTATCATTTTGTGCTGTTAAGTAATTTGTATGAAATTTGATAGACCTCACCCCCAGCATCAATAGGCTCCCCCAGCAACAACAGACCCACCACAGCAACAATCAATCCCCCACACAACAGACCTCCCCCAGAAACAATGGACCCCTGCAACAAAATACCACCCCAGCAGTAACAACAGATCCCCCAGCAGCCAGCAACAGAAGACCTCTTCCTCAACAATAGATCCCTTCCATCAACAATTGACCCCCCCAGTCAACATAAATACATACCCACACACCCACACACACACACCCCCACACATTTACATAGCACTACCCCCCCCCCCCCCCCATATGACATATTCAACTCTTAGAGACAAGGAAACCATCCAAGAATTTGTTTTTGTTGTTTTATTGGGGGGAAAAAAAAAAAAAGTTGACTGGTTTATGGGATGCCCGATTTCACTTAAATGAGGACAATTTCCTTCTACATGAAATTCAGAAAAATAAACATATCCCTCCTCTCTATGGATTTGGCAAGAAAAAACTTTATGGGAGCTCTGTGTCCCCAGAGTAGAACTTTAGCAAAGTCTCCACTTGTAGGAGCACTATGTAGTCTTTCTTAAAAATACCAGCCCACCTGGTTGCTAAGTGAAATGTCCCAACTTGTTGGCACAGTCCCAAAAAAACATCTGGCAGCTTTAACCCTGGGAATGTAGAGGTACTAACACTGACCATGGAAATCCTACTTCCCCAGAAGGGAGGACTGTTCAGGCCTCCTGCTGTACAAATGCTTCTTCACAAGCCAGGGTGTCTCCCAACAGAGACCATGTTTTAATTCAGATCCCCATGTCATCCTTCCTCCCTTAGCTCCCAGCTTAGAGGCAGAGCCCCCCTCAACTTGGGGTCTCCTCCAAGCTCACACGACACAGCTTCCTCTCTCCATCTTACACCCGACTACCCTGCTGGCCAGGCTCCACCATATTTAAGGGCTGATCCAGGCACCCAGACCTGGCCTCCTGCCTAAGGATTGTCCAGATTCCCATAAAATATGCAGATTAGCACCTCCTGGTCTCCACCCACTAGCTTACAGAAATTTCTGGAACCAGGGTTAGGTACCAGAGGCCTGACCTGTAGAGCATTGACCTACAGTAAACTGACCCATTACAGGCCCACACAACTACCATAAGTCACAAAAACACATTTACCTACGCTAGTCTAGCACTAAAGGGTGCTACATACAGTTGAGTGCATTAGGGTAGTGTCAGCCAGGTAAGTGGCACACAATAGTGTAGCAGTGCCCAAAGCAATAGTTTGTGTTGGTGCAGCAGTGACAAGACTAGTATGCATCAGTGCAGCAGTGTAGTGCATGGGTGCAGTGGCACCCAGCAGTGTAATGCACAATGATGCAACGGCAGCCAGCGAGCACTGACGCAAAGCGTACTGAGAATCCATGCAAAGTGTACTGAGAATCAAAGCAAAGGCAAGCAGCAACGTACTGATCATCCATGCAATGGTGGGCAGCAGGGTAGTTAGTATCGGTGCAGTGGCAGCCAGTGAAATAATGCCAATGTGCCAATGTTCTCAAACAGGTCAGTCCATGTTTGTTAGTGTTAACTCATCTGCTGGTCCAGCAGCATTAGGTCTCCTAGAAGTGATGTTAACATTGGGTCCCCTGGAGGTGATGTCTTTGCAGGCAGCGTTTTTTACGTAAATGTGCACGGTTAATGTTTTTGCAACAGTGCCATCAAGTTGCCAAGAACACAATCTCCAATACACTTATATACATACATACATACATACATACATACATACAAGTGCTGAAGAATTACAAGACTCACTGCACACTACACTGATGCTCAGGTAGAGGGAGAATGGTGCTAGGTCTCGCTCTTAATTCCAAGGTTCTATCTTTAAATGCACATAGGATATCCAAAATGGAATATGGGATGCCCTCCCAATGCCCTTGGTATGTGTGCAGTTGCAGAAACTCTAGGAGCACAGGTCTCGCAGAGCCCTCTCTTGCAGTTTTAACTCTGCAAGATTTACCAAAATCTGAAATTTTTGGACAGACTGATTATTCAAGTAATGAAAAGAAGAATATTAATACATGGCATTTCCATCAGAAAGATGAAAACCAAGTAAACTGAAAAATCATCCAATCATCATCATCATCATCATACAGCTGCAGTAAAGCACAGGAAAAAGTGTTTTGTCATTTCTCAAGTATTTCCTCTCTAGACTATAGAATAACTTTACAATGGCAGGAAAAGGTTGCTGGGATGCTTGAATGCTCCATAATTAAACACACAACTTTTAATGAAGGTTGCAGACTTCATAGGAAAATTGTTATCACAATGGAAAACACCATGCAGATTTCCTGCCTGGGCATAAACCTCCCTCATCACCGCTATCTGATTACTCACACTGTATGTAAATGGACTGTTGCAATGAAACAGATGAAAGGTGTTATATGGCAACATTCATTGCTGAATTGGTATATTTAAAAGGAAAGATGTCAACAGTACTAATTGCAATTCTCTTCATGAAAATATAACTCGCACACTTCTTATATTTTCTTGGCATATCATGGGCAGTGAGTAGAGCTCCATCCTTATCCTATATACCATATAAAATGGGTAATCCAAAGGCTAGTACGAGACATCTCAAACAAAACTGCCAGTGAATGGTCTTTGCTAAGGTATTAGTATTGGGTAACCACAACTTTATTAAAAATTTAGATGCGTCATCTTCATGCTAATCAAAAAAAAAAAAAAAAAAAACAACATTGATTAATGGCTTGTGCCAATAAACCTTTGCTCGCATAGAATGAGTTTTTTGCAACCGCATACAAGCCCATGGGATTGCAAAACCCAATTGAAGCAGGTGAAATGCAAGTCAGAATTAATGCCAAATTATCTCAAGCATCTCAAACTAATGCAAATCGACACTAGCCCAAAGCCAAGTCAACACAGTTCCCCATTTTCATTCAGCCACTAGGAGTGAAGGGAGCTAGCCCTGTGTGAACAAAGGTGACAGCTCTGGGCCCCTTGAAATGCCAATCAATAGGTACCAGCACCATCATGTGGGATTAAGGAGAGTCACACCCTCCCACATTCACATAAGCTCCAGGTATGCCACTTCCCTCCAAATGGCCAAACAGGGTGATCAAGGAATAAGGCAAGAATAAGCTTCTGGTGCCACTGCAATTGCAGTGAACCTATGAATTTGTCTTGCATGGGAAAAGCACAGGTTCACTGTAAAGGGACCCAGTCACAAATTGTTTCAATCCAAGAGGGTACATATTTAACTTACCTGTTGCCCTCACTACCCAATGCTGCTCCATTGCAGCTTACTGGTCCCCTATAGTCCATGAGTAAACCAACAGTTCCCAAATGGTCCGTCTTGTTTCTGGGTCCACCCTGGGCCTCACTGGTTTCTGCCTCTGAGGTAATGTCACCGCTGTATACCACAATGGTAAGAGGTCAGAGGGAGGAACCATGCTTAAGTATGTATCCTCTTACTAACAGGTATAAAAGCTTGGATTAAAACGTTTTAGGATGTGAGAGGGTCTCTTAAAGGCTCTATACAAGCCTGTCCTTCAAGTGGGGATTTTTCTAACACACATGCAAAAGCCATACACAGAAAAACAAACCGTGTTCTTTTTCCATAGATGCGTATATCGATATAAATGTAGTTATTTACATCAGGACATGAAGTACACCAGGCTGTTTAAAGCGGAGATCCACCCTAAAGTGGAACTTCCACTCATCGGATTCCTCCCCCCTTCCGGTACCACAATTGGCACCTTTCAGGGGGAGGGGGGACAGGATACCTGTCTGACAGGTATCCTTTCCCACTTCCGGAAGTATGCCACGGCACGATGCGGCCATGACGTCACCGTGGGGCACCCTCCTCCTCCCTCGGCCGCCGGGCTAATAGGAGAGAGGAGCGGGGCCTCGCGCATTCGCAGTAGGGTTCCCGGCATGAAGCCGAAAGGCTACACTGCCGGGTTACCTTACCCGCAATGGCGGCGGCAACACCCGACAGCTGATGGAGACATCAGCTGCGGTGCCGAAATCGAGGGACTGCAGGAAAGGTAAGTGTCCATTTATTAAAAGCCAGCAGCTGCAGTATGTGTTAATTTTTTTTTTTCCCGGAACACCCCTTTAATCAAGAAAATCTAGGTATACAAAATTTATAATAACCTGGCATGGCAAAACTCACTTTTAGCGTTGCACCAATACAGATATCGGTGCTGATACTAAGCATTTGCGAGAGTATTCATGCAAATGCTCCGATACTGAAACAGAAACATACAAATCCGCAGACTGCAAGACCGGGTACACTTATGTGGGGGGCTGGTTTCAGTGAGATTTGCAAAAAGTCTGGTGCGATTTTATTTAGTGGTTCAGGTGCGAATTTAAAACTCACATGGCAGCCGGCCTGCACATATATGAACTGGCTCCATAGAAAGCCAGTTTGGTTCACATGTGATGCAAATCGGATGTGGCATAAAACACATCCAGTTTGTTGTAATAATTTTTCGTTAGTCTAAAGTACCTGTTACATGACACTAAAAACAAGCATCAGTAATCGGTACTGGTGAGTACTTGAGAAAAAAGTATTGGTACTCGTAGTCTGTCTTAAAAAAAAAAAAAGGGGGGTAAATCCCTACTCACTTTGATGGTTTTCACATATAATATGAGAATAAAATATGCCACACCAACATCCATGCATCAGGCTCAATAAAAATAGTGGACCATATACTAATACAAGGAAAGGGTCCCATTAATTTCATACAGGTGAACTACTAAAGAATTCCACACACAGGTCGCTTACCTCCATCCGTTTGCACATTTGTTCCTCCTGGGTCACTTTGATTTGTAGGGGATACAGGTGATTCATAGGACACCATCAAATCAATAGTGGACTATGAAAGAGAAATAAGAATTTAATAGAGGAGATGCTGCACTAATTTAACAATTATACATAATTTATTATAATAAAATCATCATCAGCAGTGAACAAGCTGCAATAAGTTGTTATCTCTACTGGATCAAATAGTTCAGACAGTATACTGGTTTCAAGGGCATCTTTGCTGTAGTGTTTTTGACCCAAAAAAAATAAATAAATAAATAATAAAAAAAACAAAAAAAAACAAAACAAAAAACACACACTTGAGGACAATTGGTGTCGGTGCAAATAATTAGATATAGATTATCTATCTCTCTTTTGTCACTGATCGTCAAGACTAAGGTTCTCCATGTGATCATTTGGACCACAAGAAAAGTTCAGGATACCCACAACTCAGCCATGGTCTTCTGAATGCTCATTGCAAGCCCACTTCCTTCTTTCAGTTAGTCCTTGCTCCTCTTGAACATTTTTAATTTACTTATTTTAGTTTTATTTTTTTTATTAAATACAAGGACCACACAACCTTACCAAGATGCCCTTGTGGTGATGATTGTTGATCTTAAGCATAACTATCCTCTATACAGCTCCTGCTCCACCTCAGTAGCACTTCTCCCACATGACACATTGTACCTCATGTGGGATTTTGGTAATGTACTGGTTAAATCCAATAAGATTTTATCTCAATGTGGTCTGGCTATGTCAGATTCTATGCTATTGTCATTATGTGCACTTTCACCTCTTGTGTATACTCAAAATAAACAAACCTTAATCCTTTAAAGAAAAAGAATAAAGGCTGCAATACTTACACCAATGGGTTGTCCTTTCTCACTCATTAGAGCTACTCCTCTAAATGGAAGCGATCGACTCGGCCCTCCTGCAAGTTCTTTGAGAGATAAAATTGTACTTCCAATGAATCTGGTAAGAAAAAAAAAAAAAAGTTACATTTTTTTTGAAGTAATCAACCTAAATACATTATACTAAAACCAAGTATCAAAGTATAACAATTCACACATTAGACATATTCAATAAAACAGTAGAATGAGCAAAAGGATGTAAAAAGTAAATAAAAATTTACTAAAAAAATAAAATAAAAAAAATGTAGTAACCCATAGCAGCCAATCAGAAATCACTGATGAAAAAAATGCAAACTACAAAAGCTTAAAAACGTAAGGCCTTGTGCACACAGCCAGTGAGAGGCCTATAAATGCACTAATGTAAATCTCGTGTCACGCTCTCCTCCCATCCAGGGAGCCACAGGTGCGCACGTGTACAGGGGATGCTTGGCTTTATTAAAAATAAATACAAAAGAGAAGAAGAATAAGGAAAGCCAACCACTGCTTGCATGTTTTTGGCCACCTGAGTGAACTATTCATCTGAATAGTAACTCACAGCAACCAACTGGAATTCAAGAACAATATGCTAGAGCAAAATGAATCCCGATGGGTCACTATCGGTATTGCACAAATTTTTTCACCTGCAATATTTATTGAAATTAGCTCAAGCACTCCATATTGGTGTGGTCCTTTGCAATGTTAAAATTTAAAGTGATATTAAAACCTCTGTCTTATTAAGCACTTTCAGAAGTGGATTTAATCACTGAGTAAGCAGCGTCTCCATCTTTTAAACCTTGCCATGATCTCTACCTCTGCTTTCCCATTTCAGGGTGACTCCTTTCACTTGCAGCATCCTATGGAGCCCCCTTAGCATACAGAGACTAGAGTTGTGTCTCCCTACACCACGGGTCTCAAACTGACGGCCCTCCAGCTGTTGTGGAACTACAAGTCCCATCAGGCCTCTGCCTGACGGAGTCATGCTTGTAACTCTCATCCTTGCAATGCCTCATGGGACTTGTAGTTTTGCAACAGCTGGAGGGCCGCCAGTCTGAGACCCCTGCCCTACACTCTGTGCATCAATAGGAACACCTGGCCCAATATCCTAATGCCTGGTACACACAATGAGATTATCGGACGAATCATCAGCATCTTTTTTTTGCATGCCAATCTCAGATCGAAAATAAAAAGGAGGTTACTAGGGTTATGAAAATTCTCATACGACAGAATAAAATTTCCGAAGTAATGTATTGCATTTTCAGACTACAACTGTACTAATTAAATGAAAATCGTATCAGAAGGATTTTTGTGCTTGCCCCATGGAATCAATTTGAATTGTGATCGGCTCTCAAAAGCGGTGTATGAACGATCAAATAATCGCATGATTGCTTCGAAAGCAGTATTTTTCGTATGAATTTCTGATCATGTGTCTAGGCCGTAAGCAGGCAAAGCTTGATCCTCTTGTGTACCTTCTCCAAGCTAACAATCTGCCTCGAGACTGCACAGTCCACTGTAAACTCTTTCCTGCGAAGACCAGAAGTAGCGGCAAGCAGCAGTGAGAGCAGGAGCGAGCAGAATTAAAAATTTGTAAGCGGCTGGGGTAAGAAGTTTAACCATTTGCCGACCAGTGTCATTAGTACAGTAACCGTGAATATTTTTACCACTGTAATAATGTGACTGGTTCCCAAAAAAGGGTCAGTTAGGTGTCAGATGCAATGTCGCAGTGGCAAAAAAAAAAAAAAAAAAAAAAAAGCTGATCACGCGACATTACTAGTAAAAATATATAATATTATCTCTCTCTCTATCTATATCTATATATATATATCTATATCTATCTCTATATCTATCTCTATATCTATCTCTATATCTATCTCTATATCTATCTCTATATCTATCTCTATATCTATCTCTATATCTATCTCTATATCTATCTCTATATCTATCTCTATATCTATCTCTATATCTATCTCTATATCTATCTCTATATCTATCTCTATATCTATGCTTTAATTGAAGAAATCCGTTTTACAGTTTTTTTATTTATTGGGTGCGTTTTATAGCAGAAAGTTAATAAAAAAAAAAAAAAAAAAGATTGATTTTTTTTTTTTCTAAATTGTCAGTCTTTTTTCAATTATAGTATAGCGCAAAAAATAAAGACCCTAGGAGGTGATCAAATACCACCAAAAGAAGACTCCATTTGTGGGAAAAAACAAAACAAACATAAAATGTTATTTTGCACGACCGCGCAATTGTCACTTAAAATAACGCAGTGCAAAAAATAGCCTAATCATGGGGGGGGGCTAAACCTTCCGGGGCTGAAGTGGTTGACAGATTTTACTAGGAATTATTTATTTCATTGTGATCAGTGTGTTAAACTAGAAACGCCAAATGTTCAATGCTACTTAAAAGAATTTTCCACCTTTCCCTTGAATTACCAAATATAAATCTGGACAGCTACAGCAATTGGATCCGGCTTGAGCTGGACACGGCTATTTTTCACTTTAATTGCAGCCAGTGCCTGTCTAGAGATTCCGAACATATCTGCAGTGCAATGTCAACACACTGCTACCTAAGCACGTGGTCATCTCCCCTCTGAATCTGAGGCCTATGAACATATTTTACTTTTTGAAGATAAATTACAACATTCTGCCATACCAACTAAAAAATGGCTTTTTAAAAACAATCTTTGCCCACGAATGGGGAGCACTGCTTCGTTTTCTGCTAAGATACTGTTCAGGCACTACGGAAAATTTGCTCACATGATGAAATTTTCCAAGTATGCAGTCAACGCCACAAACTTATCCTTCCCTGCAGGACTTAAGAATTTAGCAAGAGTGGCAAAAGACTGAGTAATTGGGAAATGGGTGGTTTGATCTTAATATAACATCAGTTAAACAGAGGTTCATGCATGTATGAACACCAAGCCAATGGAAAAGTTACAAAGTCGAAGATAAAAAAAAATAAAAAAATAAAAATGTGCAGTGTGAACAGATGCCAAGTACTTGCTGGAGCAAATTAAGTTTTCTTTGGAAAGCAGTCTGGGAAGTCAGCCAGAATAACCAACAGGAGACATATAAAATATGGAGATCCCTGGAGCAGAACAAGAGAACACGCCTCGGTGTAACGGGACGAAAGCAAGGAAAAAGTAAGCTAGAAGAAAATCTCCTCCACACAAACACTAGCACATGCTGAAGTCAAGATCAACATAACTTGGGGTCAGCAAGATAAAGCAAGTTCTCTGTCTGCAAGTCTCTAAATGTTACAGGAGAACTACAACAGCATTATGCAGGCACAACGCTACAAATCTCAAAATAAAAATATTAGGGCATTATTATATTAAAATAGAATTTTAGCTTTCATTTGACCTTATATATTTTTTTGGGGCCAAGCTGGCTGCATAGTAATGTAATGGAAAAAGTTAATTTGGGCCAAATTGGCCCAGAGGAACCACTTAAAGTCAAACGAAAGCTGGAATTTGACTTTAAAAACGTGAGAAGTGTTGAGTAACGTTAACAAAATTTGAAATCTGGGGACACCCTACAGCAGCGTGAGGTAAGGGTGGGGCAGGGGGTAGGAATAATATTGGCACGTGAAGCATGCCGCCCCAAATGTTTCGGTGTGACCAAATTGCAAACAGTGGGAGGGGCAAAAAAAAAAAAAAAAAAGGGTATGGTTTAATAACACCAGAGATTACTTTGCTGTAGGTCTAGAGTCCAGGCCCAAAGATTGCACTGCAAGGCAGCAAATAATCCATATCCTTACCACATGCACAAGTCAAGAGGGGAGTAACGGATAAGGCCATGTAATATTGGCATGTGATATCACCCCTCTTCTTCAGCTCCAGGACAAATCACAGAACTGTTGCTAAAATGGATGACCCGGCAGCTGCTCCAATGGGAAAGAAAGCAGGGACCAGTGGAGGAACTACCAGGGTCCTAAAGGTCACACTTGCAACCAGGCCCTGGCATTCTGCCTGTGTAGGGGGGGAGGGGGCGCACCATGTACCTGTCACAGTGTTTCACCCAGCTGTTCCGGGTCGGGGGTTGGGGGTTGTAGTCTTTCCCTTCAGACAGGACGGGGGCACTGTGGTGGGGGATGGACTACAATTCCCATGATGATTGGTGTTGGTGTACAGTCATGGGATGCAGTGCAGGCTGCGTGAAGAGAAAGCTCTGGAGTTCAGGAAGTGCAGAGACCTGTGGGCAGAGGGAAACTTCTATAATGTGCAATGGAGCAGAGAATCTGCATAAAGGTGACCTGAGGTCTACAGAGGATATACATGGTGGTTACATGTGCAGATATAAAACTGACTAACACACAAACAATGCAAGCCAGGGGCAGCAGTGTTTTCTGTAGAAAGGAGTATACCGTCACAAACGACAGATGTCACACATACAGATAAGAAAAGATGGTCTATCAGTGGAGGAGACCTCCAAAGTCCTCACTCTCCAATGCAATGGACCTGTCTACAGGACACCAAATGGTAAACAGTGGCAAAATACCAGGAACACAAAAGTCACACTTGGACAGGGCCCTAGTGTTGCACCACCGTGGGGGGCCCAAGACAGCAGGAAGGGGTCCCGTTGAAGAACATGTGAAAGGATCCCGCTGCGGGACCATAATAAAGGGCCCCATGACAGGAGTAAAAGACCAGTGGGTAGGGCTCTGGGCTCGAAAGGCCATGCACATTAGGAGCTTTAAGAAAAGCTGGGAAACCGCTGGATTTAAAAATAAATAAATAAATATATTAAAAAAAAAACAACTATAGCCAACCTGACTGGGGAAACAAAGGGGTTGGGGCCACTTGATGTCACCGGGTGCCCCTGATCCTTCGTTTATGTAGCGGCGGGAGGCAGCGAAGTTGTCAGATGTGAGCTTTCGTTGTGTGGAAGTTTTTGCTTCTTCCTCTCTGGGTCGGCGTTCATTGTGATCGACGATAGATCTACACTGGGGGACGTGATTTTTGTTTTGTCCTTCACATGGGGGGGGGGGTGGGATCTGGGGGCTGACTTGTTAAAGGAGGCTTCCATATTCCAATAAATCACCCTCCAGCACCCCCACAATCACCAGACCAAGCTGACAGCTGATGACTCATTGGTTAGGATGCCAGCGGCCTTCGCATAGAGAACAAAAAAAAAAAAAAAATGCTGGGAACAGGCGTTTAGGAGCGGTCAGCATTTTTTGTGCCAAAACGCTGCTGCTCCAAGCACGCTGGCAGTGGGGTTTTTTTCTGACACCAAATGCTGCTAAAAGCCTGTGTGTGCATGAACATATAAGATAAGTTAAAAGAGTTAGAGAGTTTAGAGGCAAAAAAAAAAACAAAGTCTGATACCCCTAACAGTAGTGTACAAAACATCTTGTGTGCATTAGTCCTTATAGACAAACTTACCTGCAGTGCACTAAAGTTTGTGAACCCCCCCAAGGATTCTCAACTGTCGCCTCAGTCGATACTGAAATGTGCCCCACTGACGATAAGTCAATAAGTGGGTTCAACTTTGAAAAAAAATTGGAGAAAATATGAGCAAATAAACTTGACCAAAATAACCAATTAGGTGTCATCTTTAAATCTTTGATCATCTTCAGTCTTGACAAGACAGCGGCAGCTAGACTAGCAAAAATAGGTGGTCAAGAGAAAGGAAATTCATGCTAAAGGATCTTAAAAGCTTTCACGCATCTACGAAACAAAGGATTCCTGTGTGTCTTTTGGTCCCTTTCAGGTCCGAAATCGACCAAAAATTTGGGCTGAAAAAAAAAAAAATCGGGCCTGGAATGGTGAATGGGGAAGCACCGGACCCCCCGCTGTGAGCCACTCTGTGCAGCGGTGTGAGACCATCTTTAAACAGTTGAAAGGAGGGGAGCTAAAGTGTGTGTGAAGGCAAAAAATATATATTTTTTTAGTTTTTAACAGGCAGGGGAAAGATTAGCATCCTACACCAGGTTTTTATTGCCCTGTGTTGGTGTCAAAGAGATTTCCTCTCACTTTCTGTTCTGTAATTCTACAGGGTTGGACATGAAAGAATGCAAAGGGAGCCATTCAAGTATATCCAAAGAAAAACAGGTAAAGTGCCTGACAGGGCCTGGTTTTAATATGTTGGCACTGGTGGTTTTCAGTATAGGATTCCAGCACCTTCGACCAAATCCCAAAACCAAACTCAACCTTAAACACACCCAATCCCTCCAAAACAAGTTCCACCTCCTCCCTGCCCCACCCCCCCTATCAATTTAGGATACATTTACTTTTGTTGGCGGGGGGGAGTACCAATTGGGCTGCCTAGGTGATCTGGGCTGTGGGACTGCAGCAAGTCTTGTACATGGACAGTGGGAACCCAACTATAAAAGCTGCAAGGAGTCACCACTGTATTCACTTATGCCTTGTTTCCACTGAGCGGATCGGTTTGGTTCGGTACCGTACGCTATTTTGAGTGTTTCCATTATGAAAGCGGCCCATACAACCAAACCATACCGCACCTTACATGGTCCTGCTTCAGATGTGGGGACATAGCAAATGGTACGGTACAGTTAGGGTGGAGCTACTGGCATCACACAAAATATTCCACTGATTGGCGGACAGAAAAAACGTCAAAGCTCACGTCAAAGGCATTTTTTGGAAACCCCGTATGGCCCCTGGCAGTCCGACTTGCAGTGGAAACGCTCACCTGAATAGGCCGGACCATTCTAGCCCTTCTAAACTGTACCGACCCGAACCGCTCCGCTCAGTGGAAACGAGGCATTAGTAAACATGCCGGTGCTGGGAACCTGAAAATCGGTGAAGAACGGCACGGGTGAGGACGGTGCTGGATCCTTGGACAGGTAAGTGCACTTTAATTAAAAAGTCAGGAGCTACAGTATTTTTAGCTGCTGAATTTTTCATATAGCCTGAAGATCCTCTTTGACCTAAAAAATAAATAAATAAAAAACAAACAAACCTTAAAGCTTAAATCACCTAAGTGTGAACAGGAACAATTGGCATGCGATTCTGCATATGGAGCACAGTCTGATGTAGGCAAACCAGCTTAAAAAAGCGGTTCTGCACACATTTCATTTAGTAAATCTCTTTGCCTTCCAAATCAGGCAAAGAGTACTAAATGAAATGTGTTTTTTTTTTTTTTTTTTTTTTACTTACCTTGTAATTGATGACTTCTTGTCCTCTGTGTCTGCGGCGGTGGAATCTGGTGTCATTGATCCCAGGAGTCAGTGCGGGCATCTTCCGAAATCTCGCGAGATTTCGGCCACATCTTCCGAAATCTCGTGAGATGTCAGCAGATGTGCCGTTACTGCGCACGCGCGAGTAACGGCGGTGCATGCTGGGCCATCTAAAGTGCCTGTGGGGTTTCACATGCCCACAGGCAAGATGGACCCCAGCAGACAAGAAGAAGATGAAGAATTTTATCGGAGGAAAACCGGTGGCGATCGAGATGGAAGATGGAACAGGTAAGTCCCCCAATTGAGCTATATGGCCTTGGCATATAGCCCCAAAAAAAAAACGAGTGCAGAACACTCAAGTGTTAATGGGGACCTTTTCCCTACTTTAGAATGCAGAATCGCATGCTAATTTTTCCTGTTCACACTCTACACTCAAAAAAAGTACATGAGCTTTTGTTGTGTATTTTACAATTTTTGGCTCCATAGACTTCATTAGAAGCCTATGTATCTGAAAAAGTCCTCGTCTAGAACTGCTCTACTCCCCTTGCCCAGTCCAGGAAAGAGCTCATGTGCTTTTTTTTCCCCCCCCACTTCCAGTATTTTTACAGTAGTGATTTGTTAGGACAAGCTATTCACAGTACATAGGATCCTTGCCCTTTAAAGGGACCCAATTCCTCTTCTATGTAATCACTTTACAGCAAGTTTGCCTCCTATGCGTCTGTGTTGCAGGAAGGAATCTTAAGCACCCTGAAGAATCCCAGAGAAACACCAACAATCCATGTAAACTTTGCCTCTGGTGGAAAATAAATATGGAACCCTTAGCTGCCAGCCAAGAGAGCCAACCACTTAGTCACTGGGTTTCTTGCCAACACATTTAAAGCTGAATTTTAATCTGCTTATATTTCGCCTTCTCTGGTTTTTCTTTTTCCCTCAACACATTAAGACTTAAAAAAATAAATAAATAAATGCAGTGCATGCAGATCGTGGCTGCTGGGAAGTCAGCAGGGTGTTGTACACAGCTTCATGAAAACATCACAGCATACTGCCTCAGTACACCTCCTCAAGAGCCCTCAGCTCTTGCAAGTAGTGTGTTCTTGGAAAGAGTTAAATACCTTAAGTATTTTCCCTTTTGCATTGCGGCACTACACTCCCCCAGCTACCTTAGCGCCATATAGTTTTTTTGTGCATTTGCACTGAGCCTGTCCTCGGTAATACCCATAATTGATACACCTTGAGAAAGAATCCAATACATGAAAGGAGTAAGCCAGGAACAGCAGAGCTGGGGAAGAAAGGTCTATATCAGGAGCAAGAGAAGTTCAGCCCTCCATCTGTTGTGACATTACAAGTCGCAAGAGGCATGCAAGACCCTGACTGCCACAAGTATGACTCCCAGAGGCAGATGATGGGATTTCAAGTTTCAACCCAACTGGAGGACGGAACTATGCCTTCCCCTGGGCTAGCTGATCCAAGAGGTCTTGAAGTCAGGAAATGAGGTGGGTGCTATCTGACTTTGCAGCTATAATTGCTTCAATTCTTCTGGGAAGGCTGTCCACAAGGTTTAGGAGTGTGTCTATGGGAATGTTTGACCATTCTTCCAGAAGCGCATTTGTGAGGTCAGCCACCGATGTATGACGATAAGGCCTGGCTCACAGACTCTGCTCTAATTCATCCCAAAAGGTGTTCCATCAGGTTGAAGGCAGGCCAGTGAAGTTCCTCCACCCCAAACTTGCTCATCCATGTCTTTATGAACCTTGTTTGTGCACTGGTGCGCAGTCATGTTGGAACTGGAAATACCCAAACTGTTCCCACAAAGTTGGGAGCATGAAATTGTCCAAAATGTCTTGGTATGCCGACCCCTTAAGAGTTACCCTCACTGGAACTAAGGGGCCAAGCCCAACCCTGAAAAATTAAACCCTACACCATAACCCCCCCCCTCTCCACCAAATGATTTGGACCAGTGCACAAAGCAAGGTCCATAAAGTCATGGATGAGTAAGTCTGAGGTGGAGGAACTTGAGTGGCCTGCACAGACCTTTGGGATGAATTAGAGTGGAGACTGCGAACCAGGCCTTCCCGTCCACATCAGTGCCTGACCTCACAAATGTACTTCTGGAAGAATGGTCAAACATTCCCATAGACACTCCTAAACCTTGTGGACAGCCTTCCCAGAAGAGTTGAAGCTGCAAGGGTGGTCTAACTCAATATTGAACCCTACAGACCAAGACTAGGATGGCATTAAAAGTTCATGTAAAAGGCAGTCGTCCCAAAATAAAATTATATATATATATATATATATATATATATATATATATATATATATATATATATATATATATATATATATATATATATATATATATATATATATATAAACACACACACACACACACACAGTATCTGACAAAAGTGAGTACACCCCTCACATTTTTGTAAATATGTTATCTTTACATGTGACGAGAGAGTTTTTTTTAAACTGAGTGGGTTGTATTACAAGGTATTTGTTCACATATACTTTAAGAACCAGTAACCTTAAAAAAAGGTCAGTTCAATCTGATATCTGTTGCTTAGTTTGAATTGGTTAAGAGTTAACAGTTGGACTCAACCAGCAGATGAGCTTCCTCAATGAAGCAAAGAAGATATGTATTGTACAATAACCAGAATTCATGGAACATTTGTCTCCTTTCAGTAAATGGGATTACAGGAAACTAAAAACGTATTATTAACCCTGTACATATTCCTATAATGAATGCACACAGTAAACCAATTATTCTGCACATGCTTCTTGCCCTTTAACTATATTCTACTAAGTCAGCCAGAAAAGGGACGTATAACATCGGAATGTACACAAATTATTCCTATTTGAGGGCTGCGCTCTATTTTCTCAAGTTGCTAGGAGATCAACCACACTGCATATGGAAGTTCCAATAAACCCCAACACACACACACACACACACACACACACACACACACACACACACACAGCAATAAATCATCCTGTTTAACCAGGAAAGACAGAGAGGGGGGAGAAAAAATAAATGTCTTGCCATAGACATTAAGGAGAAATGTCCCATAATAGACACTCAATTACATTTATGTAAACCTCAAAACAAACGTAATATATTGCAGTTTTGCATTCTTTTATTTCTTTTTTTTCCCCCCTTTATTCTCACCTGGTCTTTCTGAGAACACCACACTTCCCATCCCTGGGTGGCTACACTCACTTCTCCTCTGCATCTATGGAAGGAACTATGGTTTGCCACCCAGGCTGGAAACATGTCTGCTTAACCGCTTGCCGACCGTATAACTTATATGTACGTCGGCAAGGCGGCTCTGCTGTGCAGGATCACGTACCTAGTACATGAACCTGCACTTCCTGGTCTGGGGCACACGGGTACAATGGACTCGATGGCAGATCTATGTTCTGTCAGTACAGAAAGCATGGATCCTGTGTCTCTGCAAAGCAGGGGCTCCGATTCATGCCTTCCCCTAGTACAAGCACCTCCCCCACAGTAGTAAAACACCAGTTAGGCACACAGTTAACCCTTTGATTTCCCTTGCTGTAAACTCCTTCCCTGCTAGTGTCATTAGTAGTGACAGTGCATATTTCTTTAGCACTGATCACTGCATTAGTGTCACTGGTCCCCAAAAAGTGTCAGTTAGGTGTCTGATTTGTCCGCCACAATATCACAGTCCGACTGATCGCCGCCATTACTGGTAAAAAAAAAAAAAAAATCCCATAGTTTGTAGACGTTATAACTTTTTGCGCAAACCAATCAATATACGCTTATTAGGATTTTAACCAAAAATATGTAGCAGAATACATAATTTGCCTACATTTTTTGAAGAAATTTGATTTTTTCAATTTTTTTTATTGGATCTTTTATAGCAGAAAGTAAAAAATAAAATTTTTTTTTTTTTCAAAATTGTCTGCCTTTTTTTTTTTATTTATAGCGCAAAAATTAAAAAAAAAAAAACAAAAAAAAAAAAAAAAAACAATAGAGTTGATCAAATACCACGAAAAGAAAGTTATTTGTGGGGAAAAAAAAAAAGGACATTTTATTTGGGTACAGTGTCCCACGACCGCACAATTCTCAGTTAAAGTAACACAGTGCCGTATAAAGAAAAATAGCCTGGTCATGTAGGGGGGGGGGGGGGTAAATCTTCCAGAGGTCAAGTGGTTAAACATGACTGTATTTGTTCTTCTCCATTACATAGTGGATTGATGGCATTAGTAGATTACATGTAGCGCTTACCCCCCAGGAGGGGCCACTGAAAATATAACCAGGTATCCCAATGTAGCACAGAGGCTGTAAGTCACACAAGCCCCGTGCCACGCACACTGACAATTTGGACTTGGTGAAGAACTTTAACAGGAGAGGGGTTTAGGGTCACAGAATACTCCAAAAGGATCAATAGCAATAATGGAAAGACAAACTTCTCACAAATCCTCCAATATCATTATTTGACTAGATGGGGAAAGGCCAGTATATCTAGGACCCTACAGCAGCCGTCCATATAGCCACATCTGGCACTTAGTTCCCTGATAACATTTACACAATTAATAGCCTCCAGCAAGGTCTTTACTCATAATGTCCAAGGAGCTGTCTTGCACCCAACATCCACAGGTAGATCCCTAGTGAGGGAGATAACAAGATCCTTTTCCAGACCCAGACTTCTGTACATTGCCCTCCAGCACACATCCATTGCCAATCTTCTCCAAGCCCTCAGACCAGGAGCTGCTGAGGCCCATTTTGCAATCTCCTGGCAGTAAAGCTGCCTGCAGGTGCAGCAGCCCCAAGAGA
The DNA here is from genome assembly GCA_028564925.1 of Lithobates sylvaticus. Taxonomy (NCBI): domain Eukaryota; kingdom Metazoa; phylum Chordata; class Amphibia; order Anura; family Ranidae; genus Lithobates; species Lithobates sylvaticus. The sequence continues at coordinate 68,258,569 of CM053036.1, read as the reverse complement.
CCTGGAACCCTACGAGGGAAAACAATACTCTTGCTGTATTTCCCAGATATTCATCACCTCCCCAGCCACCTTCTGGGTAGCTCCTTCCAGGGATTGGCTGGAGCATGATGATGAGTAATGCCGATCATCTGAATCTTACTGCCCTATACTCTGGAAACTTCTTTCAGAGGCAGGTGGGAGGAATCAAACTCTCAGCTCAAGTAACCCTGAACAGACCAAAACAATCACTGATCCACTTACTACAGTGGAGCTAAAAACAAAATTTTATCTAGCTGCCTAACTAGAAGAGGGCACTACATAAGAAAGATGATGATGTCTGTGCTTTCTGTTCAGCTCACAGGAAATGACAAGGACACTGCATTTCTAGCAAGATCAACAGGTATCTTCTGTATTTGCTGAAAATGTTCTTAGCCTGTAAAAAAAATAGCCCTGTTGCCATCCACTTACTGTATATGCTGTGTGGGAAATGCAGCGAATCCTGAGCGTTTCCAGCACCTCATTGAAATCGCACTCTGTTCATGCGAGTGAACAGTTGAGTTAGGTTTGAAAATCCTGCAGGTAACTACACCGACCATTTTGCCATTGAATTGCAGCGTGATCTATTGAGCCAGTCAATTTATATATTGTCCCAATACTGATCTTGCACTATGGGAACTTTGCACAGTCATAATCCAGAAAACATTGGATGATAAATATATGACATATGTAAATTTATGTTGCAATTCCTTGCCTTCCATGGGGCACATGTGTTTAACATCCTAAGGCCAGGTTCACATATCTCCGGCCGCGGTTCCCAGCATGTGTTCCTGTTCACCGGTTCAGGTGCGAATCAGGTCTGAAACGGACCCAAACACGCACAGAACCCTTTTAGAAAGCGGACCGCGGCCACCCTGGACCACTGTGAACGTGCTCCATTGAGAGCCGGTCACACTCGTATGTCATGTGAATTGGAATTCGCACATATGTGAACCAAGCTTAAAATAATCCCACTGATTATTTCACTTGTGTTTCTATAATAGGAGAACAGAGATTAAACTACTTCTCAGGGTAGTATTGCTGCTGCCTGTGGCTAAGTAATTGATGGTTGTCGGTTAGGTCAGCAGTGCCAGTTATTGCACAATTCACTGGCTTTTGGTTTCCTGGAGAACTGCAATTGCAACAGTTCCCAATAGTCTATTTTCAACTGTATTATATACACATGCATGCTTTAGGCTGAGTGTTTGCACTGGTGTGTATTCAAGGGTGATGGGGGTTGCTTTAAAAATGTATAAAATGTGTTTTATTTTAATTTCTTTATTAACACTTTATTTTAACTTTTTATTTAATATTCCTATCGCTATATGAGATAATGTCTCCCCTGCCTTCTACGTTAGCTAACCAAGCACAGATCCTGCATGCTTTAACCCTTTGAATACCATGGCGTTTAAAAAAAACATACCTTGGTAGACAAGGGGTTAAAGTGATATTAAACACAACAAACATTTTATATATTGCAGCTTACCAGTCCCTAAATGTGCTGGCTTTGTTGGTTTTTCTTTTTGAAGGTTTTTTTCCCCCTTCTTTTTTCACATGGTAATCCGGCCAGTAACATATTTCCTGTCTTAGGGTGTCTTCACCCTGGATGGAAGAGCAACACCTTTGGACATCAGCATTGTCAGTCTGGATGGAGGGGAGTGTAATGCCGTGTACACACGGCCGGACTTTGAAAGCAAAGGTCCGACGGAACAAATCTGTCGGAAAATTCGATCGTGTGTGGGCTTCAGCGGACTTTTGCTGTCGAAAAATCAGACGGACTTTAGATTTAGAACATGTTTCAAATCTTTCCGACGGACTTGTGTCCAGTCGAAAAATCAGTTTCTCTGTATGCTAGTCCGACGGACGAAAACTGATGCTAGGGCAGCTAATGGCTACTGGCTATGAACTTCCTTATTCTAGTCCGGTCGTACGTGATCACGGTCGAATCCGTTGGACTTTGGTGCGATTGTGTGTAGACCAGTCCGATTCGACATAAGTCCGTCAAAAAGTCTGACAGAATTCAGTCCGTCGAAAAGTCCAGTCGTGTGTACACAGCATTAGGCTAGCAGTGTTGCCAACCATCAGTATTTTTACTGGCTGCCAGTAAAAGAAAAAAGTTGCCAGTAAAAAAAATATGGCTGTGATGTGCAGCTCAGTCCAGAGCTGGCTGAGATCATCCGAGTGCCTGCTACAGTGTGTTCGGGTAGCTCTGGTGGAGGTGATGTTTGAGCGTGTCGTGTGATGTCATAGCGCAAGGTAAGCAAGCAGAGCGGCCAGAGCCTTGTGTGCAGGTCTGCAGGACAGGAGCCGGGCAGGTCAGGAGTGGGACTGTCAGTGCTGTTTAGACTGGAGTGGACTGAAGGGACCACCTGGCTTGGAAAGAGACTGTCACTGTGACTCAGGAGGGGGACATGTCATGCCGGTGACAAGTCAGCATCATCTGTGCAGCTGCATACTTCTATCATTGTCATTGTCTAATTCCTTGCCCTCCTGAGTCCTGTCCCTTAGCTACTTACTTACTATATCGAAAATAAAATAGGTTTTTTTCCCTAATATCTACCTTAAATCACATTGCTAATTGCATTTTGTACTTGTTTGTAGCCTAAATACTAAAAATTTGCACTTAAAACAGTTTTTTGTAACTTTTGGAAATGCCAGTAAAAACTTGGCTGTGCCAGGAAATTTGGGGTGTCGCGTCAGTAAATTTCAATCTGGTAGGTTGGCAACACTGTAGCAGATTTAGGTGGGCTTCACTAACAAACTTCCCAGCTCTGCCCCCAGCTTCTCCCTGACAGCAGCACAAGGTAAGGGGGGTGCACTGTGATGTAAGGGAGGGTGGGGGCTCTTGACATCTGATGTAAAGTGGGAAGGGGGTGTCTGGACATCTAGTCTTACAAATACAACCGGCCCTATGAGGGCAACCATAATGCGGATGCAGCCCATGATGGGATTGACTTTGGCACCCCTGCTTTAGAGTGGAAAACGTAAAAAGAAAACGAATGCAGCCACCACATCTAAGAACTGGTAAACTGCAATCTAAGTTTTTGTTTATGGGTGTAAGGGTACATGCTGGTGGGTTGAATCCTTTAGTGGTCCTTTGGAGGACTCAAGTGTTGAAATTCCTGTGCTTGTTCTGCACGCCTGCTGTGGCCCAATGGGTATGGGTACCAATTTCCATACTCTGAATCCCCAATTTATTTTATACTATACAGTAGTGAGAGAGAGAGAGAATGATGGGACCATGTCAAACTGCAAGATTTGACAAGGCTGGAAAAAAACTATAAAAATCTCACCCCTCAACAAGAGATAAAGGGGGCCAGCAGGTGACTTGAGTCCATCTAAGGCCCCTTTCACACGAGGCGGACTCCGCTTGCACGGAGTCCGCCTCTGTCCGCCGGCTCAGCGGGAGATCTCTTTTCTTATCGGCAGAACAAAGCGCTTCCTAAAAGGTTTCCCTTCTGAAGAGGGCTCCACTATTGTTTGGTCATGGATTGTACATCAGACTGTGAAACAGCAAAGGGTGAACAATATGAACTAGCCCCAATGTTCTCTGTATGACTCAAACAGGTTTTGTGGTTGGTATGGAAATGATGTGGATGTTTGGATAAGTCATGTGACCAGAATGAATTACTCACGGCACAACAAACAGTAGGAAGATATGAGCATATCTTATTGTCAAAAGCTTTGAAATTTTTTCCAAAAGTTCATCCAAGTTACACAATGCAATCATGAGAGGATCCCCTTCACTGGCATTCATTACAGCAGTTGAAATGGTCTACTTTGTTTGTTAGTGAACCCCTAAAGCACTTATATTGTGTGTCACCTTCCCCAATCCCCCCCCCCCCCCAACCATACACCTACCTTTGCTTTTTAAAGAGCACGCTAGCCCTTTTGGTAAAAAAAAAACAAAAAAGGAAAACCCTATAAATGCCAATGCAGCGATATCCCAAGGTCCCTGGGTCCTGAGTTTCCTAATTTTATAAAGAACAATTCATAACTGGGCTTATACCAGGAGTTTCTCAAAAAACGGGGTTCCACAGCACACTGAGGTGTGTCGTTAACATGGACGCATTCGCCCTAGATCAACGTCATGCATTGAAGTGGTGCGGACAAGTCAGCTGCCAGCACCAGATCAATGGGGCACTAAGGCCAGGATGCACAGTGCCCCGCTCGCATCGTAGCAATGCATGAAACATATTCTGGGCAGGTGGCAGGCAGGTCCACGCCCAGCTCTCAGGAGAGGACAGCAGTGCGCCTCTGTCCAGATCTGCTCCATCTCACATGCTGTGCCATGCTGCTGGGGCCACAACCTTTAAGGGCTCAGGGGAGAAAAGAGTCTCTGGGGGGGGGGGGGGGGGGCTCTTATGTCTAGGGGGTTGAGAAGGATGGGGCTTCTGTGATGGAGGGACTCCGATGTGATGAGGGGACTCTGATGTGATGGTGCTTGTGTGCATCATCCCAGGCTTAAGTTTACCATCAGTGGCAAGTAACACTTTTATTAGACTGGGGTGCCTTGAGATTTTGCGTACTTTTAAAGTTTGCTGAGGCTGAAAAGCACTGGCTTATACAACACTGATTATTCAGACTAAAATCATTAACTGCGCAGCCAAGATCAAGTCACATCCTATCGCTGCCAATGATACCTTTACCTTCCTCAATCTTACAGGTCAGCTGGGATCAAAACCACAATTGTCAACCCTCGCTCCACACTGCAATTGAATTCAAGAAAATGAGCCACACACCTATGACATCTTCGAAATGCAAGTTGTTTATTAGACAAGTACTGTAGACCCTCAGCAATTACCTAAAGTGGACCCACAACTACTACTCCTAAGAACAGCTAGACTCTTCCCCAGAACCAGTTTGTCCCATCAAACACCCATCCATCTCGGTAACACTCTGCTTTCTTCTCTTCCCATCCTTACCCCTAACTCATCTCCTAACTTCTCTCGTCTATTACTTTTCGGGACTAAAAACTGTAGCCCAAGCTTTGTGCACCTCTAGCCCTTTTCTGCTCCCTCCATTAACTAAGCTCATTCCTCTTTCTATTTTACCTGGGCTCTTTTCTCAGCACTTGTTATGTCACAACCTGCAGTTCATCTTTTTTCCAACTTCCACATTATCTACAGATTAATAGTGATTGTAAGCCTCTCTCTGAAGCTGGCCATGCATGAAGAAAAAAAATGGAACCTATTCCCCTATCCACACATTCCAGGTGGACAGGGGAATCCACCTCGCTGCACTATTGTATTCTGACAGTGGGGAAGACTGCCCTGCTATCAGATTATACAGATCAGCGATGCCTTGAGTCATTGACTGCAACCGCTGGCCAAGTGGCTTTTATCCCACAGGGCAGTCGAACGGAAGTTGATCGGTAGATAGATCGACATCTGTTCAAATGCAGTGGCCACACATGGATCGAAATATGGCTGGTCCTTGCTGAACTGGACAATTTTGATCTATGGCCACCGGAAAAGCCTTTAAGAACCCCATCTTTCCCCACCACCCACTTAATTTTCTGTACATTTGTAATTATCTGTAGAGTTCTTTTTTTTACCATAACACTAGAGATATAATACTCATCTCTTTGCCATATCTCCTGCTTAGAAAACCCAATGTTTGTACAAGAACAGCATTTAGGTGATGTAGGACCATGAAATATGAACATACAAGTAATCTGTGCGTTAAAACTCACTGCTGCTAAGAGAGAACCTGCTCACAGCTGTCAAGTACATACAGTATATTATAAAGCTCATAGAGCCCTATAACGTGTCACGTTTATATAGGCAAATAGGCATATGCAAACATGGATGACTCAGGAGACGGGAATATCTAGTGCTCTTCTACTAGACACTCTTTTCAGCCTTCCTACAATGGCTCTCTGTGAAGACTGGACCGTATTTAATTTCCCTGCCACACAAGTCAGCCATATGTAGCCAAAGAGAACATGATAGGAATAGAAGGTAAAAAAAAGGAGGTATAGAAAGAAAAAGAAAGAATGTAGATGCATTCTATAATGCCCTATACTTATATATATATATATATATATACATACATACATACATACATACATACATACATACATATATATATATATATATACACACATATATACATATACACACACACTATATGCCCTTCTACATGTTGCCATTTTATTCAAGTTTATCACATTTTAGGAAATTTATAACAGTTCAGCAGTATTTATTTATTTTTTTTTATTTTTTTTATGTAACAGTAACTGACCTACACCCTGTGTTTGCTTATACTAGGAGATACACAAATTTCAACCTCACCTATTCTGTTTGCATTACATAAAAGATAAGCTTCCTATAACATTCTATAAAGACAAGCCTTTGGAAAGCAGTTTCTTACTTTACCATGTTGACATCCCATATTTCAGTATAAAAGCTCTGTATGAAACAGTATTTTAGCTCCACCTCATATGGCACCATTATAAGCAGTCCTCAATAGACACCAGATCCTCAGCAGTACTTCCAGGCCAGGGGCATTTCTGGAGTCCCAAGTACCTCTGACCACACAGATTAAAATGTTGAGGGGCTGGTAGGATAACAATGACCAATGTCTTCAAATCAAATCTAAGGTTAAATTAATATTTTTAACTGAACAACAATAATTTATCGATCTAAAAAATAAATAATTTAACAGTTAGTAAAAAAGCAGATGAAATTTAAAAATTTTTATTTTAAGAAACGCTTCTAAAAAACGCAAACACGACTAAACGCGGCATGTAAAAGTGGCAAAATGGAAGTTTTAAACGTGGGCTACTATCTGTCAAGTTAAATCGTTAGAGAGGTTGTAAAATGTCCCGTGTACATGAAGCCTAAGCAAAAACACAGGGTGGAGGTCAGTTAGAAAACCAAAAAAAAAATACACCTAAAATACTGCTGAAATGTGATAAATTCATGAAATAGAATTGGTACAAGTTCCTAAAATGTGCTAAACTTGAATATTTAATAAAATGTTTATAGGGCATTATAGAATGCTGAAAATAAAGAGCCTCAGACACTCTTTAGAACTTCCATGTGCCTCCGCAGGACAGATGTCAGGCTTTTTGGTCCTTGGACCAAATTATTGTACCGGTTGGCAATGCCTTAGCACAGGGCTTTGATCGAATTGAAAAGGCTTTGACATCCTTGTAAACTCCAAGAACCTGTTTCAAATGGCACAAAAACCACCTACAGGGGGTCCCCGGGTTACAAACAAGATAGGGACTGTAGATTTGTTCTTAAGTTGAATCTGTTTGTAAGTCGGAACAGGTACATTTTTTAAGTGTAGCTCCAGACAAAAAATCTATTTTTAAGTTTTTTAGATAACATAGAGAAGGGTTATCACCCCTGTAACATTTGTTTTGCTGTCTGTGCCCCTGTTCAGAAGATTTCACCTCACCTTCTGTCCCAATGACAATTGGATTTTGAACATTTTGGGTTGTTAGGGAAACATGGACTGGTGATAAAGCATCAGTGGAGACACCTTTTTCCCATATTAACTCTTACAGGAGTGAATTTCCCTTTCTAGGGGTAGATTTCCTCTCACTTCCTGTTGTCTTCCTCCGTTTGTAAGTAGGAGTCGTTTGTAAGTCGGATGTTTGTAAGTCGGGGACCCCCTGTACACATTTCAGGATCACAGACATCAGTAAACAACTTTGAAAGGAACCTTTTACTAAGAAGATAAAGGTCATTAAGCAATAACACGCAGTAACCCATAGCAGACAAATTTCACATAGAAAATATTAAGGAACTATGTATCCATGGGCTATCATTGTAAGATACATTGCACAGCACATATACAGTCATAACCTACTTGTCTTTTCCGATTGTTTCAAAGTCTTTGACTACGACCTCCAACGTCGAGGAGTAGTCCAGGGATATTCCCTTCAGATCAAACTCCAGAAGCTGCAAGAAGAGAAAAAGTGTGAAACTGGATATATGTAGCTTTATGTAAACCACAAAAATTCCACATCATTTCATGGAACCAAAAGATTTCAAACCACCATCTCTCTCTCTCTCTCTCTCCACCCTCTGGGTCATGAGATTTGAAATCAAATTAGTTCTCGTCATGCTGTATCTTCCAACAGATCAATAATTAAAGCAAAAAAAAAAAAAAAGTATTTACTGGAAGTCACATATACAATTACCCAATTTTCTGTTACAATTTTATTTTTAAGCTGCACTTTTGAGGGCTTTGCCTATACATGGTTTGGTTTATAATAGGGGACAATACAAGCAGGAATTGCCCATACTGAAGGTGATAATAAAGCACCTGTACACCTGATGTAGACAATGGGGGAAAATAAAGAGTGTCAGACACTCTTAGAACTTCCATGTGCCTCTGCAGGACAGAGGTCAGTCTTTTTGGTCCTTGGACCAAATGATTGTACCTGTTGGAAACATGCTGCCAAGAAGAGGCACAATGAGGCCAGAGTCTCAGTGCAGCTGAACCTTCCTGCTGCTGTAGCCATCACACAGACAGTGAAGCAGCTGAGGAATGCTATAGCTGGGAGGGTGAAGCTGAGAGACTAGTTACCCCCCAGGCCTGCTCTCTACTTGTAATAAACAGCAGGCAGTGGGAGGATTCCAAATGGGAAACGGTCATCATCCCTGGTCGCTAGCAAACTGTCAGCTGTGAAGTGGACAGTAGCCTTAAAAGAGGAACCACTTGCCTACTGGGCACTTAAACCCCCCTCCTGCCCAGACCAATTTTCAGCTTTCAGTGCTCTCACACTTTGAATGACAATTACTCAGTCATGTCATACTGTACCCAAATGAATTGTGGATGGTATTTGATCACCACTGGGTTTTTGATTTTTTGCGCTATAAAATGAAAAAAAGATCGAACATTTTGAAAAAAAAAAAAAAAAAAAGAATTTTTCTTAGTTTCTGTGATAAAATTTTGCAAATTTCTTGTAAATTTCTTCATAAAATTTTGGCCATAATTTATACTGCTACATATGTTTGGTAAAAAATAACCCAAATTAGTTGATATTATTTGGTCTGTGTGAAAGGTAGAGAGTCTACAAGCTATGGTGCAAATCATAAAAAATTGATCACACCTGATGTACTGGTGGCCCATCTCATTTCTTGCGACCCGAACAAGCCAGGAAAGTACAAATACCCCCCAAAATGACCCCTTTTATGAAAGTAGACATTCCAAGGTATTTAGTAAGATGCATGGTGAGTTTTGTGAGGTTGGCATTTTTTCCCCACAATTATTTGCAAAATTAAGATTTTTTTTTTTTTCCACAAAATTGTCATTGCAATAGGTAATTTCTCTCACATGGCATGTATATACCACAAATGACGATGGCGATACCACGTGTGGGACTTTCACAGCCTAGCCACATAAAGAGGCCCAACATGCAGAGAGAGTACCTTCAGGTGTTCTAGGAGCATAAAAATTACACATCTAACTTGTTGACTACTGATTACACTTTTAAAGGCCCTGGAGCACCAGGACAATGACACGTGGCACTGATGACAGATGGCACTGGTAGGTACTGTGGGCACTGCGTTTTATTTAGTATTCACTCACGCTGCAGCACAGAAGCTCTCCCTCCTCAGGAGTCTGTGTGAGGAGGAAGAGCCGGCAATGAGAGATGATCTTATATATGTTTACATTTGAGATAATCTCTCATTGGACACACCGTTCGAGTGCTAAATGGCCGCTGTGATTGGCCATTTAGCACAATCTGTGATTGGCTGTGTCCAAGGGACATGGCCAACACAGATTTTCCCCAATGCGCCCCCACGTCGGCGCAGGGAAAAAAAAAAGGAGAAAGGAGGACGTCCAGGGACGCCCTCCTGGCAATTAAGAGCGAGTGGTTAAAATCTTTGCAAATTTATAAGAAAACAAATCACACGTATTTAAAGTATTCACAGCCTTTGCCATGACTCAAAATTGAGCTCAGGTGCATCCTGTTTCCACTGATCATCCTTGAGAGGTTTCTACAACTTGATTGGGAGTCCACCTGTGGTAGATTCAATTGATTGGACATGATTTGGAAAGGCACCCACCCCTGTCTATATAAGGGTTAACAGTGCATGTCAGAGCACAAACCAAGCCATGAAGTCCAAGTAATTGTTTGTAGACCTCCGAGACAGGATTGTATAGAGGAACAGATCTGGTTGAAGGGTACAGGAAAAAAAAAATTCTGCAGCATTGAAGGTCCCAATGGGCACAGTGGCCTCCATCATCCATAAATGGAAGAAGTTTGGAACCCCCATGACTCAATCTTGAGCGGGCCGCCCGGCCAAACTGAGCGATCGGGGGAGAAGGGCCTTAGTCAGGGAAGTGACCAAGAACCTGATGGTCACTCTCTCCACAGAAAAATGCTGAAGCTGTGTCAAAGGAGAACCTTCCAGAAGAACAACCATCTCTGCAGCACTCAACCAATCAGGCCTGTATAGTAGAGGGGCCAGACAGAAGCCACTCCTCTGTAAAAAGGCACATAACAGCCCACCTGGAGTTTACCAAAATGCACCTGAAAGACTCTCAGACCACGAGAAACAAAATTCTCTGGTCTGATAAAACAAAGATTGAACTCTTTGGCCTGAACGGCCAGTCATGTCTAGAGGAAACCAGGCACCGCCCATCACCTGGCCAATACCGTCCCTACAGTGAAGCATGGCGGTGGCAGCATCATGCTGTGGGGATGTTTTTCAGCGGCAGGAACTGGGAGGCTAGTCAAGATCGAGGAAAATATGAATGCAGCAATCTACAGAGACATCCTTGATGAAAACCTGCTCCAGCGTGCTCTTGACCTCAGACTGGGGCGAAGGGTCATCTTCCAACAGGACAACGTCCCCAAGCACACAGCCAATATAACAAATGAGTGGCTACAAGACAGTCCTGAATATCCTTGAGTGGCCCAGCCAGAGTCCAGACTTGAACCAGATTGAACATCTCTGGAGAGATCTGAAAATGGATGTGCACCGACGCGCCTCATCCAACCTGATGGAGTTTAAGACGTCCAGCAAAGAAGAAGAATGTGAGAAACAGCCCACAAATAGGTGTGCCAGGCTTGTAGCGTCACTCTCAAAAGATTTGAGGCTGCAAGTGGTCCCAAAGGTGCTTCAAAGTATTCAACAAAGGCTGTGAATACTTATGTACATGTGATTTTTTTCGTTTTTAAGATTTCAAAACAAACTATTCACATTGTCATTTTGGGGTATCATTTGTAGGATTTTGGGAGGAAAATAATGAATTTAATTTTGGCAAAAGGCTTTAACATAACAAAATGTTGAAAAAGTGAAGCGCTGTGGATACTTACTAGATGCCCTTGTGTAAAACATCCCTAATCACCATAGTCCCCCATCCTTAGAGACAATCTGGTGCTGGGAATGCCTGCTTCCCCTTCAATGCCTATATTGAGAGCACTTAAATTGAAGGTTCCCGTTTATTGCAGGTGGTGTTCTTGCATGTCCAAGTTTTAAGCCCATGTTCTGCCCTTAAATTAACCACAATAACCAATGAGAAAGCACACTGGGAGAAGCCATGGAACAAAATAGACAGCCATGTTACAAAACTGCATCTGTTTAATGACCAAGCCACAATGTGCCAAACCCAAACAGTGAAAATGTTAACTATGCCAGCTTTAAATCCATTTGTCTATTGTTAAAGGGTCAGAACAACATCTTCACAAATGTCTTCAAAATATTCATAAATAGATTTATGACAGAGCTCTAAAGCACATAAAAAGCCAAATTATTTGACTAGAGATCTGCTATTACTTGTAGTGCCACACTAAGCAAAAAAGGGAAATGTGTTTGGTCCTGCTGATGCTAAGGAATGGGGTGCCAGCTGAAAAGATCACCATCCAGTAGGTTATAGCATACTTAGAAGAATCGCTGCACTCCCTATCCAGTCTGCAAGGACAAAATGTGTGAGATGGCCTCGGCTTTGACCTCTATGGCTAAGCCCCGGTGGGTGGGCCGAAACATGTCAGAGGGTATGGTTTGTAAAGTAGTGCAAGGCTGAGGCCATCTCACACATTTAACCTTACAGACTGGATAGTGAGTGAGGCGATGCTTTGGCTAGAGATATTTGGATAGACTTTGACTAGAGTAGGAAACCTGTAGGTTATTTTTTTTTTTTTTTTTTTGCAGTCTGTGCCCATTGGGGAAATTTCACTTCCTGCCCTGGAAACCATAAGTGACAGGTAATCGCTCCAAACTGAGGGCTAACAACAACCTTTCCTTATATTTCCACTCCAGTGTCAAAAATCACTTTCACAAATAAAGAGTATGAATTTCCCCATACTGGTCACATCAATAGATTGGGTTTTACGTTGTAGATACCACCATTGTTCAGATGTTTGATACAGCTTACAGAAAGGACAAACCAGTGAAAATTATGAGAATTGTACACATTTGCAATTCTAAAAATGGTGCTTATAAAAACAGTATTTGGGACATATAGCAACTTAGTGATTAGCACTTCTGCCTTGCAGCACTAGAAGCATCGCTTTGAATCCCAATCGACATACTGCATGAATAGATTTTGCATGTTCAAGTGATGGCATGGGTTCTCTCCAGGTACCCTAGTTTCCTCCCACACTACAAAGACATGCTGGTAGATTAATTGGCTCCTGTCTATATTGGCCCCAGCATTTGTATGTATGGATCTTAGGATTGTAAGCTCCTTAAAGGCAGGCACTGATGTGAACACACACACACACACACACACACACACAGTAGATCTCTAATAAATATACAGTTAACATTGCCAAATACACAAAGGGAAGCTTAGAATAACACCAATCTAAGCTCACTACATAAAACAAACATACCTCTTTCCATACTGGGTTGAGTTCATTGTCTATCGCTTTAGTTTTCTTTTTCTCAGCTGTAAAAAAAAAAAGAAAATGCAATGTTAAATCTCTTTTTAATAAATAAAAATACAAAAAAAAAAAAAAAAAAAAAAAAAAAAAAAAACACACAACAACCGCCAACACACAAGTTTTGATTGTAATAGGACAACAGCTTGCCCTGCAGAACAGACCCCTTGTGCTGCTTATTAGTAAGCCAGACGGAACAAATATGCTTAGCTGACCTTCTGTAAGTGGATGCATTGTGCTGACCGGCAACAGGAGTTAAAAGGTGAACGTCAAAACTTATTTATACCATTTTCACATGAGTTTATGGCCAATGAAGTGTCCAGAATGAACTTTCTACTCTAAATTAATGAATGGGCATGCTGTGGTGGCATGGTTAGAAACGCAAAATAGTTTTTTTTTTTTTTTTTTTTAAATAAGGTCCCATGGGTATTCTTTGTAGAATCTCTACTCCTGTAAACAATTATTCATCATTCTCTTTTATATAGAAAAAGTGAAATACACTTTTATTGCATATGTACCAAGAGCGTAGATAAAACTAGATTAAAGTGGATGTAAACCCAAATTTTTTTTTTTTTGGATGTCATAATGTAGAGAATAAGATTTCCTTTCATTTGAGCCCAGTCTTGCCACACAGATTTACTCGAAGCCTGAGCAATCCTCTTTTATTGTTCAGTAAGGCTACTTTCACACCGGAGCGGTGGGGGCGCTGGCGGTAAAGCGGCGCTATATTTAGTGCCGCTTTACCGGCGTTTTAGCAGCGCATTTCGGCCGCTAGCGGGGTGGTTTTACCCCCTGCGAGCGGCCGAAAAAGGGTCAATACCGCCCGCAAACCACCGCTGCAGCGGCGTTTTGCGGGCGGGTTCGGATCGCTGCCCCATTGTTTCCAATGGGAACGGGCGCTATAGGAGCGGTAAATATACCGCTCCTATAGCGAGCCAAAGATGCGGCTTGCAGGACATTTTCCAGCGTCCTGCAAGCGCACCGCTTCAGTGTGAAAGCCCTCGGGCTTTCACACTGAAGACACAGCAACAGCTGTTTCGGGTCGGTTTGCAGGCGCTATTTTTAGCGCAATAACGCCTGCAAACCGCCCCAGTGTGAAAGGGGCCTTAGAGAAATCTTGACAAAGTCTTAAAAACGCCCCCTTGCTGTGAGTGACAGGTGATTTACATATCTCATGCACTACATCCACTATAATGAAAAAAATTATATCTTTGCAAAATGACTCCAGATAGAGATTCTATGGAACTTGGAGAGGTTAGCTTGAGTTTACACAACCTGGGACTTAAGCTATATGAGGAATTGGAGTATTATTTGAGGGGAGAGGGGTGGGATAAATAGAATTGGGGAAGGAAAGAGCAGTGGAAAAGGGTGCATGGAATTAGGGTGGAACTAGGGTAGGGGCCTTTAAGCAACCATCTCTAGACCCAACCCCTAATCAAATTTATTTTATTTTAGAACACCTTAGGTTCACAGGAGTGACAGGGATGTGTGTGGGGGTTTTATTCTCCCCCCACCCTGGGTAGTAAACCCCCTCTTGCTCTCAAAAGTTGAGTATATGGAAGGGGGGGGCACCTCAGAATTGTATGTTCAATTATGGGAGATGGGAATACTGATTTATACACCTTTAGGAATGTCATGCATCATGTTTATTGCGATTTGTGAAGGTTTTGTAACTAGTTATGTACTCTTGTATGTTGAGATCTTTGATCGTTGTGATAAATGTCTGTCTTTTCTAAAAATAAATAGAAAATTATTTTAAAACGTCAAAACTTATGTATACCATTTTCACATGAGCTTATGGTCAATGAAGTGCACAGAATTAACCTTCTACTCTAAATTAATGAATGGGCGTGCTGTGGTGGCATGGTTAGAAAACACAAAATATATATATATTTTTTTTTATTAATGTCCCATGGGTATTCTTTGTAGAATCTCTACTCCTGTAAACCATTATTCACCATTCTCTTTTATATAGAAAAAGTAAAAAACACCTTATTGCATATGTACCAAGATCGGGAATGTCAAAAAAAGTCAGGAGCAATTGACGCAAAACAGACAGGCACAGGAAAAAAATGCAACAGGCTATCCATGAAGTATATCCGTACAGTTTTTGCACCCCATAGAAAGCGAGATTGTACAATGGTATTAAATGGAATCCCTGATACATTAACCAGATTTCTTTTGTGCCTATGATATGCACATTACGATATGTAAATTTTTTCTTAAATGCAAATCACATTTACAGGTAGAGTTTTGTTTGTACTAGAAAACAAAAATCCATCTGGCTCCTGGTAATTTTATTATAACTATGGGTAAAAACAAAAAGATGTAGATTCTACCCACCAACAGAAAAACAAACAAGGATTCCGAAAAATAAAAATATTTTAGGACTGCTACCAGTACATGGCCAGCTTAATGCCTCTAGTACAGTCACGCGTTGGATGCCAGCTGGAGATGCACTATTACCAAAAGTATTGGGACACCTGCCTTTACACGAACATGAACTTTAAAAGGATAGTTCATCATTACAAAAAACCTGCCTGCCTATGCAGGTGTAGCACCCTGAAGTTTAATCAGGGAGCTCCTCACAAATTTGCTTGCCAAGAGTAGTTATCTTGGTTGATTGATAGTAATCTTGATTTCTCCCCAAGTTCGGCCTTGTTGCACTTTTCTCTTCTACCACTAGGTGGCCGGGCACTTGGTGGTACTAGAGAAGGGCAACCCAAGGACAGGTTATGGGTATATGGGGTATCTCAGCCAATGGCCAGGGGTTTTCTTGAATCCCTTGGCCTCCTGCGAGAGCCTATATATTCAGGTGAGGTTAGGTGAACCATGTTCTGTGCCACCTGGATGGCCGTCTGGGTGGACGGGTGCGTCGTCTGCCCCAGGCTGCTAGGCCGGAGATTGGGCCTATCCCAGGAGCATCTGGCTGCTAGGCTGTGTGAAAGCCTATTCAGAAGTAGGAGAGCAGCACAGGGTTGGGATTGTGGCTTGCAGTCCAAACAGAGGTGGCGGTTCTGCCGGCCGGAGAACCTGTCGCAGGTAGAAGGGAAGCTGTCACCATGAAGGGACCCATCGCTTTAACCAGGGACCACAGTGAGTAACGGAAGCAAGTACTGGAACCATATTCTCACCGAAAGGGCACTGTGAAGAATCTGGAAACTTCAGTTGGCGATCAAGTCAGGGACCCACCCAGTGGACAAGATGCTTGCAGACCAGTCTTATGTTTTAAGCCAGGGAACCAGCCAGTTAGCAGGAGTGAGGCTTGAGAAGTATATTGAGTGCCAAGCTAGGGACCCAGCAGAGAGGCGGGGGTAATGCTTGAGAAGATACCACTGCAAACCTTGGAGGAGCTCAAAGAATTCATAGTCAGCGAATCAGAGGGTCTAGTGAGAGACCAGGAGCTCAGTATTGAAGAACCACAAGAGGCAGATGTGGCTTGTTGCTCGGGCCTTTTCCTGCATGGCTGTCTTCCTATTGAAGTCTGCCAATTGAGTTTGCTACTATTTGCAGGTGTCCTGGCCATAACCCTCTTTCCCCCAAAAATACATAAAAAAAAATAAAAATAAAAGAAGAAGGACTGTCAAAAGAAATAAAACATCTTTTACAACCAAGTAGTGTCTGGCGCCCAATGACTCACCATCTTTGCACCCACTATAATACACACACGTTTACCTAGGCGAATGTAGCTTAGCCACCTGCTCTCTGCTCTGCCTGTCCAGCACTCACTGGAGTGAGGGGCTGTGGATTTCCTCGTCAGGCATCTGGGTGCATCCCAGCATTAAAGTTGGGATCTCTTCTTTCCTATTAAAAACCCGACCACACCAAGCATTAAAGCTCAGCGTGGTCAGTGTTCTAAGGTGTGCTCAAACTCAACCAACTCTCCTCCAAGGATCAGGATTGTGCTGACACATTCCCCCTGTACAGCCATTAACTGGAAAGACCAGTGTACTGCCATTTATCCTCCCCAATATCCTTCTGCAGCTGAGAACAGATGGTATGTGATCACTTCTAAACAAAGAAAATGAATATAATATATAATGCCTTTTTTATATATTTATACACAAAGGTTTTGTATTTAATTTCTATATTAAACTGAATGGGTTGTTTTGCAAGTGTTAAACCCTCACCTTGTAAGATTTCTGACCACTCCATTCGAGGGGGGAGAAGGTCATTTGATTT
The DNA here is from genome assembly GCA_028564925.1 of Lithobates sylvaticus. Classification (NCBI taxonomy): domain Eukaryota; kingdom Metazoa; phylum Chordata; class Amphibia; order Anura; family Ranidae; genus Lithobates; species Lithobates sylvaticus. The sequence continues at coordinate 68,241,516 of CM053036.1, read as the reverse complement.
GTATCGTGGAACTTTGAGAATTTTTTTCCTGGTGCAGTCTTGAGAGAGAGAGACCAGGTCAAATTCTAAAAAAACACTGCAAACATTTATAATGCTTTCGTTCATTTTTCCCATTTAACTTTTTTGCTACTTGTTTTAACTTGCCAGACATACAAGCAGTGATTGCACGAGTCCATGATTCACTGAAAATACAGGATATAGGAGGGTAGAGGTATTGCAAAATGTGACCACTGTTCCTCTATGTAGCATTATGTAGGCTGTGCGGTAGGCAGAATGACATTGATGAAACATTATTATAGCAATGAACTATATTTAAATGAAAGGTCATGTGTATCAAAAAGTCACCAAGAGACTGGGGAAGGCAGCAGTTCCTCAAAAGAACATTAGGGGGGTGGGGGGGGGGATACCGCAAGATGACCACAGAAAAAGCTACTGCCTACAGCGATTTGTATGGACAAAAATTAATAGATTACCTCTTAGGAGTGCTACAAAATTGGTTTCATAGAAAATGCAGGACTTTCTAAGACCTCGTATAGACTCACAGCTTGTAGGCAGGTGGCCTACTTTATATGTAGTTAGCACTCGGCTGCACAAATCAGGAGGAAGGGTTTAATGCTTGTGCCGCCTTTCCTCTATGTTCTTGGGGAAATGCATGGGGACCATAGGTTTAAGGCTTGCTGGGACCTATGGTCCGCTCTGGAATGCTGAATCACCAGAAGAACCCTGGAATATGGACTTTTCTGTTAGAGCACCAAGTTTGGATTTTCCTCTAAGAGACTTCACCTGGGGCAGCCAGTGTTCAGTTCAGTTAGGAAGGGAATGTTATACATGTTGCCAAGTTTACAGTAAATGTTGATTCAACTACTCCAAGCCTGGTATGAAGTTATTCAAAAAGGGGTGAATGCGAGGTCTTGGCATATTAAAGAACAGATTGTGTGCGATTACACACAGAGGAATGTACAAGGCAGATGAAAAATATAAAATATAAGAGATCTGCTGCCCTCTACAAAATACTACAACCTGAGTGGAGTACAGAGAAATTGGTTGGGAAGGGTGTAGGTGTGGCGCTATTCCTCTTAGAGACACTTGTATATGCAATAATAAAGTGCTTAGAGTAAATAAAGTGACAAGTGCTAAAAAAAATATAAACCGAAAGGTATGTGTGGCATACTAAATGTGTGACACTTTTTGCAAGTAATTAAAATAATTTGTCCTTATGTGTGTTACACCCTCTGCAGAGTGCAACAAGCAAAAGGTTTGAATGCCTGCAGGGTTAATGATGACCTGTGCTGATGGCGTGGGTGGAAATTGCAACCCCTGCTTTCCGTTTCACAGGTATTGGTGAAATGTGAGGGGGTTTGACCCCCTGCTATTAGTGCAACAGAAGCTGGTTGCATAAGCGATTTGTGCTCTTTAAAAAAGCGTCTAGTGCTTTTGCAAAGAATAATGCTTCTTCTTGACCTCTTAATTGGGCGATAATGGCATTGGCGATCTTATCCATGCTCTTATTATGAACACACTCACCGGATTGCCTTAACCCCCCCCCCCCCCAGGGGTACTGCGCAGCCACAGTATATGACACTGTGTAGCACTCTGGAAATGATTGAACCGTGATTTTCTAATAGCGTTCCGCCAGCGTTAGCATAAAAGGAAGAGAAGAGTGGCCATAGCACAATACCGCTTTATAAACTTTTTATTGGTTAAAAAAAATAAAAATGGAGATATACGGTACTCACATTTACTCGAAAAGTTAGACATGTAATGGAAACACAGGAGCAGAGAGAAAAATCCTATCTGCGGCCTTGACCGGAAGTGACGTTATGCAACTCCTCCCTAAGCATTTCGCCACTCAAGACGTCATCTAGAGCCCTGCTTCTGCTCCCCGACAGCCAATTCGATCGTTTCTCCTCTCGGCCAATTGGGTCTTAAGACCAGCTTCCTGATTGGTCGGGGAGGAAAAGCAGGAAGACAATAGTGAATATTAGATCGCTATTGTCACACAAGTAGGTGGGCACTGCATCCCGAGCCCACCCTTTTTGAAGCCAATTGGAGCCTCTGGCTCTAAACGTGTGCTTCAAAAACAAAAAAGCACCCCCATTGAAATCCATGCATCCTGGCAAGGAAGGAGGGATCTGTGTTAGAGAATGGATTCTTCTGGAGTAGTCAAAATAGGAAGTTCTAGAAAAGGCACATTGCAAATTGGATTAATATTAAATTTATATATAAAGCGGATCTCCAGGCTTCATTTTAGTTTTACTTGCCCAAACATGTCATGTTTCATTGCTCACTTATGTCATTTCATTTATATTTTAGGGACTTGCCAGATCAACTGAGTATACATAGTTCCAAAACACAGCCAACAATACTGCCAATGGTCCTTTTAAAACTTCCTTTAGTTTAAAATTAAACTCCACTTGTCTAGTTTTCATGTACAAATAAAAGGATTTTACACAAATTGTGAATGCTGTGCTCCATGTTCTACCATTACATCTGAAATATACAGTTAGTGGTATTTGAATTTTTGAACACACACGATGGGTGCAGATTTCTATGTAGACCCAATTAAGCTCAAAGTGCAAGAGGCCCTTCCAGACATCAGGAGGTGCTCCGAGGCAAATGCTGGCCGTAATGTACTGTCAATTGATAGTTGTACTATGTAATTGACCGCTGTAATGGAACATGATTGTGCACACCTGTAGCCAGAACTCATTTTAAATCCTATTCCCATTCGTGCACTAAATTTTGTCCAATAAAGATTCTACAATATTATAAAACTATATAAAAACGTTCTTGATTAGAATACCTAGCAGTTAAAAAATAATAAAAAATAAAAAAAAAACAACCTTTTTAAAAAATAATATTTTTTCCTTTGGCCAAAAAAATAAAAAAAAAATAAAAAACAGATGCCCCCCATCTACATAATTGAGACGGATAGAGGACTTCTCCTTGTTGCACCACTGTACCCTGACAGTGGGGCTCCTTCACTGTCAAAATACACCAATCGGTGGCTGCAGCCACTAATCAACAAAAGTTTTCCAACATTCCGCACAAGTCTGCTGAATAGAACAAATTTTGATCCATCTATGGCCATCTTTAGAAAGAGACGCTTATGTAGTTAGCCTAATTTTACAAGTTTAACATCACAGATAGCTATAGCAAAACTGTAAAATATCTGAGATAGGATTCTCATTTGTACTTGCAACTAAGTGGCAACTTCTGCTGAATGTCTAATGAATCATATCAAAAGGGCATAACAGAACCCTTCTTTGAGCCCAAAAAAGCACCTTGATTTTAAAAAGGCATCATTGGAGGCTCCTCTTGAGCTCAGAATGCGCTGCATTTAGAGATTTTATTTGGAAGCGATCCCTAACAAAAATGCCAAAAGCAAAAATGCATTAAGTTCTCAAACGTTCTCAGTATGCCCCATATTTGTCAGATATGGGCCTATTTATTTAAATACAAAAAGAGGAGGAGGCTTTAGTGGAGATGATAAAATAAAAAAATAAAAAAGACAAGTCTTGGTTGTGATAAATAAAAAACAAAGTTATGAAACAAAATGAATTGTATCAAAATGGTTTAAAAATGTAGCAAAAGGTTAAACTCTTAATTCACACACAAGCAACTGTCAGTGCTCCTGCAATACAGGGAAGGACCTGGATGTCAGAATTACAACTACTAGACCAGACAAGAAAGATTGTGTGAGGGCTGAGAGGAATGCTGGGCCCATGGTTAGAAAGAGGTTAATGAATTGTTTTTTGGGGTAGTGTTGGAAAGTTAGAACCTCTGTCAGCTCTGTAGAGCACTTCTTGGCCTCACTAGGGATGTTTTCACATCACGTCATCTAACAGTTAAAACACGTCACTGGGTCAAGAACCATGGGGAAGGTTCTGGTTTCAGTTAGCATTAAAATTACTAAAATCTTTACTAAAGACTCCATAAGACTTGCTTGGAGAAAAACTTGTCTATCAGCAGTATTCAGGATACAATTTATAGGGGGGGGGGGGGGGGGATTATGGATACCAGTGTATATTTGAGATTCCTGTACCAGGCTGTACCCCCTGCAAACATTGCTACGAAAACCTCAACAGGTTAGGTGAACACTGATGAATAGTTTCTTCCAGTACAGCTTACAATATGATTACCTTTGAAAAGGATTGCAAAAATGAACTTTGAAAGAGGTTTAGGAATGCTACTAAAGGAGACCCCCATGGATTCTTATGACATGACATGGCTTAATGCAAAACTGCCTACAGACATCAAAGGGTGATCCAGTGTGCCAGAAGAATCTGATCTTTTTCAACACTCCGAGTGCTGCAGAGCACTTCATTTGCTTGCAAACCTCATTCATCTATTACGACAAGTACTGTAAAAATTAAGGGGGGAGGGTGTTTGCTGCTGACTTTTTTTATGGTGGGGGGGGGGGGGCTACTGGCACATGTTCTAACCTGCCCAATATATTAAACTTCCACAAATATTGACCACTTGACCTCTGGAAGATTTACCCCCCTTCATGACAGGCCATTTTTTTGCAATACGGTACTGCATTACTTGACAATTGCGGTCATGCAACACTGTATTCAAACAAGACACATGTCCTTTTTTCCCCCACAAATAGAGTTTTAGAAAAAACAAACAAAACAAAATAAAAATTTTGGTAAATAAGTTATTTTCTCCTTCACTTATGGGCATTGATGAGGTGGCACTTATGGGCACCGATGAGGCAGCAATGGTGGGCACAGATTGGTGGCAATTGTGGGCACACAGTTCTGGCACTTAATCGTAATCAGGGCACTGATTACATTCCTAGATGTCCTCTGAGGAGATGCCGTTGATTGGCTTTCCTCGCCTCTCACAACACAACTGATCACATGGTTAAAGAGCCACGGTTCTTCACACAGATCGGGGTCGTGCAAGAGCAGTCGTTCTTGGCGGCCGCCATATGACATCCACCCAGAACGAGAGCCTTGACGGCCGGAAAGAGGTAGAGAAAAAAAAAACACACACACCCACACACACACACACCTTAAGCATATATTGGTTTGTGCAAGTTAAAGCATCTGCAAACTAAGGGATAAATACTGGAAATTTTATTTTTATTAGTGATGGTGGCAATCAGCGACTAATACAGTGATCAGTGCTAAAAATTTGCACTGTCACGGTACGGACACTTGCAGGTTCCCTCACCCGCAATGGCAGCAACCAACAGCTGATGGAAACATCAGCTGCGCTGCCAACATCGCTGGACTCCAGGACAGGCAAGTGTACTATTGTTAAAAGCCAGCAGCTACATTATGTCTAGCTGCTGGCTTTTAATTTTAATTTTATTTTTTGTTTTGGGTAGAACACAAAAAAATAAAAAAAAATTAAAGTTTGCTGGTGACCTTTTTAAGTGCTTTTTAATTCCTTAACCACTTGCCTACTGGCCAATTTTTAGAGCTGTCACACTTTGAACAATTGCACAGTCATGCAACGCTGTACCCAAATACATTTTTTTTTCTCCCACAAAAGCGCACACTTTTGGTGGTATTTAATCACTGAGTTTTTGGAGGAAAAAAAAGAAAAAGTTTTAGTTTCGGTCAGAAATGTTTGTAAATAGGCAATTTCTCTTCACTGATGTGCGCTGATGAGGTGGTACTGATGGGCACAAATTGGTGTCACTGATGGGCACTGTTAAATCAGTCAGTGTGAGGCGAGGAAAGCTGATTAACGACCTAACAAAGGGTTAAAAAAAAAAAAAAAAAAAAAAAAAAAAAAAAAAAAAACGTAGAAACTGAATTCCAGCATTGTATGTTGATGAGAGATCCGTGATCCGAGCGCGTCAACCTGTTCGGATCAGCACACCGCGTGATCCACGGAGAGCTCTGCTGCCTCGGCCATAGGAAAGGCCTTTGGCCTAGCTCTGGAGCAGTGGCCATCTTGGTACACCCGGCGGTGGCCACTGTCTCGTCAGGAAGTGACGTTTCGTCGCCACCATCTTGCTACACCCCACACAGTAATGATAAAGTGAGAAGGGGGCAAGCGGACATCTTTTTACACCCACCAGAGTTTTAGATTGCAGTTATTTCCAACACGAAACGGAGCTTATATGCTTAAATATAGTATTTGTAACTATGTGAAAATCAGAGGTGTTCTGTCACATTAGCAACCATGTAAGGTCAGCAGGTTTGCTGCTGCTTTTAAAATTTAACATCTAAACAGTCCGTCGGATTTACAAATACTGTATTTAAGCATATAAACTAAATTGGGTGTAACAAGATTTGTCTTTTTTTTCCTTTTGCCGATCCGAAAAATGATCCGATGAACGATCCGATCCGTGAGTTTTGAGTTTAAAAGTGGAAATACAGTATACTTAATGTTTAAGAAGAAAAAAAGAAAAAAAAAAAAAAAAGAAGGATACACACACACACACACACACACACACACACGTGTAATCCTGTATGTAGAGTGTCTTATCTTTCTCCAATGCTGCTGGTGGTAAGTATACATCGTTCCTATACAAACACAGCAGATTAAATAATTGACTCAGTATTGTTATTCTAGCTCAGTATGAGTTCCATTGCTGTTAGTAGATGCTATTTACACAAGGGAGGGAAACAGCTCAATTGTCCAGTAAATAAACACAAGATAATCTGGAACAACCCATTCCTAGGTCATAGCAGGACTACAATGCAAAATAGACAACCCTAATGACTTTTAATGCTATGAGAGTAGAGACACCTCCACGTTTACAGAACATAATGCCTGGGAACTACCTGAGGAAGAGAGGCTCCCAGCGCTTAAGAACATACCAGGACTTTATAACATTGGCATAAAAGAGATCAATAGCTGGGTGCTGGTCCAGGCATGTGGGAGGATCCCGACTCCATTGTTGCGATCTTGCCCAAGCCCATACCGGTGTTGTATCATTACCAGTCCCCCATCACGAAGTGTCCGAGGTGTACTGCGCATGCGCAGTACACACGACACCCTGATTCCGAAAATTGCCGAGGATGAACGGCGCCTGCGCCTTGAGTCCACTTTCAAGCCCCACCATCCAAGTGGACATAGAGTTAGAATATAAAAGAGCCGAGCGCAGCGAGGCCGTGCCCGAAGCGTGGCGAGCGAAGCGAGCCCGCAAGGCGCCCTCTAACTTTGCCTGACCCTATGTCCGCTTGGATGGTGGGGGCTTCTCCTCGACTCACGGCGCAGGCGCCGTTTATCTTCCGACAATTTCCGAACATCTTCATGCTCCGTACTGCGCATGCGCAGCACACTTCGGACACCTAGTGGCAGCCGGACACTTGGTGGTAGAACACCGGCTCTGACTTCAGCCCACTGTCTGCTGAAAACTGGTCACAGGAGTGAAAAACGAAACTGCACTCCTGTGATCCATAGGAGTACAGCTAAACGAGCTTTGACTTTACTTCTCCTTTAACCATTGAACACAACTGAAGCTGGTTATACATGTAGGGCTGAAACAACTAAATCGATTCATTTCATAATCTATCATGAAAATAGTAAATCGATTGATCGGCTAGCAACATAATGGGGTTAAAAAAAAATAAAAAAAATTAACCCTTTATAGTACAAAAAGAGAAAATCATCGCTACTGTAAATATTACTCAGTTCTACAGTAAAAAAAATGAACCCCTTACAGTAGTGATTTGCTTTTCTGTAATATACAGTAAACCCCCGCTATATTGCGGTTCAGTTATTGCGGTCCCGGTATATCGCGGTATTTTAATTAGGACCTGTTATTCTGATATTGTGGTAATAATTCACCATTTTCGCAGTTATGTACTCTATTTTTTACTGTACTGTACAGTATACTGTACTGTTAAGACAATATTTTTGTGTTTTAAAAATACTCTTGATCTCTCTCTCTATCTTTAATGTGTTTCTATTGCATAAAAGTGTGTGTTTAAAGACCTTTAAATGCTATTAAAAAATTAACAAAACATGCCTAGGGTGTATTTAAATAGGGTCTTTCTATTTCGCGTTTTTTCACTTTTCGCGGGTGGGTCCGGAACATAACCCCAGCGATGGAGGGGGGTTTACTGTAAAGGGCTAATTTTAGTTTTAACCCCATTATGTTACTAAACGTCTTAGACCTGGTTCCCACCTATGTATTTTTTGGTGCTTTTTGCGTTAAAGTGGTTGTAAACCCTTACAAACCACTTGGACCTACAGGTAAGCCTAGATTAAGGCTTACCTGTAGGACAAAGAAATATCTCCTAAACCTACACGGTTTAGGAGATATTTGCCAAAAAAGACAGGCACCGCTGTCTACGGCGCACATAGAAAGCCGATCTCAACGGCGATATGCTGCGAGTGGCGGCTCCTGTGCGCATGCTTGGGAGTGACGTCATTGCTGCGCCGTGGAATGACAGCGCCGGAGCCGCGAGACCAACCAAGAAGATGGAGGCTCCATACACAAGGGGACAGCGGTGACTTCGCTGGCTCCTGTGTCAGGTAAGTGACACATAATTGACTACTATGCGATGCATAGTAGTCCATTATGCTTTACCTTTGCAGGGAAGCAAAGAGGAAGTAAACCCATTAGGGTTTACTTCCGCTTTAATGCACTACAGTTCATTTACATGATTTCCTATGGGACACGTTCACATCTATGCTTTTTTCAGCCACTGCCTATTTGGAAAGGGTCAGGGACTTTTTTTTTTAAACTCAAAACTGTGCTTATTTGGCTCCTTTGACCAAGAAGTTTTCTATCATTTCTAAATTTTCCTGTCACTGTGGTTAAAAATGAACGTCGATTTGACCCCCAACGATCCTCATCTGCAACAGACGATCCTGCCGCTCAGGTGATCAAATGGCACTCTGTGGTCTATACGGCCAAGATGTTCAGTATAGGGTGTCCTCACCAAATACTCCAGGGGAAATGCAGTCATCCACTCGCAAACAAAATTCATGGAAGGGAAAAAATAAAGAAAAAAGCCTCCACATAGAGCAGGTCACTCCGGTAAAAAATTTTTTATTTAAAACAAAAAAAATAAAAATTGTATCGTACAACATCAATCAAGATGTGTACAAGTAAAAAGTTTAAAAAAGCATGGTAAATCCGGCCAGCAGGCTATGTACCCGACATGTTTCGTAACCAAGTACTTCAACTGGGGCATCAATTAAATTTTTTTTTTTGTTTTAAATAAATTATTTTTTACCGGAGTAACCTGCTCTATTTAAAACAAAAAAAAAAAAAAATTAAATTGATGCCCCAGTTGAAGTACTTGGTTACGAAACATGTCGGGTACATAGCCTGCTGGCCGGATTTACCATGCTTTTTTAAACCTTTTACTTGTACACATCTTGATTGATGTTGTACGATACAATTTTATTTTTTTTGTTTTAAATAATAAAAAAAAAAAATTTACCGGAGTGACCTGCTCTATGTGGAGGCTTTTTTCTTTATTTTTTCTCTTCCATGAATTTGTTTGCGAGTGGATGACTGCATTTCCCCTGGAGTATTTGGTGAGGACACCCTATACTGAACATCTTGGCCGTATAGACCACAGAGTGCCATTTGATCACCTGAGCGGCAGGATCGTCTGTTGCAGATGAGGATCGTTGGTTGACGACTTGCATCCTTTGCTTGACTGACCCACCATCAAGGTGTGTGGGTTTACATCTGAGGGTAAGAGTATTTATTACCTTCTCCCCAACAGCTCCTGTCCTAGTTATTGCCTCTTGGTTGCCGAAAATAGATGCATCTTCACATTTGTCAACATATGTGATGTTTTCTCTGTGAAGTTTTGAATATTCTCTTTGGAGGAGTAATACCCATCCCACAAAGGACGTTATTGTTTTTTTCACAGTTTCATCATCACTGTGGTTTGGACATATATGTCACATTTTATACGCTTCAATATTTCACGATGGACTTCGTACATTAATTTTTCATTGAGTGTTTAGCACATGAATACTCTTTATTTACGGTCATTTTATTGCGATTGCTATTTCATTTTTGTTTTGGTTGTTCTGACCAATCTTAATGTTTTCACCATTCATTTGTTTTGAGGTTTCCGATTCACTTGTTACAGCAAGTTTCTTGGTAGCGCTGTGTTTTTTTGTTGTTAGTGCTCGAATATCGCCTCACATTCATTTCAGGGTGACTTCACACTGGGGCGGTGCGCTTGCGGGACGTTAGGGAAAGTCCCGCAAGCAGCATCTTTGGGGCTGTTTGGGAGCGCTGTATACAGTGCTCCTAAAACGCCCTGCCCATTGAAATAAATGGGCAGCCCTTCCAAAGTGACTGAAAAGCACTTCAGAAGCGCCGCAACATGGACCTCTTCTTTGGCAGCTAGCGAGGGGGTTAAAAGCACCCTGCTAGCAGCGGAAAGCGCCGCTTAAACGAGCGGGACTTTAGTGCCAATGCGGCCACGGCTCAGTGTGAAGCTGGTCTCAGGGAGACCACACCTCTCCTGCTGTCGCTTTCCTTCTTTTTAGGGAATAAATACATAGACATGTGCGATTCGTTTCGTACGAATTCGTAATTCGTACGAATTTTTCGAAATTCGTACGAATTTACGAATCTGTAGTACGAATTTTTTTTTTTACGAATTCCGTACGGAATACGAAATTCCGTTTACGAATTTCGTCGCCGAATGATTCGAATGAATTCGAATGGATTCGAATGAATTCGAATGACAAAGTGTCATTTTTGCAGGAAAAATTCCGTTTACGAATTTCAGCTCCAAATTATTCGAATCCAACTACCAATATCAAATTTCAACTAATTCAAACGAAATTATTATAGCAGATATAACGAATGAATTCGAATGCATTCGAATGAATTCGAATGCATTCGAATGAATTCGAATGACAAAGTGTCATTTTTGCAGAAAAAAAAGCTATTTAAAAAACAGTCATTCATTGATATAAAAAAAAAAAAAAAAAAAGCGTAGGGGTCCCCCCAAATTCAATAACCAGGCCCTTCAGGTCTGGGATGGATATTAAGGGGGACCCCAGCCAAAAAAAAAAAAAAAAAAAAATGGCGTGGGGTCCCCCCCAAATATCCATACCAGACCCTTCAGGTCTGGGATGGATTTTAAGGGGAACCCCGGCCAAAAAAAAAATAAAAAAATGGCGTGGGGTCCCCCTCAAAATCCATACCAGACCCTTTATCCGAGCACGCAACCTGGCAGGCCGCAGGAAAGGAGGGGGGGACGAGAGCGGCCCCCCCTCCCGCCTGAACCGTACCAGGCCACATGCCCTCAACATTGGGAGGGTGCTTTGGGGTCCCCCCCAAAGCACCTTGTCCCCATGTTGATGAGGACAAGGGCCTCATCCCCACAACCCTGGCCGGTGGTTGTGAGGGTCTGCGGACGGGGGCTTATCGGAATCTGGAAGCCCCCTTTAACAAGGGGACCCCCAGATCCCGCCCCCCCCCCCTGTGTGAAATGGTAAGGGGGTACAAAAGTACCCCTACCATTTCACCAAAAAAGGTGACAAAATGGTAAAAATGACAGGAGACGGTCTTTGACAATTCCTTTATTAAAATCTTCTTTCTTCTGTCTTCTGGTCTTCCTTTCTTCATCTTCTCCTTCCGTCATCTTCTTCCATCTTCTTCCATCTTCTTCTTCCTTCGATTCGCTTCTTCTTCCTCCGGTCTTCTCGTCCTTCTCGTCCGGCATCGTCGTCTCTTCTCGCAGGCCGCTCCTCGCAATGGGAGGCTCCCGCTCTGTGAGGCTCCGCTCCGGGTGACAGGTCTTTTATAACGAAGGCACCTGGTGACCCCGCCCCCCCTCTGACGCACGGGGACGTCATGTGGAATTCCCTATGGCTTTCCCCATGACGTCAGAGGGGGGCGGGGTCACCAGGTGCCTTCGTTATACAAGACCTGTCACCCGGAGCGAAGCCTCACAGAGCGGGAGCCTCCCATTGCGAGGAGCGGCCTGCGAGAAGGACGACGATGCCGGACGAGAAGGACGAGAAGACCGGAGGAAGAAGAATCGAAGGAAGAAGACGATGGAAGAAGATGACGGAAGGAGAAGATGAAGAAAGGAAGACCAGAAGAAAGAAGATTTTAATAAAGGAATTGTCAAAGACCGTCTCCTGTCATTTTTACCATTTTTGCCACTTTTTTGGTGAAATGGTAGGGGTACTTTTGTACCCCCTTACCATTTCACACAGGGGGGAGGCCGGGATCTGGGGGTCCCCTTGTTAAAGGGGGCTTCCAGATTCCGATAAGCCCCCCGCCCGCAGACCCCCACAACCACCGGCCAGGGTTGTGGGGATGAGGCCCTTGTCCTCATCAACATGGGGACAAGGTGCTTTGGGGGGGACCCCAAAGCACCCTCCCAATGTTGAGGGCATGTGGCCTGGTACGGTTCAGGCGGGAGGGGGGGCCGCTCTCGTCCCCCCCTCCTTTCCTGCGGCCTGCCAGGTTGCGTGCTCGGATAAAAGGTCTGGTATGGATTTTGAGGGGGACCCCATGCCATTTTTTTGGGCTAGGGTTCCCCTTAAAATCCATCCCAGACCTCAAGGGTCTGGTATGGATTTTGAGGGGGACCCTACGCCATTTTTTTTTTTTTTTTGGCTGGGGTCCCCCTTAATATCCATTCCAGACCTGAAGGGCCTGGTTATTGAATTTGGGGGAACCCCTACGTTTTTTTTTATCAATGACTTCAATGAATGACTGTTCTCTGTATTACGGATCCGACAATTCATTTGCCGGCAATAGCTGCGAGTCGAGATTTTAAATAGTTTTTTTTTCCTGCAAAAATGACACTGCAGGAACAGTTCTCTATATTAGATATACTGAATCTCGAATCATTCGAAGCATTCGTTATATCCGCTATTATAATTTCTTTCATGTTAGTTGAAATTACATATTTGTTAGTTACAATACAACATTCGAATTGTTCTCTGTATTACGGGAATCGGCAATTAGCCGCGAGTGATTTTAAATGTCTTTTTTTTCCTGCAAAAAATGACACATTGTACAGAGAGAGTTCTAAACACGGGAAACATGCGCCCTTCTATATACTATATACTCTATAGTATGCCTATGAAGGGGTCATGTTTCCCGTGTTTAGAACTCTCTCTGTACAATGTGTCATTTTTTGCAGGAAAAAAAAAGACATTTAAAATCACTCGCGGCTAATTGCCGATTCCCGTAATACAGAGAACAATTCGAATGTTGTATTGTAACTAACAAATATGTAATTTCAACTAACATGAAAGAAATTATAATAGCGGATATAACGAATGCTTCGAATGATTCGAGATTCAGTATATCTAATATAGGGAACTGTTCCTGCAGTGTCATTTTTGCAGGAAAAAAAACTATTTAAAATCACGAGTCGCAGCTATTTGCCGGCAAATGAATTGTCGGATCCGTAATACAGAGAACTGTCATTCATTGAAGTCATTGATAAAAAAAAAAATGCGTAGGGGTCCCCCCAAATTCAATAACCAGGCCCTTCAGGTCTGGGATGGATATTAAGGGGGACCCCAGCCAAAAAAAATAAAAAAAAAAAATGGCGTAGGGTCCCCCTCAAAATCCATATCAGACCCTTGAGGTCTGGGATGGATTTTAAGGGGAACCCTAGCCCAAAAAAATGGCGTGGGGTCCCCCTCAAAATCCATACCAGACCCTTATCCGAGCACGCAACCTGGCAGGCCGCAGGAAAGGAGGGGGGGACGAGAGCGGCCCCCCCTCTCGCCTGAACCGTACCAGGCCACATGCCCTCAACATTGGGAGGGTGCTTTGGGGTCCCCCCCAAAGCACCTTGTCCCCATGTTGATGAGGACAAGGGCCTCATCCCCACAACCCTGGCCGGTGGTTGTGGGGGTCTGCGGGCGGGGGGCTTATCGGAATCTGGAAGCCCCCTTTAACAAGGGGACCCCCAGATCCCTGCCCCCCCCTGTGTGAAATGGTAAGGGGGTACAAAAGTACCCCTACCATTTCACCAAAAAAGTGGCAAAAATGGTAAAAATGACAGGAGACGGTCTTTGACAATTCCTTTATTAAAATCTTCTTTCTTCTGGTCTTCTTCCTTCTTCGTTTCTTCATCTTCTCCTTCTTCCTTCTTCGTTTCTTCATCTTCTCCTTCTTCCTTCTTCGTTTCTTCATCTTCTCCTTCTTCCTTCTTCGTTTCTTCATCTTCTCCTTCTTCCTTCTTCGTTTCTTCATCTTCTCCTTCTTCCTTCTTCCTTCTTCGTTTCTTCATCTTCTCCTTCTTCCTTCTTCGTTTCTTCATCTTCTCCTTCTTCCTTCTTCGTTTCTTCATCTTCTCCTTCTTCGTTTCTTCATCTTCTCCTTCTTCGTTTCTTCTCCTTCTTCCATCTTCTTCTTCCATCTTCTTCTTCCATCTTCTTCTTCCATCTTCTTCTTCCATCTTCTTCTTCCATCTTCTTCTTCCATCTTCTTCTTCCATCTTCTTCTTCCTCCGATTCGCTTCTTCTTCCTTCTCGTCCGGCGTCGTCCGGCGTCGTCCGGCGTCGCCGTCTCTTCTCGCAGGCCGCTCCTCGCAATGGGAGGCTCCCGCTCTGTGAGGCTTCGCTCCGGGTGACAGGTCTTGTATAACGAAGGCACCTGGTGACCCCGCCCCCCCTCTGACGTCATGGGGAAAGCCATAGGGAATTCCACATGACGTCCCCGTGCGTCAGAGGGGGCGGGGTCACCAGGTGCCTTCGTTATAAAAGACCTGTCACCCGGAGCGGAGCCTCACAGAGCGGGAGCCTCCCATTGCGAGAAGCGGCCTGCGAGAAGAGACGACGATGCCGGACGAGAAGGACGACGCCGGACGAGAAGGACGAGAAGACCGGAGGAAGAAGAAGCGAATCGAAGGAAGAAGACGATGGAAGAAGATGCCGGAAGGAGAAGATGAAGAAAGGAAGACCAGAAGACAGAAGATTTTAATAAAGGAATTGTCAAAGACTGTCTCCTGTCATTTTTACCATTTTTGCCACTTTTTTGGTGAAATGGTAGGGGTACTTTTGTACCCCCTTACCATTTCACACAGGGGGGGGGGCAGGGATCTGGGGGTCCCCTTGTTAAAGGGGGCTTCCAGATTCCGATAAGCCCCCCGCCCGCAGACCCCCACAACCACCGGCCAGGGTTGTGGGGATGAGGCCCTTGTCCTCATCAACATGGGGACAAGGTGCTTTGGGGGGGACCCCAAAGCACCCTCCCAATGTTGAGGGCATGTGGCCTGGTACGGTTCAGGCGAGAGGGGGGGCCGCTCTCGTCCCCCCCTCCTTTCCTGCGGCCTGCCAGGTTGCGTGCTCGGATAAGGGTCTGATATGGATTTTGAGGGGGACCCCACGCCATTTTTTTTTTTATTTTTTTGGCTGGGGTCCCCCTTAATATCCATCCCAGACCTGAAGGGCCTGGTTATTGAATTTGGGGGGACCCCTACGCATTTTTTTTATCAATGACTTCAATGAATGACAGTTCTCTGTATTACGGATCCAACAATTCATTTGCCGGCAATAGCTGCGACTCGTGATTTTAAATAGTTTTTTTTCCTGCAAAAATGACACTGCAGGAACAGTTCCCTATATTAGATATACTGAATCTCGAATCATTCGAAGCATTCGTTATATCCGCTATTATAATTTCTTTCATGTTAGTTGAAATTACATATTTGTTAGTTACAATACAACATTCGAATTGTTCTCTGTATTACGGGAATCGGCAATTAGCCGCGAGTGATTTTAAATGTCTTTTTTTTTTCCTGCAAAAAATGACACATTGTACAGAGAGAGTTCTAAACACGGGAAACATGACCCCTTCATAGGCATACTATAGAGTATATAGTATATAGAAGGGCGCATGTTTCCCGTGTTTAGAACTCTCTCTGTACAATGTGTCATTTTTTGCAGGAAAAAAAAGACATTTAAAATCACTCGCGGCTAATTGCCGATTCCCGTAATACAGAGAACAATTCGAATGTTGTATTGTAACTAACAAATATGTAATTTCAACTAACACGAAAGAAATTATAATAGCGGATATAACGAATGCTTCGAATGATTCGAGATTCAGTATATCTAATATAGAGAACTGTTCCTGCAGTGTCATTTTTGCAGGAAAAAAAAACTATTTAAAATCTCGACTCGCAGCTATTGCCGGCAAATGAATTGTTGGATCCGTAATACAGAGAACTGTCATTCATTGAAGTCATTGATAAAAAAAAAGCGTAGGGGTCCCCCCAAATTCAATAACCAGGCCCTTCAGGTCTGGTATGGATATTAAGGGGGACCCCAGCCAAAAAAAAAAAAAAATGGCGTAGGGTCCCCCTCAAAATCCATACCAGACCCTTGAGGTCTGGGATGGATTTTAAGGGGAACCCTAGCCCAAAAAAATGGCATGGGGTCCCCCTCAAAATCCATACCAGACCCTTTATCCGAGCACGCAACCTGGCAGGCCGCAGGAAAGGAGGGGGGGACGAGAGTGGCCCCCCCTCCCGCCTGAACCGTACCAGGCCACATGCCCTCAACATTGGGAGGGTGCTTTGGGGTCCCCCCCAAAGCACCTTGTCCCCATGTTGATGAGGACAAGGGCCTCATCCCCACAACCCTGGCCGGTGGTTGTGGGGGTCTGCGGGCGGGGGCTTATCGGAATCTGGAAGCCCCCTTTAACAAGGGGACCCCCAGATCCCGGCCTCCCCCCTGTGTGAAATGGTAAGGGGGTACAAAAGTACCCCTACCATTTCACCAAAAAAGTGGCAAAAATTGTAAAAATGACAGGAGACGGTCTTTGACAATTCCTTTATTAAAATCTTCTTTCTTCTGGTCTTCTTCCTTCTTCGTCTTCTTCATCTTCTCCTTCCATCTTCTTCCATCTTCTCCTTCCATCTTCTTCCATCTTCTCCTTCCATCTTCTTTCTTCTTCCATCTTCTTCCATCTTCTCCTTCCATCTTCTTCCATCTTCTCCTTCCATCTTCTTCCATCTTCTCCTTCCATCTTCTTCCATCTTCTTCCATCTTCTCCTTCCATCTTCTTCCATCTTCTCCTTCCATCTTCTTCCATCTTCTCCTTCCATCTTCTTCCATCTTCTCCTTCCATCTTCTTCCATCTTCTCCTTCCATCTTCTTCCATCTTCTCCTTCCATCTTCTTCCATCTTCTCCTTCCATCTTCTTCCATCTTCTCCTTCCATCTTCTTCCATCTTCTCCTTCCATCTTCTTCCATCTTCTTCCATCTTCTTCCATCTTCATCTTCCATCTTCTCCTTCCATCTTCTTCCATCTTCTCCTTCCATCTTCTTCCATCTTCTCCTTCCATCTTCTTCCATCTTCTCCTTCCATCTTCTTCCATCTTCTCCTTCCATCTTCTTCCATCTTCTCCTTCCTCCGATTCGCTTCTTCTTCCTCCGTTCTTCTCGTCCGGCGTCGTCCGGCGTCGTCGTCTCTTCTCGCAGGCCGCTCCTCGCAATGGGAGGCTCCCGCTCTGTGAGGCTTCGCTCCGGGTGACAGGTCTTGTATAACGAAGGCACCTGGTGACCCCGCCCCCCCTCTGACGTCATGGGGAAAGCCATAGGGAATTCCACATGACGTCCCCGTGCGTCAGAGGGGGCGGGGTCACCAGGTGCCTTCGTTATAAAAGACCTGTCACCCGGAGCGGAGCCTCACAGAGCGGGAGCCTCCCATTGCGAGGAGCGGCCTGCGAGAAGAGACGACGATGCCGGACGAGAAGGACGACGCCGGACGAGAAGGACGAGAAGACCGGAGGAAGAAGAAGCGAATCGAAGGAAGAAGACGATGGAAGAAGATGCTGGAAGGAGAAGATGAAGAAAGGAAGACCAGAAGACAGAAGATTTTAATAAAGGAATTGTCAAAGACCGTCTCCTGTCATTTTTACCATTTTGTCACCTTTTTTGGTGAAATGGTAGGGGTACTTTTGTACCCCCTTACCATTTCACACGGGGGGGGGGCCGGGATCTGGGGGTCCCCTTGTTAAAGGGGGCTTCCAGATTCCGATAAGCCCCCCGCCCGCAGACCCCCACAACCACCGGCCAGGGTTGTGGGGATGAGGCCCTTGTCCTCATCAACATGGGGACAAGGTGCTTTGGGGGGGACCCCAAAGCACCCTCCCAATGTTGAGGGCATGTGGCCTGGTACGGTTCAGGCGGGAGGGGGGGCCGCTCTCGTCCCCCCCTCCTTTCCTGCGGCCTGCCAGGTTGCGTGCTCGGATAAAGGGTCTGGTATGGATTTTGAGGGGGACCCCACGCCATTTTTTTTTTTTTTTTATTTTTTTTTTGGCCGGGGTTCCCCTTAAAATCCATCCCAGACCTGAAGGGTCTGGTATGGATATTTGGGGGGGACCCCACGCCATTTTTTTTTTGGCTGGGGTCCCCCTTAATATCCATACCAGACCTGAAGGGCCTGGTTATTGAATTTGGGGGGACCCCTACGCTTTTTTTTTTTTCTGCAAAAATGACACTTTGTCATTCGAATTCATTCGTTATATCTGCTATAATAATTTCGTTCAAATTAGTTGAAATTCGATATTGGTAGTTGGATTTACTAACGATTCGTAACGATTCGTAACTATTCGTAACTATTCGTAACTATTCGTAACGATTCGTAACGATTCGTAACGATTCGTAACTTGAAATTGAAATTCGATATTTGTAGTTGGATTCGAATTGTTCTCTGTGTTATGAGAACCAACAATACATTAGCCGCGTTAACGATTCGTAACGATTCGTAACTTTACTAACGATTCGTAAAAAAAATTACGATTCGTCCGTATTTCGTACGAATTCGAACGGAATTTCGTACACGAATTACGAATTTTTTTTATATACGAAACGGGACGAAACGAAACGAATTTTTTGACAGTTCCCATGTCTATAAATACAGTTGCTACGATGATTGAACAGGGTCCTAGGATACACACATGACTACAGATGTATGGTTCAGAGTGACTTCTCAGAAACAGGAAACTGCCATAGATGGATAGAAATTCAGCCAGTCACAGCTGAACCAGCCAAAATTTTGATTAGTCTATGGCCAGCTTTGAAGTGAATGTAAACCCAATGTCATCCTTTCTAAACTACTGCCATAGGGGTTATCTATAAAGATATACATGCCTCCTACATGTATCTATACCTGTCAAATGTCTCCCCTCTGTCTGTTATGAGACCCGAAAAACTGCAGATTCTGTGGGCGGGTCTGTTGTCCAGAGCTCGGTGGGAGGAGTCATGATGTCAGTAGACTCCCTGCCCACCATTACACTCCTTGTCAATATGCATTTTCTCCTGTGTATTTCCAAGGCCCCTTTCACACGTGCGGACCGTTAGTCCGATTTTTAATACGTCCGTTTACAGATCAAAACGGACATCAATGCTTCTCTATGGGATAGCGGATGATCATCCGTTAACACCAGTCTCTGTTAATCTCCGTTTTTCTGGACGGCAGAGAAGCCTATTTTTTCTTCCGTAAAAGAAAAACGGAGCGGACGAAAAACGGATGTTAGCGGACGATCCGTTCACATCCGATCCACTGACATCCGTTTTTCATGAAAACATGCAATTTAATATGCATACATTACAATTAACCTATGACCCAAAAACAAGGAATCATAGGAAAAATTCCCATAATTCATGAAAAACTAAATATTTTTTTTTTTTTTTTTTTTTTTTTTTTAAAAAAGGATAAAAAAAAATAAAAAAAACGGACATAAAATTGATGAAAACGGGAATGAAAATGGATAAAAACTGATGTTTACTGACAACAACTGATGATAAAAAAAACGTGACTGAACTGATCTAATGTGCATGTGTGAAAGGGGCCTTACACTGAACTTCTGCTATGATCACTAACATCCAGTGAAAAGACAGGAAAGTAACCACATGACTTCAGCATGCCCAATTATGCTGAGGTGTGGAACATCCAATCCTGGCAGAGCAGCAGAAGAAAGGAGTGGGAAGGAATTAAAAAAAAAGAATGCATGTCTCTTAGGCTAGTGCACGAGATATGTAAATCACCTGTCACTCACAGCAAGGGGGAGGATTTGACAAAGTTTACTCCATTTGTCAAGATTTCTCACTGAACATTAAAAGAGGATTGCTCAGAGCTGGATTAACTCTTTGTGGCAAAACTGGGCTCAAATGATGGGAAATCGTATACTCTACATTATGACCTAAATATATATATTATTAATAATATTTTGGGTTTACATCCACTTTAAACTTGCGTTTGTTGGGGAGGAGAGAACAGATTCCCCCATCCACACAAACAAGGTAGACTGAAGAATTTCCCCCCCCCCCCCCCAACCCCACCTCACGAGACATTGTATTCTGACACCTGGTATTGCCAGAATACACTGGTCAGAAAACAACATGTCTATTCGACAGAAGTCATTCTAACACTTCTGTCGAACAGGGATGGCCACACACACCGATCACAATTTTGCCAATGCCTGCTGAACATACTTAATTTCAATCCAAATTCCAATTTTATGGCAAATATTCTATTCTGCAGAGTGCAGGACAAAATTAGAAGCTTTGGTTTACCTCCTCGGCCCCTTCAAGTATGTTACCCATTGGTATCTCCCCCCTCCCCCATCTGCCTCACTCCCTACTAGGGGTGGACAGATCTCGTTTTTTTTTTTAGGGCAGATACCGATTTTTCGGCAGCCTTCCAGGCCGATAATTTGAAAAATGTGAATATCGGTCCCCTGATAATCTCCCGCTTCGATATTCAGATGGCCCCTACTTCCTACCTCCCCCTCCCCTTTCTTAAAAGGACTCTTGCATGGATATTATCCCGTTACCATAAAGCCACCCCTACACACTTTCCCCATCTCTGCTACTACACTAGGCTTCCCCCACCTCTACCGGTCCAAGTTGGATTTATATTATTTTTAGGGCACTATGCCCTCCCTGCCTTACCCCTAACCCCCATCCAACCTCTTGATTTGCAAAACCCCAAAAAATTTTAAAACATAACAAGAAAAGTTGATGTCAATGCAATTTCTCACTTAGGTACCAATTATTATTTCAATTAACTCACATTTAAAAGACATCAATGCAAGTTGTTAAGAACAAAAAGTATTTTATTGGACGTTTGAATATTTTATCACTTCTACTTGGTATAGTATCACGGAAATATGCAATTTCCCTAAATATACTGTATTTATTTACATTGTCTGAAAATAGAAAAATAAAGAAAAAAAAATGGCAAGCTCCCGACCTAATTGCTTGCAATAAATTTGTATTAAAAGTGGAAGTTAAAACACCAACTATACTTAAATATACTCCCACCCCCATTCTAAACCTATTCCATCTACCCTGTGAAAGGAAAGAGGTGTATACTTACCTATACTTACTAAGGGCATTCGGGTCCAGTCACATGATCTCTCCAGCGTCCAGCTTCAGTGAAGAGGAGAGGAGAGAGGAGAGAGGAGAGATCGGCTATACCGGCTGCAGCACCTGGGAGAGGTCATCCATAAGCTTACTATGGGGCATTTGTCATCAGCTGTCCCTCTACATTGAAGCCAGAGCTGGGATTCGATCATGCGACAGGTGCCAGTCGGCTACCGGATCCTCCACCCTCTGTGATCCCACAAAGTTTGTCAACGCTTTCTTCACTACTAGCCAGATACCAAGTGTTTGCAGCTGCACATTCAGGGTTCACTCACACCAGATGTGGTGGGACTACGTTGGGCAGCTATCCCAGTGAGTCGCACTGCGTGACAAGTTAAACCGCCACTTCTACTATGTGCCCAGTTCACACCACTGCGTTGCGGTGAAGTGTGCTGAAAAAAAAAAAAAAAAAAAAAAAAAAAGTACATTGTGTGTAACAATGGCTAGTGTGAACTAGACCTCAGTGTCTCTCTCTCCCCTGCCCCAAGGACATCAGTGATTAATACCAGCATGCCACTGTACAAGAAGCCAGTCAGTTACTCTTGGTGCATCCCTCCACAATAGTGCCAGCTTCTCATGTAGCCCCCTAGGAAAAACTATTCCCCTCCCCTGGACTAGGGTATGCAGAGTACCTCATATTCCATTTTTTAGGCAACACAAAAATAGGATTTTTTGTACTCACCGTAAAATCCTTTTCTCTGTAATTCACCGACCGACACAGCTCCTCTCTTAGCCATTGGGTTGTTATGCCACCTTCAGGAGAATACTAGGCATTACATGTTAACATGTGATAATAAAACTAGAACTTTCTAGTTCCGCCCAAGGGGCGGTCCCTTAGGTAACAACCCCTCAGCATGCTACTGCAGCCTCAGTACGTCAACAAGCAGTATAACGTAGACAAAAATAGGAGGGGCGGGTGCTGTGTCGGTCGGTGAATTACAGAGAAAAGGATTTTACGGTGAGTACAAAAAATCCTATTTTCTCTTATATTCACCGACCGACACAGCTCCTCTCTTAGCCATTGGGACGTCCCCAAGCAGTGCCAAACGAGGGGTGGGAAACACAGCATAAAACTTCATCCACCAGGCCAGTGGAAACTGATGAAACTTCACCCAAAAAAAAAAAAAAAAAAAAAAACCACAGTTCGTGGATAACCACCACAAAAACAGGGTACCCTCAACAGGAGTGACTACCCACAACCGCACCAAACTGCGGAATGTAATGCAACAGTGCATTAACTTAACGGTACTATGTTTTTCATCGGAAAACCAGGAAAACAAAAAGTATTGCATACTCATTGCAACTATACGGCCGCCTGCAAAACTTTGCGCCCAAAACAGGCATCAGCCGATGCACTGACGTCTACCTTGTAGAACTTAGTAAACGTGTGGACAGACGACCAGGTCGCCGCTTTACACACTTGAGCGACCGACGCTTGGTGTCGGAAAGCCCAAGACGTTCCGATTGCCCTCGTGGAGTGGGCCGTGACCGGAAAGGGGGGCACCTGCCCCTTCAAGGCGTAGGCTTGTACTACGATCTGTCTGATCCACCTAGAAATGGTGGCCGACGAGACCGCCATGCCTTTCTTTGGACCAGCCACCGAAACAAACAGTGAGTCTGACTTCCGGAAGGGAGCTGTGGCAGACAAATACACCTTCAGAGCCCGAACCACATCCAACGCATGAAGGGCCACCTCCTTAGGATGTGTCGGCTTAGGACACAGGGATGGCAACACGATGTCCTCATTGATGTGAAACGCCGAGACCACCTTCGGCAGAAAAGATGGTTCCGGACGCAACACCACCTTATCCTTGTGGATAACCATATGGGGAGACTTGCAGGACAAGGCCGCCAGCTCCGAAACCCTCCTGGCTGATGTGATAGCCACTAGAAAAACCACTTTCTGGGAAAGAGTCAACAGAGGAATCTCCCTGATATTTTCAAACGGCGGTTTTTGAAGCGCCGATAACACCAGGTTCAGATCCCACGGAGGCAACGGTGGACGCACCGGAGGGACCACGTGTCGCACCCCCTGAACAAAGGTACTCACTAACGAGTGAGACGCCAGGGGGGTCGCTGGAAAAAAACAGCCAGGGCTGATATTTGTCCTTTAATGGTGGTTAATGCCAACCTCTGGTCTACTCCCTGCTGAGGAAAAAGCAGGATTCTGGATATAGAAAAAGAGCGCGGATGCCACCCTTTCTCTTCACACATGGAGATGTAAGCCTTCCAGGTGCGATGATATATCTTCCGAGAAGAAGATTTTCGTGCTCCCAACATAGTGGGGATCACCGAGTCAGACAGTCCCCGGTCCCTCAGTACCTGGCTCTCAACAGCCATGCCGTTAAAGCCAGCGATGGTAAAGCAGGATGGAGAATCGGGCCTTGAGACAGAAGGTTCTCCCTTAATGGCAGTCGCCACGGGGCGTCTGCCACCAGGCGCACTAGGTCTGCGTACCAAGGTCGCTGAGGCCAATCTGGAGCGACCAGAATCACTGGAATCCCCTCGACTTCTACTCTGCGGAGCAGACGTGGTAGCAGCTTCAACGGAGGAAAAGCATAGATCAGCTGATGCTGACCCCACGGAGCTACCAGCGCGTCTGACGCGTCTGCCCAAGGATCTCTTGTCCTGGACATGAATCTTGGCACCTTCCGATTGAGACGGGAGGCCAGAAGATCCACGTCTGGTGTGCCCCACCGCAGGCACAGTAGCCTGAACACCTCCGGATGTAACTCCCATTCTCCTGGGTCCAGCATTTGGCGATTCAGAAAGTCCGCCTGCCAGTTCTCCACTCCTGGGATGTAAATGGCCGACAGGGCCGGTACATGTCGCTCTGCCCACCGAAGTATGTGAGCGACCTCCCGTGCGGCGGCTGCGCTTCTTGTTCCTCCTTGGTGATTCACATACGCCACCGCAGTGGCGTTGTCTGACTGGATCCTGATCGGATGCCCCTGCAGTCTTACTGACCATGTGGAGAGGCATAGCCTGATCGCCCTCAGCTCGAGCAGATTGATCGGCAATTTGGATTCCTCTGTCGACCAGAGGCCCTGAGTCGACTGAACCCCCATCACTCCACCCCAGCCGGATAGACTGGCATCCGTAGTGATCACTGTCCATTTCAGAGGAAGGAACGACTTCCCGGATTGAAGCACCGGGGACCTCAGCCACCAGACCAGCGAATTTCTGACTGGCTGGCTCACCTGGATCAGTCGATCCAGGGTCAATTGAGATTTGTCCCATTGTGATAAAATCTCCTTCTGTAGGACTCTGGTGTGGAACTGGGCATACGGCACTGCCTCGAAGGCGGCCACCATGAGACCCAGAACTCGCATACAGAAGCGAAGTGACGACCGCTTGCGGTCCATCAGCCGCTTTACTGCAACTCTGAGAGTCTGCAGCTTGTCTGGAGGGAGAAAAACTCTTGCTTCCCTGGAGTCCAGTATCAAGCCTAGGTACTCCAAACGCTGGGTCGGTACTACCACCGACTTCTTTAGGTTTAACAGCCACCCAAACTCTTGCAGGGTCTGTACGGTGATCGCAACATCCTCCTCTAACTCTGAGGCAGAAGATGCTCTCAGGAGGAGATCGTCCAAGTATCCCACGATCGCGATCCCACGTTGCCGCAGCAATGCCAAAACTGGAGCCAATACTTTGGTAAAGACTCTGGGGGCTGAAGCTAAACCAAAAAGGGAGAGCCACGAACTGATAGTGGGCTTCCCCGACTGCAAACCGCAGAAACCTTTGATGCCGGAGGCATATGGGTATGTGCAGGTACGCATCCTGGATGTCCAAGGACGCCAGAAAGTCCCCTTGATGGAGTGCCGCGGCTACCGAGCGGACTGATTCCATTCTGAACCTCTGCACCTTCACAAAGTGGTTGAGAGCTTTCAAGTCCAGTATTGGACGTACCCCTCCCTTCTTGGGAACTACAAACAGATTTGAGTAGAACCCTTGGAAATGTTCCAATTTCGGAACAGGCACAATCACCCCGCGATTCAGCAGGTCTCTTACTGCCCCCAAGAGGGCCTCCCGGCGAACCGGGGAAACGGGTATGCTGGAGGGGAAGAACCTGTTCTGCGGCCAGGAGAGGAACTCTATTTTGTAGCCGCAGGAAATCAGGTCGCAGACCCATTGATCGGATAGTCGGGCGGACCACCGGGCTGCAAATTCCCAAAGGCGTCCCCCCACCCGAGACATGGGTGGGGGAAAACATTCATGCGGTAGCACCTTTGTTCGCAGGCTTGTTAGGCTTGCGGTTCCAGGGACGTTTCTGTCCTTCCGTGGTCGTCCTGTCGGACTGGGGACGTTTTGCCGAAGCTCCGGGCGGACGAAAAAGCCGTTTATGAGCGGAAAAAGAGGGTCCCTGCCTACGGCGTGGCTCCTTAGCCTTCCTGGTCTGTGGGAGTAGCGTACTCTTACCACCTGTGGCATTCTTAATAATGTCATCTAAAGAGGCTCCAAAGAGCCGATCGCCAAGGAAGGGAAGATCCGTCAGGGCTTTCTTGGATGCCTGGTCAGCCGACCAGCATTTTAACCAAATCAAGCGCCTCAGCACCACTGCTGACACTGAAGCCCTGGATAACAGGGGAAGAGTATCCAGGGCCGCGTCACAAACGTATTTAAGGCCTTGCACTAATTGGTCTGCTAGTTCCACGCAGACCGGGGAGGCCTGTTGTTCACCCAATTCGCGGTGCAACAGTTTCGCCCACTCAGTTAGTGTCTGCGACACCAGTGCGGATGCCAGTACTGGTCGCACGGCTGACCCCACCACCTTAAACAAGGAACGAGCTACTGCCTCGGCCTTCCTGTCCGTGGGATCCTTAAAGGCAGGAGTCCCTTCTACAGGGATCGTGGTTACTTTGTTTAACCTGGATACTGGGGGGTCCACGACCGGAGGAGCCGACCATTTTTTTAAAAGGCTCTCCTCGAAAGGGTAACGCACCGCCATGTATTTGGGGACCGAAAAGGTCCGTTGCGGTCGACCCCATTCCTTGTAAATAAACTTGTCAAAATAAGTCAGATACGGGAACACTCTAGGAGAACGGGCTGGCTTACGGGACCCAAAAGGGACCGCTACCTCAGCAGAGGAATCTGCTGGCTCCTGAATCTTCAGGGTATCACGCACAGCCGTTATAAGAGCTCCAACAAGCGCTTTCGCGCACGGACCCGGACGGGGACTCATCCTCACTGTCCGAAAGGTCCTGGTCAGCGTCTTCTGACATGACAGAGCAGGGGCCACCTGCCTCAGCGGGTCCCGAGTCTGCGTCAGAACTCTCCCCAGAGGACGGGGGGGGGCATGGGCCGCTTTTTAGCACCTTTGCGCCCACGCACCGCCTCCATCTTGGCAACGAACGAATTGCGGACTGACGACAAGGTGTCCAAGGGTACTGCACCGTCTGCAGGCGACCCGGTTGCAATTGCCTGGATTTCGGGGGAAGAAACACCAGTTTCTGAAGCCATGCTGACCCTACCCTGTCTGCCACCCAAAGGGGACTTAGGACAGTGACAGTCCCACCCTCCTTACTGCTGCCGGCTGAGGGGCCCTTTCCCGCAAGACTCACCACCCTGAAGAGTTCTGCGCTGTCAGCAGGTAGTGCCTGTACTCCCTGTAAGCTCCCAGGTGCAGAGAAAAAAACGGCCCTGTGTCGGTGAAGCAGCTGCTAATAGCACTGAAACCGTCCTGTAGTGTGTTCAGGCTCAAAGAAAAACCAGGGAAAATGGCCGCCAGAACACAGGAGCACATGCTGCTGCTAGAGCACCAGTGAAAAACGTGTTTCAGGCTTCTGGAAAATGGCCGCTGACAAAAACACAGGGAAAATGGCCGCCGAAGCTATGCCCACACCCAAGATGGCCGCTGAATGTGAAACCATGAGGAGACAAACACTTCACAGGCACCTCCAGGGACATAGAAAAACAGGACCCAGGACACAACCAGCGCTAAAAACCCTCAGGTGAGAGCCCTGCACAGACACACACACCCCATAGCAGCATACAGGGAGGGAGAGGGGACAGGGAGAGAAGAGAGGGAGGTGAGGGACCCCCGAATCGACCTCCCAGGGAATGCCCAGCTGCTCAGCCCCACCGAGGCAGGGAGAGCTGTACTTACCAATCCTGAAGAGCTGGGAGACATTCCACAGCAGGACTACTCCTAATCAGTATAGGGTAGCTGCTAGGCCACAGCGTACTGTGACTCAGACATCAGTAGCCTGGTCATATGTACGCCCCGGAGCATAAAAGCTCACCGACCACCTCTGGAGCTGAGGTTTCGTCGTGGCCTGCCGAGCCGTAGCTGCGACCTGCACACGCTCGATGGCCGGACTGGGGAGACTACAAGGATAAGGGTATCCAGCCTGTCACCCAGCCGGCTGTTGATAGCAGATCACAGGATCTATCATCTTGCGCAAAAAACCAAGCTTCTGCAGAAAAAGACAGACCGATGGGCCCATCAGGGTTCCTAGGTCTTTCTCCTTCACGAGGCAAAAAAAAAAAAACTGAGGCTGCAGTAGCATGCTGAGGGGTTGTTACCTAAGGGACCGCCCCTTGGGCGGAACTAGAAAGTTCTAGTTTTATTATCACATGTTAACATGTAATGCCTAGTATTCTCCTGAAGGTGGCATAACAACCCAATGGCTAAGAGAGGAGCTGTGTCGGTCGGTGAATATAAGAGAAAATGTTATACTCTAAAAAACGTATTTTACATTTAGATACTGCATATAGTTTATGACCTGTTATCCATATAAACCCATCCATGTACAGCTGGCCTTACACACATTTGCGCAAACTTATTCAAAGTGTGCGAGGTCAACTTAAAAAGGTGAAGTATAGCCAAAACTTATTTTTTGGTTGTACTTCTATGGTAAAGTCAGGATCTTTCCCCAGCCTGGAACAGCTGACTGACGTCAGACGACTAATAAACCGGTCACAGGAGTGCAGAACGAATTGCACTTTTGTGACTGGTTTTCAGCTGACAGCAGACAAAAGCTGCTGACATCAGTCAGCTGTTGCAGGCTGGGAAACGATCCTGACTTTACAGTCAGTCAGGATCCACCCACATACCTGGACCAGCAATTAGCTCAGCCTTGCCACTGGGAGACTGGGCCAGTTGCTCTGTCCTCCCTGGGGCTCCATTGATCGCTGGAGGGGCAGAGGAGAGAGCCGCTGGCCAACAGCCACAGCTCTCTACTCAGTGCTGAGGGGAGGATCAGTGGTGTTTTAATCACTCAGTTTTCAGTGGAAAGACGATGGGGACAGATGCATCATTCACCAAGGTGAGTAAAAGTTTAATTTTTTTTTTTTTTTTTTTTTTTATTTATTTAAATAAACTCCATATGTCTTTTAAATGGCTTAAAAAAAAAAAAATAAAAAAAAAAAAAAACACCCCAACCACACCTTAAAAATGTTTTAGAGAAGCTAGCTGTAGGTTGGAGAGCCCAATGTTCACTGTTACCATAGAGTAATTTTTTCACAAGAACACACCTATAACTTATTATGTTATACATGTCATATCACTAAGGTTACAGGCCTCTAATCCACACATATAAAAAAGGTCTATTTTACATAATGTGGTCTGAAAACTGACCACATTAGGACTGTGTTCAATATAGCAGACTGTAAAGGTAATTAAGAAAAAAAAAAAACTCTAAATGTGAATATTGAACTGTGTTTTATTGGACAAGAGAAAAAGATTTTGAATATCTGAGATTTGTGTTTAAAGGTACGAACAACTAAGCAACTTCCGCATGCCCACAGGATATAAAACAGGTTACTAGCTAAGCCAACACCCAGCCATGCAATACCTCAGCAAAATTAAAACGTTAAATATTTAACCAGTAGCAGTTTTACAAGACTTCTGGAAGCTTTGCAGCCTCAGACATTCATGGAAAAGACGTACAAGTGGAATAACCAATTTAACCACTTCCGGACTGCCGCACGCCGATATACGTCCTTACTTCGAAGAGAGGAATACAGTTATGGCAGCAGCTAGCTGCCATAACCCCAGTATCCTCTTCTTCAGCAGGTGGTCCGGTTTCCGATAATAGTGGTCTCTGCAGTGGATTCGCAGCGAGATCACTTTTAAAATCAGCGGCGGGAGAAGGCCCCCCCTCCCGCCGCACTCTGGTGCCCTCTGCCGCTTACTGGAGCCGTCGGCAGTGATCAGATGCTGTCCCTTGTGTGACATGGAGACAAGTGAGGTATAGGAATAAAAGTGACGATTTTTTTTTTTTTTTAAGAACAGTGTAAAAAAAAAAAAATAAAAAAAAAAATTGGATATATTTTAGATAGATATAACAATTTTAAACACGCCCCGTCCCGCTCGCATGCAGAAGCGAAATGCATAAGTGAGTAGCGCCCACATATGAAAACGGTGTTCAAACCACACATGTGAGGTATTGCCGCGATCGATATACCGAGAGCAAAAATTCTAGCCCTAGACCTCCTCTGTAACTCAAAACTTGCAACCTGTAGAATTTTTTAAATGTTGCCTATGGAGATTTAAGGGTAAAAGTTTGTCGCCATTTCACGAGCGGGCACAATTTTGAATGTTGCGTTACATGTTGGGTATCAATTTACTCGGCGTAACATTATCTTTCACAATATAAATGTAGCGCCATAACTCCTAGGGGCGGCTATGTTTTTCTGGGCTTACCGATTACCTCCTCCGCCTTGCAGCTCGTCGTTCTTGTCTAGGGGTTCCCAGGGTTAGTACCCAGTAACTATGGAGACTGACACTTGCATTCCTTTTCAGGATTTTTATTTGCATGAAACGTTGGACAAAACACAGTCTCTCAGTTGGGAATACAGGACAAGGGTATAGAAGCTCAGGCACTTGGAACTTGCTAACACTTAAATAAATGTCTCTCTCTAGATGATCCAGGGAGTAGCCACTCGCAACTGGATAACTCAATGTTGGATAAACCCTTGCTTGATCTAGCAGCCAACAAGTCATCTCAGCTTAGCAAAGTCTCTGCCACAGACTTGGTTGAGAAACTTTAGATGAACACACAAGTCTCTCACAGGAACTTGGTTGCAACTGAAGGATAGGTTAGGAACTTTTCTTACAGTACCAGTATCTCTCAGCCGTTACGGCGATACCGTAAGAAATGCGGATTCAACTAGTGTCCATACAGCTCGGCTTCCAGGCTCTTACCAAGCAGCCAGCCTTGTGCGTGGCCTTCCTCCGGAGAGTCCTCCCCTGGTCGCATGTAG
The DNA here is from genome assembly GCA_028564925.1 of Lithobates sylvaticus. NCBI lineage: Eukaryota > Metazoa > Chordata > Amphibia > Anura > Ranidae > Lithobates > Lithobates sylvaticus. The sequence continues at coordinate 68,210,994 of CM053036.1, read as the reverse complement.
AGTTGCTGGGTCTCTCCAATCCTGAGACAGCACCGGGACACTTCAGAATCCTCCTTCAGTTACTGCGCCTCGAACTAGCCAGTTCCAAGGCTCGGAAATGGATGGATCCGCACCCCAGGCCATGAGGGCCTCTGGGGCTGGTAAGGAGAACCAGGACCATGGATTCAGCAGACACTCCTGGACCGAGACCCCTCATGGGGCTGGTCAGGACCTGAACACCGACCATGTGACCTCAGCACCTTAAGTACCCCCCCTCCGGAATACAGTGTGGCAAACGCACCCACTGATCGGCTTCGGAGACAGATTGGTACCCAATGCGTCAAACCAGACTGCTTTCTAAGACCTGTCAAAGGTGCTCATCTATGACCAGGCAGAACCTTAATACAGCCCAGACAAACTGATGCCAAAGCATAACCTGGAACAATTAACCCCAAAACTCAATTACCGTTCTGGGAAAAAAACTAAATTTACAGGCATAGTGCATACTTTGAAAAAGTTCCGGCGCTAAATAAAAATTAAAAAAAGAAGTTTTTTTTTTTCCCAAAAAAGTGCGCTTTTAAGACCGCTGTGCAAATACAGTGTGACAGAAAGTATTGCAACAACCGCCGTATTATTCTCTAGGGTGTTCGGAAAAAAAAAAACGAAGTTACTTACGGTAACGTTCTTTCTGGGAGTCTTTCAGGACAGCCACCTGAGAGACCTTGGCTCCTCCCCTCTGTAGGAAACACCTGCGCCAGCTTGCTATAAATTTCCTCCTCCCCTGCTGCTCCTCAGTTCTTTGAAGAGCACCTCCAGTTTGCTGGGGAGACACAAGAAACATATGATACACATATAATAATTTATATCACATTTCCTGTAAGGAAACCTCATACTTGATATACATTTGGGTGGGTACCCGGCTGTCCTGAAAGACTCCCGGAAAGAACGTTACCGTAAGTAACTTAGTTTTTCCCCTATCGTCTTTCAGGACAGCCACCTGAGAGGATAACCGAGCACTTAACCCTAGGGCGGGACCACAGCTTGTAAGACCTTACGTCCAAAGGTCTGATCTTTAGCTGACTATAAGTCCACTCTATAGTATCTTACAAAAGTGGCAAAGCTGGACCATGTTGTCGCTTTACAAATCTGTTCCGGCGTCGCTCCAGCTCTCTCTGCCTGTGACGCTGCCATTGCCCTTGTGGAGTGTGCCCTGATTCCTTCCGGGATCTGTATACCCCCTATTTTGTAAGCCTGCTCTATGGCTTCCTTTAACCATCTGGCTATTGTACTCCTTGAAGCCTTGTGCCCTTGCCTGGCTCCAGTGTATAAAATAAATAAAGACTCCGTCTTTCTGATTGACTTTGTTGCCTCTAAATAATGCAGGATGCATCTCCTGACATCTAAACTATGAAATTTCACTTCCTTCTCCTGAGAAGGATTCGGACAGAATGATGGTAATACAATTTCTTGACCCCTGTGAAATTTTGAGGCCACTTTAGGTAGAAACCCCGGATCCATTTTGAAGACTATAGGATCCGGAAAGATCTGGCAAAATGGGGGTCTGATAGATAGGGCTTCCATCTCACAGACCCTTTTTGCTGTAGTAATTGCTACCAAGAAGATTGCTTTAAGTGTCAGCATCTTCAGGCTGCAATCCTTTAATGGTTCAAAGGGATCTGCTGTCAGAGTTTGTAACACCAATGACAGGTCCCACTTGGGAAAGGCTGTGCTTTGTGGCGGCCTTTGTCTGCTCACGGATCTAAAGAGTCTGATTATCCAGGGGTTTGAGGCTAAACTCCTCTCCTGGTAAACTGACAGTGCTGACACTTGACTCTTTAACGTGCTGAGGCTTAGTCCTTTGTCTACACCACTCTGTAGAAACTCTAGGACTGCTACTGAGCTTTGTGTTTTAAAGTTGTTCTCTGTACACCAACGATTAAAACATTTCCATACCTTCTGGTAGATGTTACGTGTCTCAACCTTCCTGCTTTTCAGCAGTGTGTCTATCAGACGGTTTGAGAACCCTTTGGCTCTTAATAGCTGTTCCTCAGATACCAGGCAGCTAGTTTCCACTTTCCCACCTGTGGACAGTGCACTGGGCCCTGGGCTAGCAGATCCTCTTGGATTGGTAGAAACCAAGGAGGCTCTATGGCTAGTTCTTTGAGCATAGAGAACCACGGTCTCCTGGGCCAGTGAGGTGCTATAAGGATTAATGACGTGTCTTCTGTACGAAATTTCCTTATTACTGCGGGTAGTAGTACTGGTGGGGGAAAAGCATAACATCTGCTGAACGCCCACTTCTGCGCCAATGCGTCTACCCCGAGTGCTCCCTCCTCCCTTTTTAGGGAGAAGAAGGCTTGGACTTTCCTGCTTTCTCTGGAAGCAAATAAGTCCACCTGAGGTATTCCCCATTTTTTGGCAATCTGGTCGAATACCTCTTGTTTTAGCACCCATTCTCCTTCTCTTACTTTCTTCCTGCTGAGAAAGTCTGCCACTCTGTTTAAGTCTCCTTTTAGGTGTACTGCTGAAAAGGAGAGTATGTTTTTCTCTCCCCATCTCAGGATCTCTTCTGCTAGGGCCCACAGAACTCCGCTTCTGGTTCCCCCTTGCTTGCTTATGTAAGCTATTACTGACGAGTTGTCTGATCTGATCTGTACATGATGTCCTTTTAATTCCTTCTGGAAGGACTGGAGTGCGAACCATACCGCTTTCAGTTCCTTCCAGTTGGACGATCTTGTCCGTTCTTCCCTCCCCCAAGCACCTTGTGCTAACTGGGAGTCCAGGTGTGCTCCCCACCCTACACCGCTTGCGTCTGTGGTTAGGATTCGGGAGATAGGTAGGATCCATAGCCGTCCTATGTCTAAATTTTCTGTCCTTCACCACCATAAGGACTTTTTTACCTTTGCTGGTATTGATACCTGCAAATCCAGAGACTCCTGCCTGTGATCCCATATCTTTAATAGGAACATTTGCAGTGGTCGGAAATGCAGGTTTGCCCACTGAACTGCTGGGATTGCAGAGGTTAGCAACCCTAGTGTTGACATTATTTTCCTTATAGAACAGGGTATACTGGTCTGTATTGCCTTTATTTCTCTTTGAATCTTTGTTATCTTTTCCTCGGGTAGAAAAACTTTGCTGAACCGAGTCTATTACATAACCCAGGTATTTTAACTGTTGCGTGGGTTGTAGACTTGATTTTTCCACATTCACCAACCAACCTAGGCTCTCTAGGAATACCCGAGTGTACTCGAGGTTTTCTAATAACCTTTCGGGTGTCCTTGCAAAAAGAAGAAGGTCGTCTAAATAGGCAATAATGGATATGCCTTTTAGTCGTAGTGGTGCCAAAGCTTCTGCCAGAACCTTGGTAAAGATTCTTGGCGAAGATGATAGGCCAAAGGGCAGAGCCTGAAACTGAAGATGTACAGTTTCTTTTCCTGTTTCTATTGCTAGCCTTAGAAACTTCTGGTGATTTGGGTGTATGGGTATGTGCAGGTACGCATCCTTTAAATCTAGCGACGCCATATAACAGTTTGGAGGCAACAGGGCCTTCACTGAATATATGGAGTCCATCCTGAACCTTTTGTAGGTTATGGATAGATTTAGTGGTTTGAGGTTGAGGATCGGTCTGACCTTTCCTGAGGGTTTCTGTACTCCAAATATATGGGAGTAGAAGCCCTGTCCTCTTTCTGCCCCTGGTACCCTGATGATTACACCCTGTCTCCTGAGGTCCTTTATGGATCTCATTAACCCTCTGGCTTTTTCCTTGCTGTTTGGCAGCTTGGTGATGTACAGTCTGTTTGGGGGAATTTTGAGAATTCTAGGGAATACCCGTCTCTTATCGTCCTTAAGATGTATTGACTGGAGGATATTTTTTCCCATTGTGAGATGAAGGCCCCCAGTCTTCCTCCCACTGAGAGGACTTCAGTCCTTATTGCGGGTCTGCTCAGGAGGGCGAAATATTGCTCCTCCTTTGCTATTCCCTCGCTGACCCCAAGGTTTCTTTTGATTAGTTGCCTTGGGTACTGAAAACCGGGACTTGGTGTCCCTCGTTTGCCTCTTTCTATTTTGTAGAGGCTGGGTCCAGGGTGCTTTCCGTTTCAGCGGAAAGGCCTTCTTTTTGTCCGCTGTACGGTCTAACACTTTCTCTAATCCTGGCCCAAATAACAGGTCTCCCGTAAACGGGATCCCGCATAACTTGGCTTTGGATGCAGCATCCCCTTGCCAAGTCTTTAGCCATAGGGCCCTTCTGGTAGAATTGGCTAGAGCCGAGGATCTGGCTGCCATGCGTACCAGCTCTGCTGATGCATCTGCTATGTATGCAATGCCTTTGAGGAGAGTGGGAAAAGAGGACAAAATCTGCTCCTTCGCAGTACCTTCCTCAATATGTGCCTGTATACGGTTCAGCCAAAACTCTACATTTCTGGCTACCACCGTGACCGCCATGGCTGGCTTTAGGCTTCCCACTGTGGAGTCCCATGACCTCTTTAATAGGGTATCCATTCTTTTGTCCATTGCTTCAGAAAGGACCCCCATATCCTCAAAAGCTAGATCGGTGTGCCTGGAGACTTGTGAGAAGGCAGCGTCTAGTTTTGGGATTTTATTCCATACTGATGACTCATCATCTGAAAATGGGAACCGTCTCTTTAAGGCTTTAGAAAAGAATGGTTTCCTTTCAGGTTCCTGCCATTCTTTCTTAATTGCCTCTATTAAGACGTCATGAACAGGAAAATTTTTCTTTTCCTGTTCTCCTAAACCCTCATACATCTGATCATGCAGGGATAAAGGTTTCTTTTCCGTCTGTATACCCAGCGTGGTATGAATGGCTCCCAACAGCTGGTCTACCTCTTCTAATGAGAGTTTGTATCTAGAGGGTTTTCTGGAATCCCCTTCCAGTGCTTCACCCTCAGATTCTTGGGAGCCGGACGCTGTGCTGTCAGGCTCGTCCTCTGCCTCCTCTCTAGGAGTAACTGAAGGACCGGCACTAGTGGAGGGTAGTGCCTGTGCTTTTCCTAGTACCGGTAGTACTGATGGGGGGGGCAGTTTGCAGTTGAGGGATCTGGAACCCTTCAAAAAGGGTTTTGAAGTCTACAAAGGTACTTGATAGCTCCTTGACAGATGCCGCTAAATCACTGCCCTGCTCTGTGGAATGTTCTTGCACCAACTTGTGAATACATTCCTTACATAATGCTTTCCCCCAGGAATCTTTTAGTGTGTTTTTACAAGAAGGGCACCTCCTTTTTGAGTTATGAGAGGGCTTGGACTTGTCAGGTTTCTGAAAAGACATAAAGAGAAACCCCACACATATTAATACTGACATAAGCTTCCTGCAACTTGCAGGTGCACAGCGTCTTTCATATGGGCTTACCACACTAGGGGCCCAATGAAAAATAACCCTCTGACACAGGAGGGACCTACCCACCCCCCCCCTTGCTGAACCCTTGAGGGGGAGGGGGATGGGTGGTTAATATAGGCCAGGGGAGGTCCTCCCCAGGTTCCCCTTACCTTTACATGGCTGGAGCTGGTCTCTGTCGTAGCAGTCTGGTCTCTACCTTCTGCGTCCGACATGCTTGTGTCACCACCGGAGCTTTAGCTGACACTACAGCATGTGTAGCTCCTCTCCTAGCCCATGCCTGGCCTCCTTTTCATGATTCGCGGCCGGAACCGGAAACCGCGAACCCGGAAGTACACGCCCCTTTTGTCGGATGTGACGTCACCCGTCACTGACAACGCCGGTCCCTATACCCAGCGTGTTCCGCGCTGCGAGCGCCACACGCCGCTGGAGGTATGGAACGGCAGGACCTGTACCTGTGCTCCGCACTCGGAGCTGAGAAGGAAACCCCCCTGACCTCCGCTTGCACTCAGGGATGTAGGCGGCAGTCTCCCCAGGTTAGTTACCTGGTCTGTTTGTCCAGAAGGAGCCGCTGCTGCTTCGTTTGTAGACATGTATCCTTTGCCTGAGCCCATACCCCCTGGTAATCCTGACTCTTTCTGGCTGGTTCCAAAAAGGTGTCTCCCCTCCTGGAGGAAACACAAATAACTGAGGAGCAGCAGGGGAGGAGGAAATTTATAGCAAGCTGGCGCAGGTGTTTCCTACAGAGGGGAGGAGCCAAGGTCTCTCAGGTGGCTGTCCTGAAAGACGATAGGGGAAAATTATAATGTTTGGGGGTTCCAAGTCATTTTCGAGCAAAAAAATAAATAAAATAAAAAGTTTTTCACTTGTAAACAACAAATCTCAAAGAGGCTTGGTTCTTAAGTGGTTAAAACAGATTTTCGAATATATATATATATATATATATATATATATATATATATATATATATATATATATATATATATATATATATATATATACACACACACACACACACACACACACACACACACACACACAGCTCAGTCAATTCCTCAGGAGGAACGCAATCAAAACTCCTCCAATCCACAGGCCTGGATTGGCAAACTGGTCATTTTGGCATATCCCAGAAGGGCTGCTGTATTTATATGTGAGGATTGATGGCAGCTAATTAATCCTATCCACCCTACACAAATAAAACATTTCAGGCTAGGTTCACACTACTGTGTGTCAGAATGTGTGCAAAATGTTACCGTTGCCCAACATGCACAGTGGTGCCTAGGGGATCCGAGCGCAAATTCTCCTCTCCCTGTTCTAACTATGAAACTTGCCTTGTGCAATATTAGCTCCATATTTACTAAAATTAGGTCAGATATACATTTATAGAAGTGCTTACAGATGGCCCTGTGACAGCAGAAGATGAAGAGCAACAAAATTCTACAACACAAATTTAAACTACCAAATACAGAAATCTTCACATATATCAGAGTGAAGCATAGTCTCCATAAAATACATACCCCACTATACACAATACATCCAAAAGCATGGCATTTCCTAACAAATCAGTCTCCACACGAAAAAGGGATACAGGGGGTCCCCGACTTACGAACGCCCGACCTACGAACAACCCCTACTTACGAACGGGGCGCTGCGGGGACCCTCCGCCATTTTTCGCCGTCTTTCGGCCGTTCTGCGAATGCGCGGCCATACGGAGCCTCGGAAAAAGCCGGAAATGTCCGTAAATTGCCGCGCATGCGCAGAACGGCATTAGACGGAACATCGGAAATGTCAGTTTTTGCCGGTCTGCGCATGCGCGGCCAACTTACGAACATTTCCGACTTCCGTACAGGCGGGCAGTCCCTAACGAGTTCCTAACTCGGGGACCCCCTGTATCTCTGATCTATACTTTGCTTCACCAAAAACATAGTTTCACTAAGGCGCCTCCTCATATACAATGGGAAAGTGACTTAGGGAAAAAATATACAGATCACCAATGGCAACAAGCACTACAAAAACAATCTACAGAGCAACTAAATGCTCCGCTTTATGGTAACTCGCCAAAAACTATCCCTAAGATGGTACTTAACCCCATCAAAAATACCATCATTCAGTAAAAGTTCCCCAAACCTATGTTGGAGATGTAACTTATCCAAGGGTAACATCCTACACATATTTTGGCAGTGTAATCGTATCAATAATTATTGGGAAAATATTTTCAGTGTAATATCGGACGTTACAAAACATATAAATATGTCACCTGATCTAGCGATCCTAAACCTGGATATAGATTCTATACCACAGCCCTTTATACATGTAACAACACATATCTTACTAGCTGCAAGACTGAGTATCACAAGGCTATGGAAATCAGACAAAGTTCCATCAGTAGAAAACACACTCGAACTGGTTAACACACATTACAGCTACGAACTAACCATGGCTTCGAGTGGAGACCGCCTAGCGAAAGAAAATAGACTTTGGCTACCATGGAAACAATGGAAAGGTGCCGAAAAATTTCTGTAATAAAAATGCCTATATCTAGTTTAGTCATGATATAGCACTGAGTCAGTAAGAAAAATGTGATCATCTATCAGTATTAAAATATACCAATACTTTGTTAAAGCATATACAGTGGTTACGTAAATTCCACCGAGATTGAATTTCACCCCCCCAGGGGACAAAAAAAAGATCCCAATAGGGGTCCCTTGGAGTAGTGATAACTATCAACACCTCATAGTAACCATTGATTCACACCTGTTGTATAAGTTTCAGCATTTAATAATAGTTAATTATTTGCTTTGTTTTAGGTTACCACAATGTATATAAGAAAATTTCCTGCACATGGAATTTTACACAAACTTTGTACAACGCTAACAACGTATACATTTTTTAAATGTTTTCTATAAAATTTACAATAAAAATCTATTGATGGAAAAAAAATAAATAGAAGGAGCAACAAAAAATTGAAAAAATCCTGGCAATACATAAAGTTGATCCTGAGGGGATATTTTTCCTTCTAGACAACACTGGTGCTTCTCTAAAAGAGGGAATAAGATGCCTTATGTATAGAGGCCTGGGAAAAAGCAAGAAATATTGAACAGTAGCCAAAACGCCTTCGGGAATAATACGTTTATATATCACAATATTGTTATCATAATCAGATATAATATACACACTGGAAATGAAAGCCACATGCCTTCCATGTGAACTACTAAGAATTATTTTTGTCAAAACTGGCGAATCATTTACAACCCATCAAAAAAAAAAATAAAAAAAATAAATAAATAAAACACTCATATAGAGCATTTTTTGTACAAAGTTTAGACGAGTTTTACAATTTTTTTATGCCAGTAAGCTCCATTTAGAAATGCAAACCAGGAGGGTTTTTTTTTCTGCCTCTAAACGTTGAGCTCAAAATATGCCTCTTAATGTCCTAATGTGCACATAGGATAACATTGAGCTGCTGTAGAAGCAGTGTTTTTTTTATGCCAGTGTGCATGGAGCCCAAGAGCTCATTAAAGGGGCGTTCCGGCTAATCTTTTTTTTTTTTTTAAAGTCAGCAGCCACAAACACTGTAGCTGATGACTTAATAAAAGGACACTTACCTGTCCAAAGATCCCACAATGTCGGTCGCCCAGAGGTCGATCCGTCCATCAGATCGGCTGCCAGCGCCTACATCCCAACGAAGGGAAACAGGCAGTGGAACCTTGCGGCTTCACTGCCCGTTTCCTACTGCGCATGTGCGAGATGCGCGGTGCTTTGCAAATTTGCCTTCTGGGGTGTGTGTTCTGGGACACACACACACACCCCAGAAGGCAACAGGGCCGCTCACCAAAGAGGAGGAAGCGCCGCGGAATAGGAAGAGGCAGATTAGGAAGACTGCCTAGCAACAGCGTTTCAGGTAAGTGAAAAAAAATTATATATTTTTTATTCTATTAATGTAATTTTTTTTTTTTGGGTCGCCTTCCACTTTAAAGGCCCCTTTCACAACGGGTCGGATTTTTTGCCATCAGCAGTGATCTGTGTGCTGATCAGAGCAGGCAGATACATTTGTGTCTGCTCAGTTTCTGTAGAGCAGATGGACAGAGCTATAGGTGGCCTGGAGTAGTGCTTTCCGTTTACACCCAACTACCTCCAATCAGATCCACCTGAACAGAAGAGCATGGAGTCCCCTTTGTTTTTATTTAGCGAACCTGGAGGTAGAGGGGTGTAAATGGACACAAGAGCCTGTTTAAACCTGCCTGTCCATAGGGATGAATGAACCTTCCAATTAGGTCTGCCTGAAAAACTGACAGTGCTGTGTAAAAGGGGCCCATTTTCTAAATTATATCAGAATCCACAAAGAAAAATTGTATAGGAAAATGCAATACAGCAACTTGGTTCTGCAGTGGGACATTTGAGAGCTGAGCACATAATTCCATAAGAAAAAGAAGGTTAGAACACTCAATATGGTATAAATGAGAATGATTTTCTTAGTGTGTACGTTACACCCCGACTTATTACAATACAGAATCAGTGGCACATGGTGAAGAAGACAATGGGACAGTGCATGCCTAAACAAGACCATTATAATGACTGCCTACTTAAATCAATTATGTCCTATGAGAAATACAACATTGCTTTTGCTGACCTCTCCCTCTTAAAATACTAGTTTGGCTGTTTTGTTGATCCAGCAGCTTCAATATTTTCTGCCAACAACTTTGCAGATCAGCAGTCCTTTCTGCAAATACCGAATACTTGTTTTGGACAGTGAATTACCCTAAATATTTAAATCTGGGGTCCTTTCATTTTTAGGGAGGTCAGCAAGACTCCATAGGGCTACATTCATGCGTTTGGCCACGCTGCAAATCCCATCGCAAAAATGTACAGATTGCTGCTGCTGGAACAGATAGCTGTGTGCGGACCCATACAGTGCAATGACAGGCTGTTGGTTCCGCAGCTTTTTGTGACTGTTCACTCAGAGATGACCTCCTGTAGCAATTGTGACTGGATGCACCATCCAGCCATGATCAACTTAGATAATCGCTGGCTGTGCGAACAGCCACGGAAAGCTGCGGCACCGACAGCCTGTCATAACACTATACGGAATCAGTAGATTCGGGCTATTGGGATTCACAGTGTTGCTAAACGCCCCTGCAAACGTAGCCCATTTTTTTCAGTGCGTCAGTGAGAAAAGCTAAATATTTATTATAATACTACTACTATTATTATTAATAATAATTTCTCCTAGGGGGGGGGGTTATCTGATGCGGGGAGGAGCCACGAGTGCCACGAGGGACCACAGAAGAGGATGATCAGAGCCACTCTGTGCAAAACGAGCTGCACAGTGGAGGTAAATATGATTGTTTTTTTATTTTTAAAAATAACAAACCTATCCTTTACAAATCACTGAGAGGTGATTACATTACAAGGCGAGATACATAAAAAAAACAAAAAAAAAACAAACAGTGTATGCACTCACAAGGGTAGGGAGAGTTCAGAGCATATCACTGGAGCAGCATCTGATCCATGGGTGGATAGGATTGGCACAGCTACTGAGCGTGGGGGGGGGGGGGGTGGGGGGACAGGGACTCAATTGCTACAGGGAACTACCAAAGCCATCAAGAATCAAAAGACGCCACTGGAGGAGGGCAGCCCTGAGTTACAGCCAGGTTTACAGCCAAGATTTGCTGGGTTACACGTTTCGGGAGTCAAGATGTCCCTCTTAGTCGATAATTTGGCAATTATCGTTTTTATTGTTTCCCCATTTTACAACCCTGTTGTCACCAGGACAAACAGAGGATAACCCTCCCCTGTTGGAAAGCAGACAAAAAATTAATAAAAAACACACAACATCACACAACCTCTGGCAGCGGTTCTGGCCAGGGCAGATCCTATTGTCACAGACACCTGGGTACAGAAATACAGCACAGACTACACATATGTCTACATTTATGTCTGGACAGTATTCATTATTAGAGAAACATGAAGATGAGCTGGGACACACAGATATTACATATGTAGCACCCTGGGGTTTCGTTAGGGAGCTCTTCACAAATTACTTGCCAAGAGTAGTTATTTTGGCCGATTGATAGAGATCTTCTGATTTCTCCCCAAGTTTGGCCTTGTTGCACTCTTCTGTTCTACCGCTAGGTGGCCGGGTACTTGATGGTACTAGATATGAGAAAGGCAACCCAAGGTCAGGTTATAAGTTAATGGGGTATCTCAGCCAATGGGCAGGGGTTTTCTTGAATCCCTTGGCCTGCTGGGAGAACCTATATATTCGGGTGAGGTCAGGTGATCTATGTTCTGCGCCACCTGGACGGCTGTCTGGGTGGACGCGTGTCGTACGCCTCGGACTACTAGGCCAGAGATTGGGCCTATCCCGGGGGCATCTGGCTGCTAGGCTGTGTGATGGCCTACGCAGACGTAAAGAGAGCAGCACAGGGTTGGGATTGCAGTCCAACCAGAAATAACAGTTCTGCTGGCCAGAGAACCTGTCAGTGGTCGAAGGGAAGCGGTCACCACAAAACAAAAAGGGACAAAAGGGACCAACCACCTTCACCAAGGCCCACACAGTTAGCAACTGAAGCAACTACCGAAAACCACATTTTCACCAAAAGGGCACGGTGGAGAATCGGGAAATTTCAGGCGGTGATCAAGTCAAGGACCCAAACCGTGGAGGAGACGCTTGCAGAGCAGCCTTTTGAGTCAAGTCAGGGACCTCGTCAGTTAGCAGGGGTGAAGTATCTGGAGTGCCAACCTCAGAACCCAGCAGAGAAGTAGGGGTGATGCTTGAGGGAGATACCACCGCAAATCTTGGAGGACTCAAGGGATTCAGAGTCAGAGGGTCTAGTGAGAGACCTGGAGCCCAGTGTTAAAGAACTACAAGAGGCAGTTGTAGTGGAGCTGAAAGAACTGTTGCGTTTGAGTTAGGAACTGTTAACAAGACTGTTACCATAGGAGACAGCATTCCTGTAAGTGCAGATGTGGCTTCTTGCTGGGGCCTTTCCTTGCATGGCTGTTCTCTTTTTGAAGTTTCAGAGTCTGCCAATTGATTTTGCAACTATCTAAGGGTGTCCTGGCCCTAACCCTCTTTCCCCCCAAAAAAAATACAAAAAAAAAAAAAGACTGCTCAGAGATATAAAAACCTCTTTTACATCCAAGTGTCTGGCACACAATAACTTTGTTCACCTTGCACCCACTATGCCTCAAAACCCTCCACATACAGAAGAACGTCAGCTATCTTTGGCTTTCTCAGACTGGACAAGACCAGGGACTTTACTATACGTACATTCTTACTTGGTTCTTTAACCCTTTCACTACCCGCCCATAGTCATATGACGCCCACAAAGTGGATCTCCCATCCTGGGTGGGCGTCATATGACGTCCTCCCATTCCCGGCCGCCTGGGGGGCGCGCGCGCCACCGCTCGGGACCCGGTGCGAGTGCCTGGCGGCCGCGATGTCCGCCGGGCACCCGCGATTGCCCGTTAAAACGGGACCGTGGAGCTGTGTGTGTAAACACACAGCTCCACGTCCTGTCAGCGGAGAGGAGACCGATCATGTGATCCCAGTACGGAGGAACACATGATCGGTCTCCTCCCCCACAGTTCGAATCACACATATAGGGATTACATTAACCCCTGCAGCGCCCCCTAGTGTTAACCCCTTCCCTGCCAGTCACATTTACACAGTAATCAATGCAATTTTATAGCAATGATCGCTGTGTAAATGTGAATGGTCCCAAAAATGTGTCAAAAGTGTCCGAAGTGTCCGCCGCAATGTCGCAGTCACGAAAAAAAAATAAAAAAAAAATAAAAGCAGATCGCCGCCGTTACTAGTAAAAAAAAAAAAAAAAAAAAATGCAATAAATCTATCCCCTATTTTGTAGACGCTATAACTTTTGCGCAAACCGATCAATATACGCTTATTTTACCAAAAAATATGTAGAAGAATACGTATCTGCCTAAACTGAGTAAAAAAAATAGTTTTTTTTTTTTTAAAAATGGGATATTTATTATAGCAAAAATTAAAAAATATTGTGTTTTTTTTCAAAATTGTCGCTCTTCTTTTGTTTATAGCGCAAAAAATAAAAACCGCAGGGGCGATCAATTACCACCAAAAGAAAGCTCTATTTGTGGGAAAAAAAGGACATCAATTTTGTTTGGGTGTAACGTCGCACGACCGCGCAATTGTCAGTTAAAGCGACGCAGTGCCGAATCCCAAAAAGTGCTCTGGTAAGGAAGGGTGTAATTTGGCCCGGTGTTGAAGCGGTAAAGTTATATGATCTATCAAAGGCACCCCCTCCCCCACCCGTCCCAGTAGGTTTTGCATCCGCTAACAATTATTGTTCTCTGATGTCTTCTGTGTGTCAGTGTGAGAAGTTACTGGTGTTCAGGAAACGCAATAAAACACACACAGCAAAACCCGGTGCCTCGTACATAGGCCCTCACAAATCCTGTACTTTTCTACTCTTCAGTTTACGATTTAGACTGAAAACCGGCCTCCAGTTGAAATGAGAACAGCTGCTGACATCCTTTTTCCATTCCAAGTTTTTTTTTTTTTTTTTTTCTGGTTTAAGGATCAACAAAGTCAGTGACTCAACAGAAAATTATGCAGCACAGAATATCTGACAATACCGCCAGAGACATCTTCATGGGTCAATCACCAGAAGAGTCTGCTCAGATCACACTGGGCCTCATCCTGGGACTTGGCAGAGAGGGACTCCGCTGATTTGTTTCATGACTGTGTGAGAAGACATCCATTCCTTAGGACCCTATTTACACACTTGCAAATGGGGCCATTAGAAATTAGATGTGGGGATTCCTGGGTGTGCAAGCCCCTTTGAAAGTAATGGTATGCTGACAGCTCCCCATGTGTGATCGCTCATAGAGAGAGAACCAGGGAATGAGTTGTCATGGACGCAAGACTATCTGCTTCCAGGGCCTGGTCATTCGCTGTGTCCCCAGATTCTTATGACTGGAGATCTTGTGACATGCGTACCCAAAAAAAACGTCTTCCACCAAATCAAGAGAGATGTCTGCCCATCTATGACTAATCTTACTCTACCATTGGAAATGCAAGTCTGTCATCCTGGTCTAATTGAAAAAAAAAAACTCTATGCTGCAGCATTGTCTCTCGCTGGCACCAAGAACTGAATGATCACATGACTGTCGATCACTCAGTTCTCAGTCAGATCAGAGTGGAAAGCAGTGACTGTTATGCCGCGTACACACGAAGGGACTTTGTCCGCCGGACCTAGTCCAGCGGACAAACCGCCAGACTTTCCAGCTGGGCTTCGGCGGACTTGAAAGCGAACGGACTTGACCACACACGATCACGCTAAAAGTCCGGCGGTTCACGCGATGACGTACAGCACGTACGACGGGACTAGAAAAAGAAAAATACTTGCTACTGAGCATGCGTCCTTTTTGGTCCGCCGGACCATACTACAGACGGCCATATTGTCCGCCGGACTGCCAAGTCCAGCGGATAATTTTAAAAACCAAACTTAAAACCTAGTCCGCCGGACTTTTGGGAAAAAAAAGTCAGTCGAAGGCCAACACACGATCGGACTGTCCGGCGGACTCGAGTCCAGCGGACAATCCCGCGGGAATGTCCCTTCGTGTGTACACGGCATTAGTCACTGCTCTGCCTCTCCAATGCGCCCCTGAACACTTGGCACAGCTGGTTTGAGCTCTCAGCCATGCGCTGGATCCAGCTGTCAATCTGTCATGCCCTGATCAGCAGCTGGAGCAAAGTCAAACTATTAAAGCCTTTAGCTTTCTTTCACATAATCCTGAAAAAAAAGTTATTGTAGGACATAAAAATAAAAAAACAAACAAAAAACATAAAAAACACACAACCCTTTAATATTACTTTACGCTGGCCACACATTATGGCTCTATTCACACATAGGCGTTTAGAATCGTGGGCGTAAACGCCGCAATTTCAAAACCTACTAATAAATTGTCAAAAATCACACATCAGCGTGTTCAGGTGCCACTCATTTCAAATGGCACCTAAAAGGCAGTACAATTCTGCAGCAATTGCGAACCAAATCGCGCAGAGCAAGTCACTCAAAGTTCCTGATCTTCTTTTGGGTGACAAGCAACAATCGTGGCAGAATAGCACGGCGCTTTTAGGTGCCATTGAAATGAAAGGCACCTGAACATGCCAATGATGTGCAATTTGACATTTTAAACAGCACGTTTTCAAATCGCAGCGATTCAGAACATCCATGTGTGAACGGAGCCTGATCGAATTTCAGCAGGTTTCTTATGAACTATCTGAAATTTGCTTTGTGGGTGGTCCTGTTGGCACCCTCCCACCTGACATTTTTCAATTGAAAAACTGAAGGAACTAAGTAAAGACTGCCAGCCAAACAGCGGCTGCATGAAATTAAATGTGTATGGCCAGCATTACACTTAATACAGTGCTCATTGGTTACTGGTTCTTCAAAAGAAAACAAATGTAACAAGGCAAGATATGTACTCACTAATGTACACGGGACATTTGACAACCTCTCCTGAACAATTTAACTTGACAGATAGTAACAGACATTTAAAAAAAATAAAAATAAAAAAAAAAAACGTTTTGCCGCGTTTGCGTTTAGAAGCGTTTTTTTTTCAAATAGTCAAAAATTAAAAAACACCTGTAAACGAAACGCGGCTAATCGTGAGTTACCGCGTTTACACACCTGTCCTGAATGCTTTTTTTTTTATGCTTTACAAAAAATGCTTCTAAATTCAGCTGCCTAGAAACGACCCCATGTACTTATAACAGAGGAGAGTTCAGGGGCAGCTGGAAAAAAAAGGCGCCGTTTACCAGCAGCAGTGTACAAGAGGCCTAAACCTTTCGGTTCCTTCAATATCACTCTAAGTAGCAAATCAAAAATCACTTCTATTTTATTTGTTGTGAAATGGAATTCGGTAAGGCCCCTTTCACACTTGTGCGACTTCAAAGTTGCACGATTTTGCCGCGATTTCAAGGAATGCCTGTGTAAGTGGCATCAAAATCGGGCCAAAGTAGTGCAGGGACTACTTTGAAGTCGGGACGACTTGAAGTCATACTAATATGAATGGCTGTCATGGGAAATGACTTGTCATGCTATTTTGCAGTCCCAAATCGTGGGACAAGTCATATAAGTGTGAAAGGGGACTAAGTCTTTACACTATACCAATCCGCAGTCAACAGCATTTGAGAAGGTGGTAGAGCAGCAGCTTGCAGGTGCCCAGAAGGCACCCGTTCGTGTTTTTGGTGGATTTTGCTCACAACCAAGACTCAATCTCATTGACCTCACAGCCCCCTTCTCCGCAGTAAAAATGCAGCATTTCAGCACATTGCACCGTTTTTTTTGTTTTTACTTTATTTGAAATGTAACCTTTTGAGACTTAATGTCACTGCACAGCATCGGGGTGTGAACGGAGCACCTAGAAGACCATTATAAATATTACCCCCAGCGGTGGTCTTCATCTAGTGCAGAAAAACGCACATCATCGCACATAGTGTGAATGAGCTTTAAGTGTCTGCGCTCTCCCATGTGCAGAGTATGTTTCGTGGAAATAAAAGTAGTCATCAGAACAGGTTGTATGTAACGATCAAGAGACACAATTATGTCTGACTCAGAGCGCTTCTACCTCACCACAGGGCATAAAACTTAGGTTGTGTGGCTCATTGGAATGTGGCACCGCCTAATGCAAAACAGAAATACAGAAGCAGTTACAATGGGTTCCTATCTATAGTCAAAACACTGTGCCAAGAAGGCAATGAATACCTCAACAACCAAAAAGTCATGAAGCATAAAAGGCGCTCCCGTCCTTCTGAAGTCCTGCGCCAAATTCATGAAAGCCGGGTAAAAGTTCTTTTGGTATTTCACTCTCCAAGCTCCTAGTCTCTCACTAGACTCTCAGACCCAATCGTCACTGGATCCCCCAAGCTCTTCCACTTTCATAACTCTGTATCTTCCTCAAGTGTCACCCCCCCCCTCCCCCACTAGCGGCCGAAAAGGGGTTAAATCCGCCCGCAGACTGCGCTGCCCCATTCATTTCAATGGGGGAGGAGCGGTGAGTTCACTGCTCCTTCACCGATCCAAAGAAGCTGCTGGCAGGACTTTGACGCCCTGCCAGCGCACTAGTGGGAAATCCCTTTCACACTGGAGTGAATGGAGAAGCCGTTTTAGAGCAGTTAGCAGGCGCTATTTTTAACGCTATAGCGCCTGCAAAATGCCCCCAGTGTAAAAGGGGTCTTACATTCCAGGGCTATGAATGAGAAGAAGAAAAAAGAAGAAGGAAGAGGCACGGGTGTGTTTTTCACATGTATTAAATGGACAAGCGGCCTTAACGCACAATAAACGCATTGCATTAAAAAGGGGGAGTTCCACCAAAAAGAGGTTTTGACAGGTACCCAGCTCCTACTTCTGCTCTCACCGCCTAGGTGACGACTCCAACATCCCCCCCCCCCTCCCTGCAATCTTCTGGGACACGTCACAGATTCCAGAAGATTGCCCGGCCATTGAGAAGGCGCAGCGCGACTCATGCATGCACAGTGAGCACCCAGCCGTGAAGCCACAAGCTGTCTAGATATTGACCAGACAGACAAGTTATTGGAAAACTGTTGGCGCTATATAATAATAATAATAATAATAATAATAATACAAAAAAAAAAAAAAACAAACAAACAATGAAAGGAAGGAAAGGGAAAGCTCTTTTATGACCGCCCCACACATGCTACATTTTTTTCAGAACTGTATTGCGGTAAAACGCAGCAAAAAAACACTGGAACACGTGTCCTTTTTAAAAAAAATAAAATAAAAAAAGGACACGTGTTCCAGTGTTTTTTTGCTGCGTTGTAACCGCAATAAAGTTCAGAAAAAAAAATGTAGCATGTGTGGGGCGGTCATAAAAGAGCTTTACCTTTCCTTGTTTGCGTTTTGTTTTGTTTTTTAATTTTTATTTTTTAAAAAGGGGGGGGGGGGGGGCAATGCATCGGATTGCATCAAACACAAGTATGCAGAAATGCATCCGGATTGCATTTCTGTGGTGTGAACTGGCCCTCAGTCCAGGATAAAGATAGGAGATTGGTAGATGTCGGACCGCCTTCCGATCACGTGATCACGCGGTTGCCGATCCTTCTCACCCCTTGAGCGCTCCAAAACTATTTTAGGCTTAATACACACGGCTGTAAAAATTTGAAGGATGTTTTTACGAATATATTTTCTAGGAGAAATATTTCTTTGTAACGATCAGTGAAAAACATGTGTACAGATGCGTTTAAAGCCAAAGATGAATACATAACTTTTTTTTATAATAATTCCCCTCCCTTTCTTTGTTTAGGCTTAATTTACAAGTTTATGGGTATATGCGCAATGTGCAAGTTTTTCGATTTTTGCATTCTGCGTTACAGATCTGAATGCAGCTCATATTTACACACATGTGTAAATGCAGCTGTGTGAATGAAGCCCAACAAGGGGTTCTGGAGCGAGCAGGAAGGGGGTAAACATAACCCCTCTTATAAGGATGAGAACACTTTCACATGAGCATTTCTTCACTTTTATAGATTCCAATCACCTGAATGCAAGCACTTCCTTCAAAAGAGGTGACTAACCAAACCCAGGTGATATTCTTTGAAAAGCTGAATGCATGTATTAGCTACACTACACTAGCCTCCGATTGAGTCTAAAAGGGCATGTAAAAGCAAGTAAATTAAGGCACGGTTCACACTAGTACGATGCCAGAGATGGCATGCGATTCGCACCGCATTGCTGTTCAGATGACATGCGATGTCTGTGTGATGCGATTTCAGCCATACAAACATCACAGTTCGCACTGCGATCTGCTGACCAATCTGGGTGTGTTAACTTTACATTGACACCCACAGTGGTTTGCAGATCAGTGTGAACCACTGTGCGATTCAGGTGCGATGAAGGAACCCGCACTGGATTTGCAGGGTTCTCGCATCGCACTAGTGTGAACCGACACTTAAATGCAGAACATTTCTCCAACATTGAGCCCAGGTTCACACTTGCGCAAGCTCAGACATCGCATGCAATTCACACCCACACCCAATCACATGCCATGTCTGTGCAGTGCGAGTTCAGCCATGTCTGAAATCGCATTAGAGTCGCTAAAAAAGTGGCGGGACTTTTTTTTCCCCCCTGCAATCGGAACGCATGGGTGTTCTCACCCATTAGATGCAATTCCTGTCCGAATCCACGGTTCGCACTACAATCTGTGAACCGATCTGGGTGGGTCGTTAACATTGTATTGATACCCGCAGCGATTCACAGAGGGCAAATGCGAACTGTCTGCAGGAGAGAGGAGATGCTATGCGGGAACTGGCGCTGGAATCGCGCAGGTTCCCACATTACATATGTGTGAACCTAGACTTAGACCCCTTTCACACTGGAGCCGGTAAAGCACTGATTTCAGCAGCGTTTATCGTTGTTTAAGCGGTGCTTTAACCCCCCAAATAAATGGGTTTTGTAGCACTTTCAAAAGCGCTTTTAAAGGCTAACCCGCCCCAAAGATGCTGCTTGCAGGACTTTTTTTCCCTGTCGCACAAGCGCACCGTCCAAGTGTGAAAAGACACTGGAATGAATGAGAGGCGGTTTTCAGGCACTTTGCAGAGGCCATTTCTAGCGCTAATGCACCTGAAAACCACCCCAGTGTAAAAGGGGTCTTAGGCCTCTTTCACACGGACGATTAGTTCAGGTCCACCTGTCAGTTTTTTAGGCGGACCTGAACGGACACTCCATAGGAGGTCTATGGGGAGACGGATGTCAGCAGTGACATGTCCGCTGACGTACGGACTCTACGATCCATAGGGGAGAGGGGCGCTCTGACAGGTCAGTCCCTGCACTGTGTGCAGAGACAGGCCTTGTCATCTGCCTGCTCGACGGAGCGATCCCCTGCTAAGCAGAGCGGGCTTCGTACACATCCGTGTGAAGGAGCCCTTAGTCTGCAAAATATGAGCTTGGATATCAAGCATCTGGGCTAGGGTTGGCACCTGTCCGGGATTCACCCGGACAGCCCAGTCCACCTCAAAACCGGACACATTATTCAAAACAGGAAGGTGTCTTGGAACAGGGTTTGAAAAGAGGGGGGAGGGGGCACTATTCTCTCTGGAGTGACCAAAAGGTGTCCCAGGTCCGTTACAATCTTATAGTGAATAGTAAAACAAAATTTTACTGTGCGCCACTTAAGTGTTTAGGTTTGGCTTAAAAAAAAAAGTGGCAACCCTAATCTAGTATGGCAATGCGCTTGTATGATGTATTGATGTAGAAGTCCAATCCTTGTATAGCCATTGATATCACTCTACTGTACATTAGCACAAAGTTATCCAAAAATCAGTTACAGATTATGCTGCTTGGACACAAGACAGAAGATACAGCTACTGTATTATTCTTTTACTGAATAATTGTCATCCAACATGTATAACGGTCTTGTGCAGGTATCCATGTTTATGCCCTATGCAGTTGCCAGCAAAACCCATCCTGGATTAATAGATTAGCTCAGGAGTGTTGGCTCTGAGTGAATCGTCCGGTCTGTGCCAAGATGGCCGCGTGGTCTTGGTAGAAAAGGGAGCCAGCCAGTACCTCTTTTGTATACATGCGAGTGGAGAACGCTTCCAATTAGTGGTGTGCAGGGACATCTTCCTGGTAGGATAGCTCAGATGGGTTTGGATTAGGATCCGAGCATGCCTGAGCTCATCCCTAATAGATAGTTTATTCTCAGAGATGGGCTGCTCTAAAAGGTGTCCTTAAAGCTGGAGGTGGCCTGTGGACAAGAACTCCAAGATGGGACAATTAAAGTATAACTAAACCCCCCCAAAAAAAAAAAAAAAAAAGAAAAACACACATGTAATAGATTGAAGCTTACAGTTCCTAGATGTAATGAATGCCTTTGTTTTTATTTTTTTCACCCTAGAAACATTTTCAGCAAATACGCATTGATTTGGCCAGAAGAGCCATGTTCTTGTCAAGGCTTGTGAGCTGCACTGAAGACTGCCTTCCTTCCTGGCCATCTTTGGTAAACTACCGATGGCCCCTAGAGATGAAGAAACACAGGACTTGTTTGCTGTCCATATCAGGACAGCCCACCGGGGGCGACCATAGCAACCCAGGGACCAGGACAGCCCACCGGGGGCGACCATAGCAACCCAGGGACCAGGACAGCCCACCGGGGGCGACCATAGCAACCCAGGGACCAGGACAGCCCACCGGGGGCGACCATAGCAACCCAGGGACCAGGACAGCATGTTTTATTTTGCAGGATATACAGGTGAAAATACAAGGGAAAAAAAATAAATAAAAAAAAGTTAAGACTAATGCAGTGACCACACCAATTCCTAGCGAGCTGCAGTTTATTACATTCTCAGTTATGGTATGGGTTCAGATACACTTTAAGGATTGGGACATCTATGCACACTTTTAGGTTAGCCTATAAAGGACAAGAAAAAGTCAACTGAATTCCAATCACAGTACATGTGGAAGGGCGGGGAGGGGACGTATGACAAGTCTCTTCCTTGGCTGCTCCAGGCTACATTCTCCAGCAATACATGGGATATGGCGTTAGCTACCCATCACAGCTGCAGATCTAATCAGTATTTATATAACAATAGTAGGAACAGTCCTTATATAAGATGCCATTACACACACACAGCATCTACATCCTAACCAATGATTTTGGTACATTGTTTTACACCAACAGACCAATTCTGAACATATGGGCCTGTAATGACCCCCGGCCCCCCGCTCCATGAGCATTTCAACAGAGACATAATGTTAGGACTAATAAATATAAAATACTTCGCGCAAAAAGAGCAATAAAACAAGGTGAAAGAAAGGCAGTAGTACCGACTAGATTCCTCTGGGGGCACTAATCATAAGTGCAATACCAGGGTGAGTGATTAAAGAAATGATATATAAATATAGCGTGATTAAAAAAGAACCTCAATATTATTACTGAATAAAATCTAAAATGGAGTGAGGATATTGTCCTAAATATGTGTAACTGTGTCACACCAAATAACTTCAGTAATTAAAATGATAATAAATCCTAGGATAATTAAGAGTGCTAGACTCTAAAAGTGACAGTGCATATCAAACTGCGTGACATAAGGCAAATAAAAACAATAAACGTGAATCAAACACACATAAATAAGTGAAAGAAACACTAATGTGTAGCCTAAAGCGTTAAGACCTGCAAAAGTAAACCAAGTGCAATAAGTACGTGTTCAAGCAGATTTAAATAGATGAATGAGGGCATACAAATAAATGTCCATATATAAAATAATAAAGGTGTAGTCCAGCTAGGTGCAGCTCAGTGCAGAAAATAAAATCAAAATAGCCCAATAGGATATCCAATAGTGGTTTCACTTAGTTGTTAAAGCCTTCTTATATTCATTCATCTATTTATATGGGGTGCTCCTAGTCTTGTCTCCCAGAACTCTCACCTTAAGTAAGGTCAAATGAGCCTTGCTGGGGTCTCCAAGTTGCCCCTACTAGTGGTTATTGTGGTGTCCTGTTGTCGGGTCCTGCCTTGTCCTTACTCCTCTGTAGTCCAGCCCTATATCGCTAGGTGCCTCCCAGCAATATCAAACACGGGGGAGAAAAGAGAAAAGGAGGGGGCTCCACTAGTGTAGTAATTAAAAGTACCCGTTTATTAAGCATAAGGTAAGATAAAACTCGTACATAAAATCAGTAACAACAGGCAAAATAAGAGAGATTCACCGGGGGCGTCCACAGCGCCTACTCGCGTCCTTCTCTTGGTTATGCCTACGGCCACTCCCTACGCGTTACGACACGGTCACGTGTCTTCATCTGGGGAACCGGATTGGTCAGGCAATGTGTCTTTATATGACGTATAGAGCGGAAGTTGTTCGGCGGCCATCTTGGTTGTGGTCATATGTCCTATAAACCGCGGCCATGTTTGTAGGGGTTTATATATCGGGACCACGGCGGCCATATTCTTGGTGGATTGGTCTGTTAGAGGGCGCCACCATATTAATGGTGGTACACGGGGCTATATTTGACATAATGGCTATCTAAGTAGGTTAATGCTAAAGATAGCAGTATACTTTACTGTCTGTATATTAGAGTACAAATATAAGTGGAGGCTACAGGTAATAGTGACACAGATTATATATCGGTGTATAGCCCTATCGTTCTAATGTTAGGACTAATGGAAAACATATTGCATCCCCAGGCAGACTGGTACACTCCAAATACCTCTGCAAAACAGCAAACATCCCACTTCACCAAGGAGAAGTCTGCAACATTTTACCAACACAATACAACAGCTTCCATTCATTCCATAGACCTGTCCATTGTGTACTAGACAGAGGCGTGCAAGAACAACTATCCAGGGGGTGTGAACTACAGAGCATTGCACACCTTTGCAACACAAACACACGCTAAACCACTGCCCTTTACAGTGTAAACTCTGAGGCTCTGTGCAAACTAGCATAAAATGATAATAATAATAATAATAATAATTAAAATAATATTAAAAAATAAAAAAAAAAAAAAAAAAAACCCTTCTAGAGTCTGAGCTTTTTTTTCTGCTTTTAGAAACAAAAATAGCGTCCTTGCACACAAAGCGTTTTTTGAAGCTTTTTTATTTTTTTTATTATTATTTTCTTTTATACGTTTTCATAAGTTTTTTTATTTTTTATTTTATTTTTTGCTCCTAGAAAGGAGCAAAAAAAGAAGGGGGTGTTTTTGGAACCAAAATTTGCCAGCAGAAAAAAATAAAAAAAAATGCTGAATGCACCTAACTGCTACGGTAGCACAAAAATACTATTATTATGAGCGTTTTTCATCTAGCATTTTTTTTTTTTAGCTTATAATGTTCATGGAGCCTGACAAATTTCTCTTTTTTTGATCCCTTGATACATATACCCTTTGAAAAAGAATCTGTTAGGAGAAAAAAAAAAAAAATAAAAGAAAAAGGGTTCATCCAGACAGAAATCTTGGGAGCTGATAACAGTCCAAAAGGAAGGGAGTACAAGAAGTTATCAGTTAGCATTGTTCTCTGCTTTCACTGGACTACAAGACACCTCCCCCATTACAAAGGCGAGAGGGAGGTGTTGTATAGTCGTAACAGTGGGGCTGATTTACCAAAGGGAAAATAGGCAAAGTGGATACTCCATTACCTTTATAAAATGAAGCGCAGTGTTTTGTAGTGCGGACACACGCTCTGTCCTAGGGTGACACTGCTCAGTATGGTTGTCACCATAGGACAGGAAGTTTGTTGATGGGAGGAACAAATAAAAAAGGAGCAACATAACAAAATAAAGACAGTTTAAAAAAAAAAAAAGAAGTAAAAAAAAAATAAAAGCATGAAAGAAGAATTCTTTTTCGGATTACATTCCAGTGCTGGCGAGTTGCCAATCGTTGCCTTTATATACATTGTAGGTTATCCATTTAAGGCAATCATTTAAACTCCACACTTTGTGCATTCATCAATGAATAACAAACTTCAATCCTCTATTATGTTCTCATTACAAGAGCAATACATACTTCTCCTGCCGAAACAAAAAGCTGGACTCGTCAAATGTTTTTCTAAGAAGCCTGAATTAAGAAAGAGAGAGCAGCCTTGGAATGCGAAGAGGAAAGTAAAGCAATGCAGCCTGCAGAGAGAGTAGCGGAGTACTTACCTCTGAAGGTGAGGGTGACTATGGGGTCCGGCCTGCCAAGTTTAGTTTTGGGAATATTGGACGCGGACTCCACCAGGACCTTCAGCATGGTTGCAGAGCTCAGGGTGGACCTGGGAAGGAGACTATTGTTGCTGGCATAGGCTGTGGAGGAGTTTCCTGACCCCGGAGAGCGCACACTCTGATGGCCGTCGGGGAGCAGCTGAACGAAATGGATTGTTACTTGAAAAGAAAATCTGGGTGGATCTCCGGCTGATTAGTCAGTGAGTGCCCCAGCCTAGAAATACCTGCTGAGTGATGTGTAGAGTGCAGGTTCCAGCCTGTCCGCCTCCTATATACAGGACACACAGTGCTACTCACTGCACAATGTCACCTACAGGCAGTACAGGCACTACACCCCATTAGTATTATTATATAGTGTGTGCGGTGCTTTACAATAAGAGGGTCGTCTGCTTGTGAGAGCTTACTATATAAAAGCCATACAGTACTTGTTTTCCCTTTATTGGATTAGCATTGAAGGGACTAAGGCCTGGTTCACACCTGACCTATGCATTTTTTAGTGCGTTTTCAGTTTTTGCAGAAACACACCACAGTCCATATAACATGGTTTCCTATGGATGTAGTTCACATCTGTGGCGGCTGGTGCTCAAAATTGTTAGGGGGGTGCAAACAAACTGAAAAATACTGACCCCCTCCCCCCATCAATTGCAGCCTCACTGTGCCCATCAAACGCAGCCACTGTGCCCATCATATGCAGCCACTTGTGCCCATCATATTAAGCCACTGTGCCCATCAAACGCAGCCACTTTTGCCCATCATATGCAGCCACTATGCCCATCGACCCCCCCCCCCCACTCACAGGGCTCACAGCAACAAACAACAAACTGAAAAGTACTGAACCCCCCATCATATTAAGCCACTGTGCCCATCAAACGCAGCCACTGTGCCCATCATATGCAGCCACTGTGCCAATGGACCCCCCCCCCCCACCCCCCCCCCACTCACAGGGCTCACAACAACACAGCAACAAACTGAAAAGTACTGAACCCCCCATCATATTAAGCCACTGTGCCCATCAAACGCAGCCACTGTGCCCATCATATGCAGCCACTGTGCCCAACAAAGGCAGCCACTGTGCCCATCAAACATATGCAGCCACTTGTGACCATCATATGCAGCCACTGTGCCCATCAAACACAGCCACTGTGCCCATCAAACGCAGCCACTGTGCCCATCAAACGCAGCCACTGTGCCCATCAAACGCAGCCACTTGTGCCCATCAAATGCAGCCACTTGTGCCCAGTATATGCAGCCACTATGCCAACCGACCCCCCCCCCCCACTCACAGGGCTCACAGCAACAAACTGAAAAGTACTGAACCCCCCCCCCCCCCATCAATTGCAGCCTCACTGTGCCCATCAAACTGAGCCACTGTGCCCATCATATGCAGCCACTTGTGCCCATCATATGCAGCCACTTGTGCCCATCAAATGCAGCCACTTGTGCTCATCATATGCAGCCAATTGTGCCCATCATATGCAGCCACTGTGCCCATCAAACGCAGCCACTGTGCCCATCAAACGCAGCCACATTTGCCCATCATATGCAGCCACTTGTGCCTGTCAAATGCAGTCTCTTGTGCCCAGTATATGCAGCCACGTGTGCCCATCATATGCAGCCACTGTGCCCACCGACCCCCCCCCCCCCACTCACAGGGCTCACGGCTCTGACAGCACCCCCAACCATACGCGGCTCTAACAGAGGGAGCTTACCGCAGCAGCTCCTCTCCAATGCACCAGATCGTCAGTGACCTCCACTCCAGTGTGTCTCCTCTGCTCCTTTTCCTAAGCGCCAGGCATCCAATAGGGTAGCCTGGCACTTTGGCCAATCAGGAAACAGGTCTGACGCCCTGCCTCCTGATTGGCAGGGAAGAAGGTTAGTGTGAAAATATTGAAAATTAATTTGCTATCGTCACACAATTGGGAGGGATCAGGGCACACTCTCTGCGCCCTGAGCCCACCCTATTTTAAAGCCATTTAAGCTTTAAAGCTCTAATCAGGTGCTTCAAAAAGTACTATCCCACCCCCGCCATAGGAATCCATGCGTCCAGCTTCCTGAAAGGGGCCCGGGCGCATGGATGGGGGGGCGGCGTCCATGCGCCTACACTGCACTGGCCGCCACTGGTTTACATCTGTGCAATTTATGGGAATTTTTATGGGAATTTTTTTCTGGTTTTCGGTTCCATAGACTTCAATGGATCAAAATGTGTATTGAAAAACGCAAAATGCACCTGGAATATGCAAACTGCAACCTGCATAGGTGTGAATCAGGCCTTAAACCCAAGCCTGTTTATTTTTTGCTGTCTGTATACCATTGGGGACATTTCCATGTGCTTCCTGTTCCAGAAGCACAACAGGAAGTTTGAGGCAACTTCCCAAAATGAAGGGAAATCCCCTAAAGGTGACCATAAACTATACAATTTGTACAATCACCTTTAGATCTACCATCAACCATACCTCCCAACTTTTTGAGATGGGAACAAGGGACACCTATTAGCAAAAGTATGTAGACACAGGACACACAACCTGCCACGCCCCCTTAAAGGAGAATTTATAAAAAAAAATGATCAGTTAAACCCACAAGTTTCTTTTTGTTACCACTGCTATTCCTTTATATTGGCTTTTGAAATTTACAAATGCAGCAATTTAGAAATTGGATGAACGTTTTAGCACTGGAAAACACTTTTTTAACGATAAAAAGTGAATTTTATATACAACTATATAGATCAGAACAAAATGAGGGACAAATGAGGAGAAAAGAGGGACTTTGTATGCATCGACTATGTAGTGATATAAATTGAATGGATTGCTTAGGTTTTTCCTCCTATTACAGCGTTTTGGTAAATCTAAGGCAGGAAAGAAAATCACTTGATTCTGTCATCAGCACAGTAAGGCTGGGTTTCCACTTGTGCGACTTGTCATGCGACTTGGGACTGCAAAGTCGCATGACAAGTCGTACCCCATGATTTCCAATGAGTACCGTTCATATCTGTGAGACTTCAAGTCGCATCGACTTCAACGTTGTCCTTGTACTACTTTGGTCCCACTTTGATGCGACTTGAGGTCCATAGATCTCAAGAATACACAGGTGTTGCTTCAAGTCACATCAAAATTGCGGGAAAATCTCAGCAAAATCGCACAACTTTCAGGTCGCAATAGTGGAAACCTAAGCTCAGTGTTGATGTGGGGGATCCCTCCCGCGGCGCTATTGTGTTCTGCCGGTGGGGTGGGGTGCTGTCTCTGTCCCTGCCGGGAGAACACAGTGATTATTGCTAGCAGCTATAGCCTCTGGCAATAATTGCATGTAAAAATCCAACATGCTGGTTGTACCCAAGCTGATCGATGGATAGAATTGGGTACAATCAGCCTGCGCATAGATGGTTCGAATCTCAGCTGGTCCCTGCTGAACAGGATGAGATTTGAACCGTCTAAGGCCTAATAGCAGGTTGATAAAGAACAAAAACTAAAAACGAAATGGATTCTCCCATCCACACAATCACTATTGTATAGATGCACTATTGTATTCTGACAGCAGGGACTCCTTTGCTGTCAAAAGACACTGATCAGCGCTGCAGCCAATTGGCTGCAGCATGGATTGTAGCTAGATTCCCACCTATGCAGGTTGCAAAATATTTGTTTTTCCAATGCGTTTTGTGTATTTTTCACGCACGTTTTTGAGACTTTTGTAATGCGTTGCGTGTTTTGGTGAGGTGTCTGTTGTCATGCAGGAGACACCAGAAAAAACACAGCAGAAATGCATAAAAAACACAAGCACTGCGTAGAGCTGGACGATTCTGGCTAAAATGAGAATCACAATTTTTTTGCTTAGAAGATGGATCACGATTCCCGCTGCGTAACAATATCTTTCGCATTAAAACAAAAAAAATTGGGCTAACTTTACTATTTCATTTTTTTTTTATTCATTGAAGTGTATTTTTTTCGCCAAAAAAATTATGTTTGAAAGGCCGCTGGGCAAATACAGTGTGACATAAAATATTGCAGCAATTGCCATTTTATTCCCTAGGGTCTCTGCTAAAATATATATAATGTTTGGGGGTTCCAAGTAATTTTCTAACAAAAAATATTGATTTTAACTTAAGCAAGTTTCAGAAAAAGATTTAGACTTTAAGTGGTTAAACTTCCTGCATTTACACGTTGTTGAAAACTTGTGGTTAAACTTCCTGCATTTCGACACGTTGTTGAAAACTTGGCAGACTGCCTTTTTCTAATCAATGATCGTGCGAGAAATGTAATAAGAAAAGAAGGGGGCGTGGCCTGGCACCGGAGCGAGATGGCCGCTTAGAGAAAGAGCTCCGTTATCCAGGGAAACAGAAGTTTATCCCTTTGATCTAATGCCGGTCATACACGCCCGCACCGCCGGGGACTGTAGTTACACAGGAGGCGCGGCCGCGCCCGCACCGCCGCTATCACAGTCACCCCCCACACACCCATCGCCTTTCCTATGCCTGGCGGACCTGCAGAGTGTGGCTGCTGATATCAAAAACACTCTGACAGCAGCCATCTCGGACCTCAGGAGTGATATTAAAGCGGTCGCAGCAAGGGTAGAACACGTGGAGGCGGCGGCCATGACACACGGAGTCCTCAAGATGGTTCCTTGCACTGGAACTCAACGAAAGCACGAGATCGCCTACATAGATCTGCCTTCTCACCAGGTTCTACTCCTGCCAGGAACCTACCTACAGCTGTATGAGGTGGACCGCTTCTCAACAGTCGCTGGGGAAGAGGCATCTGCTTCCCACCCCCATCTTTTGGTCCTGAGTTTTGAATTTTTATTTTATTTTTCTGGCGCACCCTCTGTACAGGTACTTTTTCTTATACTTGATGCCATACCAAGAGATGGTCACCTAGCTAGTCTAACTTTCGGTACTGTCTGAGGGCACTTACCAGGTTTACCATGGGGTGCACAGCATACTGTCTGAGGGCACTTACCAGGTTTACCATGGGGTGCACAGCATACACATGAGTACACGGGCCACGATTGACTGATTGTGTCAGGGCACCAGTGGTTGGTCCATCCACGGAGTTCTGTGCCTAGACGGCCTGTCGCTGCGGCTCCCCGCGCCTCCACATTCTACTTGGGGAGACGTGGGGAGTGGGAGAGATCGGACCGGAAGACTTGCATGTGCTGTCCAGGGCCTAGTGGGTGGTCCCCCCCTCACAATACGGTGACTATGCATTAGGGATAGAGTGGGAGAGGAAAGTGTCTTAGTCTGCAGTTGTATTGTACCAATGGCAACATGTAATATTAGGCCTATATAGGTACAGTTCCTGGTTTTAATCTGTTATTAGAGGGTGAAAATGCCTCCCGGCGGGCTTCCTCTCACTGATGCCCCGCTGGAGAAGTGGAGTACGGGGAGACGGGGTCCCGGGGTCGGGAGGGAGGGGTATTCCTCTCGCTGCCGACCCCTCTGGTATTTGTGCCGCGGGAGATCCTTGGCTGTGACAGCAGCTTGGATGCTGGGGGGGCCGGTTCCCGGGGGCATCGCCGTCAAGGATGCGACCGGGGTCCGAGACCCCTCACCTACCCGAAGCATTGTTCTCTGGGGTGTTGATGCACGAGAAGGTATGTCAGCCATACTTATCCCTGCATGGCCTTAGTTGCCTGGTTAGAGGGCCTTATCCTGTTTTTACTTGATTTATATGTTTAGATTGTTTATGTTTCATAACAAAGGTTCTGTTAGAACTATGTACAACATCTCTCTCCCTTATGTTACGTTAAGACAGTAAAGGGGTGGAAGACTGGGGTGACTCCCCATCTTGGACTAGGGGGAGTAGCAGTGGGCTCCCCCCACGCAATTGTGCACAGGTTTCACGCATTTTTGCAGGCACTTGAGCCTGGAACCCTGGATGGCCGGAAATGGATATTTCCTAGGTCCCGGTGTTAGGTTACACTCCCACCACAAGGAGGCAGGTATCCACCTTGTACTCAGCCGGCAGACCCCTACCCTGTTCCTGTATCCCCCCAGGAACCCCTTTAGGTAGATCAGCTGGTCTGCTTCTACCTCCGGTAAATACCTTGAGATCCCCATTAAGGGGTGACGTTTCTGTTATCTGCCCCTAGTCAGTAGAGGCTCGCTTTCATCTTTTCTCTCTCGCTCTTCTCCCTCTCCCCCCTCTCCCCTCTATTGGTATCTCTCACCGCTCCCTTGCCCCTTCTTCCTAAATCTTGTGCCCCCTTCCCCCCTAAACTCCTCTCACCCTCTCCCCCCCCCCCCCCCTGAACCTAAGACTTGTGCTCAGTACACCCGGACAGACTGGGGGAGGCACAGACAAACAAAGATACCATGTCCTCAGTAGAGCAAGCGACCACTCCCCTGACCCTTAAGGTATACTCCCTAAATGCGAAGGGTCTTAACACCCCGGAGAAACGGAGCAGTGTCTTAGACGAAGCTCATCGCCTTAGGGCCCAGGTATTGTTTCTGCAAGAAACACATTTCAAATCAAGCTCCGTTCCCCGCTTAACCAACAGCAGATACCCAGTGGTTCATCATGCGACCTGCCCCGATTCCAAAACCAAAGGGGTCTCTGTAGTAATGGCCAAATCATTCCCATTCCAGCTCACAGACCAAGTCCTTGATCCTGAGGGCAGGTTTATATTTCTGAAAGGGACCTGGAAAGACAGACCGATCACGTTTGCAAACATTTACTGCCCAAACGCCAGACAGGTGTCCTTCCTAAAAGAGATTTTAGTCCAATTAACCCTGTTCAAGGCGGGCCTTCTGATCCTAGGGGGGGACTTCAACATGACGCTCAACCCGCTCCTAGATACATCCTCAGGTACATCATCCATACCCTACGCAGCCTTACGTCAAGCGAAGATTGCGCTATCATCCCTTGCACTACACGACTCCTGGAGGACGCTTCACCCCCAGGAGAAGGACTTTACATTTTTCTCGCCCCCGCACAACAGGTACTCTAGACTTGACTACTTGTTCATACCCCAGACAGACCTGTCCTACCTACAAGACGCTACGATAGAGAACATGTGCATCTCGGACCACCATCCCGTGACCCTGACCTTACAGTTCCCACAGCGGGAGACAAAGACCAGGACCTGGAGACTGGACGCCTCTATTCTTACGGACCTAGGAGATTTGGCGAACATTACAGAATCCATGACAGAATACTTCCAACAGAACGACACCCCGGACGTGTCTCCTATGACCCAGTGGGAAGCACATAAATGTGTCATCAGGGGTAAGCTCTTAGCGATCGCGGCAAGGAGAAAAAAGGCGCACCAGGCCCTGTTGAAGGAACTGACCGACAAAATAACCCTTCTAGAAGCCCGGCAATAGGCGTAGCCCGGGAACTTGCAGATACAAGGGCGACGCTTTTAGAGGAAATTTTTAAACGGGCGCGGAAAAGACAGGTCTTATCCCAGAAACTCTTTTATGAGCAGGGAAATAAACCAGGTAGACTGCTAGCCAGATTCACTCAAAGACGTACCCTTGCCAATACAGTCCATCATGTTACTGACGCTCAAGGTCTAGTTCACTCTAAAAACGAGGATATTGCCAAGCAATTCAGCACATTTTATAGCAACCTCTACAATATAGAGCTCAAAGAAGGTAGGCCCATTTCGACAGAGGCCAGGCGGGAGCTCATGAGAGACTTCCTAAGTAAATATAGCCCCCGACCATTGTCCACCGCCGACTGGCAAGCTCTAGAGGAACCCCTTTCCATAGAGGAGTGGGGGAGGGCACTGAAAGCCATGAAACCGGGCAAAAGTCCGGGTCCTGACGGCTTCTCCGTCCAATACTATAAATGTTTTGCGGAAATTTTAGCACCCCGATTCTTGAAGGCCTTCAACACATTAGCGCATACTCCAGCTAAGTCTAATAGCCTACTCGAGGCTTACATCACAGTAATCCCCAAAGACAATAAAGACCCGACTGACGTAGCAAACTACCGACCCATATCCCTCCTGAATGTCGACGTCAAATTATTCGCTAAAATCCTGGCCACTCGACTATCTGTCTTCGTTCCGGCATGGGTGGGATTGGACCAAGTAGGCTTTGTCCCTGGACGTGAGGCCAGGGACAACACCATCAAGGCCCTCAACCTGCACCACTGGCTCACGTCCACGGGAAGGGAGGGGTGCTTTCTCGCTATGGATGCGGAGAAGGCGTTCGACAGGGTGGCATGGGACTACATGGAAGCGGTCCTGGAAACCCTTGGCCTGGGAAGCAGAATGCGAGCGCTCATTAAAGCACTGTACACCGGACCCGGAGCCAGAGTCCGGGTCAACGGCCACCTGTCGGACGCCTTCCCCATCCGTAATGGGACCAGACAGGGATGCCCCCTGTCCCCCTTGCTATACATCCTCACGCTGGAACCCCTCCTCCGATGTATTAGGGCACACCCAGACATAAAGGGAATTGAGGTGCACCAGAGGGAGTACAAAATTGCCGCATTTGCGGATGACATTTTGCTCTTTCTCTCGTCCCCTCTGACGTCATTGCCCAACCTAATGCCAGTCCTAGATCAGTTTAGGAATATTTCGAACCTGAAAATAAATTTCTCAAAGTCATACGCTCTAAACATATCCTTGCCCCCCACAACAGTCAAAAGTTGTCAGGACAACTTCCCATTTACCTGGAAATCAGATGCGATAACTTATCTGGGTATCCAACTTCCGAGTAAACTCAAAGACCTATATGATAGCAACTTCCTCAAAGAACTGAAGCTCATTCAACAAGACCTGCTTAAGTGGGACGCACCTACTATCTCCTGGTTTGGTCGGGCCTCTATCTTAAAAATGACGGTACTACCCCGTCTACTGTATAAGTTACAGACAATCCCGATACGCCTCCTGCCCTCCTTTTTCACCACTTATAAACGCATGTGCAGACACTTTATTTGGGGGGCGAAGGCAGCACGTATAGGGTGGGCAAAATTGGTACTCCCAAAATCGGGGGGTGGGATTGGGCTCCCAGACCTGCAGAGGTACTACTGGGCGGTACATCTAAGCCGAGTAGTTGACTGGAAACTACATGTCAAGTGCAAAGGATGGGTGCTTCTGGAAAAACTGATTGCGAGAACTGAATTGCAGTACTCCCCATGGCTACCGAAACCGCATGTGACGCAGGAGGCCCAGTCCCACCCGCTGATTGGAGCGACTCTATGTGAATTTGACAGGGCCTGTAAAGCACACTCACTCTCCTCACAACTCTGCCCAATTACTCCAGTGAAAGGCAATCCAGCCTTTCCCCCGGGATTGGAAAGTAGATTCCTCCATGCTGAATGGCCACACACAGAGATGTTGGCCAAACATTTCTTCTCCAGGGGTAGATTCCTCAGGCAGGGGGAACTGGCGGCGCTCTCAAAAACGAAAACATTCCCATTCTGGGCTTATCTGCAGCTAAAACATTTCTTAGACAATCCTTCCAATAGAGAGAGCTTCGCCAGAACCCCCACAATGCTGGAATCCTTGTGCTCTAGTTCCGCTCCCCAGACTCACCTGATCTCGGAGCTATATGCCACAATGTTTGGGGTACCATATGCCTCTCTAGAGTCAGACCATGCTTACTGGGAATCGGAATTGGGCATAGAGATTGATGACAAGACTTGGGACCGAGTCCACCATTATATCCACAAAGGCTCAATGAACACCCACACACAGGAAAATGGGTTTAAAATTAAATCGAGGTGGTACAGGACACCGGAAACTATCCATAAATACATGCGGACGGTCTCCGACCGGTGCTGGAGGTGTGAGCGTGACTTAGGCTCGCTCCTCCACATCTGGTGGTCCTGCCCGCTAATTCTTCCGTATTGGCGTAAAATACATGAAACTGTACTGGAGATTTCCTCTCTTCCATTAGAATTCTCCCCGGCCCAATATCTCCTACATGTCTCCAAAATACCGCGTAGGAAGTATCAAAAGTCAATCGCGCTACATATGATCAATGCGGCTAGATTGTGTATCCCAGTCCACTGGAGGTCAAAATCTCCCCGTCCTTAAAAGAATGGGTAGCCAGGATGAACCAGATAGCAACAATGGAGGAGATGATTAGCACAGCCCATGATAGGATCGATACCTACTCTGCAATTTGGACACCCTGGCTTGATTATCGCCAGACGCAAAGCTGCCAAGACCTGATTCATAGCAACCCCCCATAGGACAAGATTGATTGAAAATGACTTGAAACATCCAGAGGAGGGTAGTTGGTGGTGACCCCACCCCCTCCTCAGTCGAAACTGAAACAGTGCCTCCCCCAGTCCTTCCCTTCTCCCCCCCTCCCCCCCTTCTTTTTTCCATCACCTACCCTTCCCCCCTCCCCCCCCCCCCCCCTTCTATCCATACCCTCCCTTACCTTTCCTCTCTATTCTAAATCTTCCCCTTCTGTACCTTCGGTAATACCCACGAACACCAAACGCTCCTGTATAGAGTGTCGACCATAATCCTAGGCGCTTCCCCGTCTTTAAAGTACTGGACGCTACTAGTGGAAGCGACTCAGGTCACTAAGCAGATATGTCCCCCACATCCACCATTTGTAATTAGGCCCAGAGGCCACCTTCACGGCGGCCGCTACGAAGGCGCGCCTCCCTGGCGCCTTGTACTCCTGAACCATACTCTCCCCCTGATACAGGAAGGTACAACTAGAAGCAGATATATCCCCGCCAAGCTACACTGCCATGAGGGGCCGAATAACAGATCCACTCAGGGACTGTGGGTGCTTAACCATGTGATATAATGTTTTTGTATTGTCAGCCTATGTTAGTTGATGTTACTGTGACCGTATCGTTTAATCCGTGACACGACAAGTGATACATGTACGCATATTTCGCATCCTGTTGTGCTGTTTGGTATTCTATTTTGTTATGTTGGAAAATCCTTAATAAAATCTTTATGGGAAAAAAAAAAAAAAAAAGAAAAGAAAACTTATGGAGAGAAAAGAATATTCCCGACCAAGAAAATTATTTTCTGTAGCAACATGAGGTGAAATTGAAGGCTTGGTCGGCCGAATTTCGAAAATCAATGGTGGCACAATCGGATCACAAAAAAAAAATAACTTTCTGATTTTGAAAAGAAAATTTGTTCGAAATTGACCATGTATGGCCTGCATTAGTAGGAAGTTAGTTACAATGCTTCTTTATTAAAAACTTGTCAGACTGCCCAGGTGTTTTCTTTTCACAGCTGAGTGAGCAGATAAGTCTCCCCACTTGTTATATGAAAGAATCAGCAAACTCTTCAATAGAAATCATCAGAGGGGTTGAATCGAGATCACAATTTTTTAACGATTAATTGTGCAAGCTCTAGCACTGCATTGTTGATGCATTTTTGATGCATTTCTATTGAAGTCTATGGAATTAAAAATGCAACATGCTGAGGGCAAAAAAGTCTCTGACCCTTAACCCTCAAGAATGTCAGTAAATAGTTTACACTGATAATCAGTGCCTGATCATCAGTGCTCATCAATGCCACCTATCAGTGCCCATCAATGCCGCCTATTAGTGCCCATCAATTCTGCCTATCAGCACCACCTATCAGTGCTCATTAATACCGCCTATGAGTGTCCATCACTGCCAACTATCAGTGCTCTTCAATGCTGCCTATCAGTGCCCATCAATGCCATTGATCAGTGCTCATTAATGCTGCCTATCAGCGTCTATCAGTGCTGCATATCAGTGATCAATGTCCATCAATGCCGCCTATCAGTGCTCATCAATGCTGCCTATCAGTGCTGCCTATTAGTGCCACATCAGTGCTCATCAATGCTGCTTATCAGCACCCATCAGTGCCATCTATCATTGTTCATCAATGCCACTTATCAGTATCTATCAGTGCCACCTATCAGTGCTCAATGCCCATCAATGCAGCCTATCAGTGCTCATCAATGTTGCCTATGAGTTCTGCCTATCAGTGCTCACCAGTGCAGCCCATCAGTGCTACCTATCAGTGCCCATCAGTGCCACCTATCAGTGTTCATCAATGCTGCCTATAAGTTCTGCCTATCAGTGCTCTCCAGTGTCCCCCAGTGCATCCTATGATTTCTGCCTATCAGTGCTCATCAATGCCCATCAGTGCCACCTATCAGTGCCCATCAATGCTCATCAGTGCCACTTATCAGTGCCCATCAATGCCACCTACCAGTGCTTATCAGTGCCCATCAATGTCACCTATCAGTGCTCATCAGTGCAGCCTAAAGCCCCATACACACGCGCGGATTATCCGAGGACCAGGTCCGTCGGACCATGTCCGTCATACTTTGTCTGATGTTGGTTTTGCGTACACACGGTCGGACAAAGTTGTCGGAAAATCCGATCATTCTGAACGTGGTGACGTTTGTTGCCTACGACGGGACTACGTAGAGGCTAGTAGCCAATAGCTTTGGTCTTGTAATGTGATCTGAGCATGCGTAGCACTTTGTCCGGTCGGACAACCGTACACACGATCGGATTTGGTGTGATCGGACCGTGTTGTCGGAAAATCTATCCAGCAGGAGATAGGACTTTGTCCGTCGGACAATTCGACGTACACTGTCCGATGGTGCATACACACGGTCGGATTTTTCAACAACATTGTCCGATCGGACAGAATCCATGCAAAAATCCGACCGTGTGTATGGGGCTTAACAGTGCTCATCAATGCCACCTGCCTTCTCAGCATGGCTCTGAGTTGAGCATGTCTCTCTCATACAGCTCAGTGTTCTATCGGGACGAACGGCGCATGCGCCATATGAAACAGCACAAGAGCTGATTTTTTGATCAGCTGTTGAGATGGCGCCTGTGCGCAGTAGACGACACAGTAGACGACGGAAGAAATTTTTGTGTCAGATTGTGCCTCGCGCTGCCAAGGCATGTTCATGTCGGTGAGGGATGAATTTGTACATGTTGGGGGTGGATTATTAAATGATGGGCAGTGCTGCTAAGATGGGGCCGGATTTTTAAATGATGGCCTGTGCTGAAAAACACATATTTTCAGATTGAAAAACCCACGCTTCAGTTGACTAAACATGCCCCGCAAGCGTCCAGGAAGAATAGCAGAAAAATATGTGTTTTGCAGCACTGCCCATCTTTGAATAATCCGCCCCCATCATGTACTAATCCGCCCCTCACCGACATGAACACGTGTCGCCAGCGCGAGGCACAATCTGACACAAAAAATTATTCCGTTGGCTATTGTGCGCAGGCGCCTCCACAACAGCTTATCGTAAAATCAGCTGTTGTGCTGTTCTGTACGGCACATGCCACGTTCGTTCTGGGCACTCCTCGATAGTGGGCACTATCTGATAGAACACCGTCATTGACAGATCGCCCTCCGTCCTCTCTTGCGCGGGATGGGAGACGAGACAGCTTCTTCTCCCCCGCTGCTCTAACAAACTCACAAAGCTAACAAGCTCACACTTCCCGCAGAGCACACACAAACGAGAGGGGAGGGGGGAGAAGGAGCAGATCCACTGTCTCCTCTCCCATCCCATGCGAGAGAGGACGAAGGGGGAGGAAGAACTCTCAATGCCGGCTCTGAGCTGTATGAGAGAGATACTCTCAGCTCAGGGCCATAGGAGTAGCAACCCCACTGGTGCTCCCAACAGTGGCGGAATGCCAGGGCCCGGTCACAAGTGCGACTGTTGCGACCCTGGTTGTTCCGTCACTGCAATGTGGTATAAATGAAGATAAAAATAATAATCCAAAACAAAAAGGTACAATCAAGGAGCATTGTACGCTCTCAAAATCTTTATATAACAGTCATACATAAATTCTTACTGAGGGTCATGTTTAGTTAAACACAAACTGCCTCTTGGGCCAGCTCTTGACTCGTGTTGATGGGGGCTCTTGAATAAACAACAGAGCAAGACCGTATCAAATTGGGGCTGCTATGTTTGGCCTGTTAGGTCATTGGGAATCGTTGACTTTCCAGATATTAGAAGTCATCTTTCTCTGTGTTACTAAGGCTTCAGGTAGAACTCTCCATCCCCTAAATAGTCAGGTTGGCTCATGTATGTACCTAAAAAAGGAGAACACAAGGGGGCTAAAGTCCCCCATCACAGAACTTGTAGAGGTTAGTGTAAGCATTGTCAAGATGTCATGGTGGTTTGTGTGTAGGCAGAAAAGTTTTACCTACAATAGAAAAGCATTGAGAAAAGGGGTCAGATTAGGAGTTAAAGAAAAGCTAGGATAGGATGTGCCGGATAAGGGGGCATGGAGGGGATATGTATGGTTAAAGAGCAGAATAAACAGCAAGGACAGTTATTTTCCAGAGTGGGGATTTATTAGGGGACATGTGGACCCCAGCCCCCCTTAATCAGTGTGGGTCAAGCAAATTGGCACTTGATAAGGCTAGTTCATGATTTTGGAGTATTCATCTGTTGTCACAAAATGGTGCCAATATGCCCAGATTTTCTGATAATTGGATTGTGTCTCATTAGCTTGGTGATCTAGTTCCTCCATTTCAGCAATTATTCTTATCCGACTAATCCAGTCTGAAATAGTGGGTAGGGTGTCAGCATGCCATCATGCAGGAATACATATTTTAACTGCATTGACTAGATGCATGGCTAGGAAGCGAAAATAATTAGACTTCGGGATGGAAGAGTGGTGTAATAGGCTGGGCTGGGGAGTAGTCAAGCAAGTATGTGGGGATTTGATTTGTGAGGCAATTGACTACCTTCCAAAAAGGTCGGATTAGTGGGCAGGACCACCATATGTGTAAGAGAGAGCCCAACTTCTCCCTGCAACGCCAGCATTTGGGAGAGATTGTTGGTTTGATTCTATGTAGCATAAGGGGAGTCTTGTACTAACGTGTGAATACTTTAATTAACTTTTCCTGCGCTAAGACATTAACTGTCCCTTTGTGTATGTAGGTTTAAATGTTATCCTATTCTGCTTCAGAGAGGTAAAGGGCAAGCTTTTGTTCCCAAGAGTTGCTTGCTGTGTTATTTTTGGAGGTGTGGTCAGAAAAAAGCATAGCGTAGATGTCCTATATTAGGTGTCTTTGAGGTTCTGCTTTCAAGCCCTTTGACGCAATGGTATGTTGCCGTGACCATACGGATGGTAGTTTAGGAGGTCCTAGGAAGTGCCTGATTTGGATATAAGTCGAGAAGGGAAAGGGGGTATTTAACATGCAAGAGGAAAGCGAGGCGTGGGTTATGAAGTTTCCCTTGTTGAAAGAAATGTTCCGCCCGAACAGAGTTGTGGGGCTAAATGTTATCTAAGAAGTTGTTGGATAGACCAGGTTGTGGCAAATGGGGGTTAGGGGACCCGGGGATGACGAAATGTTGTACTTTCTGTAATGTGGAGCCTATTAAGGGATGGAGGGTTATAAGCTTTCGAGATGCCACCTGAGGCTATCCATTGGGGCTTGGAAAAGGGGTAAGGGGGAGAAAGAATGTTCTAATTGCACCCAATCTTTTACTTGTCAGTGGATTTTACAATACATCACCCTAGCAAGCTGGCCGACTTGATGGGGTTTAACAATATCCTGGAGGCCTATGCCTTCCTTCAATTTTGGGAATGTTAGTCTCTTAAAGCTAATTGTGGGACGCGAGTTACCCCATACGAAAGCTGTACAAGCCCTACGATAGGCCGAAAAAAAGATGGGAGGTAATTTGATAGGTACCGTTTGCATTACATACAATATCCTTGAAGAATATTAATTTTGATAATTGCTGCTCTTCCGGACCAGGAGAAGAGGCCAGCGTACCAGGACTTCAAATCGTGTTGGATAGTCTGAAGAATGGGGAGGTAATTTTTAGTGAAGAGGTCAGAGAGCTTTGATGGTAATTGGATTCCTAGGTAAGTAGGTATTTGATTGACTCTTATTTCCATGTGAGGTTTTAATTCTTTTTTTTGGGGAGGGGGGGGGAAACGTGTTATAGGGCAGATTAAGAATGCAAAATTTGCAAATTACGGAAAAGTCAATTTTTTTAGTTTTGAAAAGAATGGGGAAAGGTTAGAACCCCTGTTGGGTTTTACTGCTATCCAGAACTCTGTTTGAGATATTTTACCTTACTTATTGTCTTGGTGACAATAGTTTCACCAGCCAGGAAGTGAGGGGAAATCTCCAACATGGCACAGGCAGTAATAAAAAGCTGACATGGGTTCTAGCCTTCCCCTCCTGTTGATTGCTTTGAACTGTATTGTTATTTATGGTCTGATGTATGCCGGCATCTAGTAGTAGCCCAGAACCACTACATTGTGTTCCTCTTCTGTATTTGGTACATCGCTATGTTTCTCCCCTCCTGTTCAGTGCTAGTTATTATAGTCCTAGCTAGACCTTCTCTTATGTTCCCACAGACTGGAAAACATCCTCTTTACTGCACTTATCTGAAGTAAAACTTGTCCTCCTGAAGAGTTTAGCTACCTGTGGATGTTGCCACGTTAGTAGGTGGCCATACTGTCCTGAAAGATAGGGATGAGCTTGTGTGTGTTTAGATCTTTCCAGACCTAGTCAGGAAGCTGTCACCTGTAATGGACCAATAATCTTCTGCAGGGGCATTCCCCCACAGCTGCACTTATACAAGGGATGTGTATATGTGTGGTAGGGAATGCCCTGGCTGCAAATGATTGGCCCATTACAGGTGATGGCTGGCTGGCAGCCTCGGCTGTCTGAATTTTGAAGAACATCTGAATAAAGCTGGAGCTCATCTCTACTGACAATTTGAGATCGATAGAGGTATGTCAATGTATAAAGTGGCCTCTGAAATGCAACACCTACTCTGAAAAAAATATCATTTATCCCATCTTCTGGAATGCTCTAACCCAATCTGTCTATCTCCTACTTTGTCCACTTTCAGACAATCCCTGAAAACTCATCTCTTCAGAGAAGCCTATCTGGCCCCCACTGTCAGGGCTGGGCTCTGCCCTTCCTTCTCTGAGCTGGCCGCTCAGCTATCGGCTAATTGCCAGCTCCTATCTCTCCACAGGTACCCAGCTATTGATGATATCCTGCTCGTCAGTCCTGCCTACTTAAGCCATCCAGCCCAGAGGAGCTCTGCCTTAGCTTTAGTCAACATCACAGAGACGCTCGCCTGCATTCCTGTTAAAAGACTTGATTGGCTGACATCCCTTCTGGCTCCTGAGCCTGCTTGCTGTTTTACTAAGCTCATCTCCGGCTCCCTGACATTTGGCTTGTCTGATTATCCATTCAGGTTTCTGAAGTCTGGCTATGTTTTGACTATGTTTGTTCTATTTACTTTTATTATTAAACAAGTGTGATTTTACTGTACTTCTGTCTGGGTCTGATTTCATGGTTTCTGACACCCACCTAACAACTGTACATTTATTTTCTCCATCAGCACGTCCCCCACAGTTATAACCTCTTGTATCTCTTGACCCTCCCCCTTAGATTATAAGCGCTAACGAGCAGGGTCCTCTGATTCCTCCTGTATTAAAGTGTATTGTATTTGTACTGTCTACCCTCAAGTTGTAAAGTGCTGCATAAACTGTCGGCAGTATATAAATCCTGTATAATAATATATATATATAAACACACACAAAAAAAAATTTATTCATACCCCTTGAAATTTTCCACATTCTGTCATGTTACAACCAAAATTGTAAATGTATTTTATTGGGATTTTATGTGATAGACCAACATATAGTGAAGTGGAAGGACAATGATAAATGGTTTTCAATTTTTTTTACAAATAAATATGTGAAAAGTGTGGTGTGCATTTGTATTCAGCCCCGCTGAGTCAATAATTTGTAGAACCACCTTTCACCGCAATTACAGCTGCAAGTCTTTTTGGGATGTCTCTACCAGCTTTGCACATCTAGAAAGTGACAGTTTTGCCCATTCTTCTCTGCAAAATAGCTCAAGCTCTGTCAGATTGGATGGAGAGCGTCTGTGAACAGCAATTTTCAAATCTTGCCACAGATTCTCAATTGGATTTAGGCCTGGACTTTAACTGGACCATTCTAACACATGAATATGATTTGATCTAAACCATTCCATTGTAGCTCTGGCTGTATGTTTAGGGTTGTTGTCCTGCTGAAAGGTAATTTGGATCCATCCGTCTTCCCATCAACTCTGACCAGCTTCCCTGTCCCTGCTGAAGAAAAGCATCCCCACAACATGATGCTGTCACCACCATGTTTCACAGTGGGGGTGGTGTGTTCAGGGTGATGTGCAGTGATAGTTTTCTGCCATACATAGTGTTTTTCTTTTAGGCCAAAAAGTTCAATTTTGGTTTCATCTGACCAGAGCATCTTCTTCCATATGTTTGCTGTGCCCCCCACATGGCTTCTTGCAAACTGCAAGCGGGACATTTATGGCTTTTTTTTCAACAATTTCTTCTTGCCATAAAGGCCAGATTTGTGGAGTGCACGACTTATAGTTTTCCTGTGAACAGATTCTCAAACCTGAGCTGTGGATCTCTGCAGCTCCTCCAGAGTTACCATGGGCCTCTTGGCTGCTTCTCTGATGAATGCTCTCCTTGCCTGGCCTGTCAGTTTAGGTGGACAGCCATGTCTTGGTAGTTTTGCAGTTGTACCATACTCTTTCCCTTTTTGGATGATGAATTGAACAATGCTTCATGAGATGTTCAAAGCGTGGGATTTTTTTTATAACTAAACCCTGCTTTAAACTTCTTCAAAACTTTATCCCTGACCTGTCTGGTTGGTGTGTTCCTTGACCTCCATGATGCCGTTTGTTCACACAGGTTCTCTAACAAACCTCTGATGACTTCACAGAACATCTGTATTTATACTGAGAATAAATTACACACAGGTGAATTCTGCAGACGGATGAAAAAATAGGATCTCTGAAGGCAATTAGCGGGTGTCAGCGGATGTTCCACTAGATTTAGTTAGAGGTATCAAAGTAAAGGGGGCTGAATACAAATGCATGCCACACTTTTCAGATATATATTTGTAAAAAAAAATTAAAACCATTTATCATTTTCCTTCCACTTCACAATTATGTGTCACTTTGCGTTGGTCTATCACATGAAAACCCAAAAAGAAGTATTGAACATGTCACCATTTTTCTAGGTAAATATATTTCTAAAGGTGGTATTGCATTAAATGTTCACCACATATCGGTAACAACCCATGCAATCCATACATACGGGCCTCCGGAGTATCGATTATGAGCAGTGAAAATGTTTTTTACAGCTTTCTCTGGATTTTGGTATTCCCAGATTGAGCTCCATAGTTTGGAGATTTCAAAGTGTTTTGGGAGAAAATAAATCACCAACCCAGGTTTTGTTGAAAATCAGCAGGGTGTGTGTCCAGGTGCACATACAGTAAACCTTATAATGAAAGGAATACTGGATAGCTCAGTGCAATTGCTGTTATTCAGAGACACAGCCTTGGCGTAAAGATGGTGGTTGCTCCAGCCAGAAGTGGTGACCTACTCGGGAGACATAACCCTATTTTGGGGGGACTTCTCGCCAACAGGACTGGGAGAGTCAGGACAGCTACGTGTGTAGGCAGGCTGAAGTGTGTGCGTCAGCAGCCAGCCCAGGCTGGGGAAAGGGTTAAGTGTTTCTTGCTCAGTTCCCAGGCTTTAGGTTCTAACCAGCCCACCTGTGCTATAAAAACAGGGACATCTGAGTCCCAAAAAAGATGGGTTGCGGTGGGTCCAGGAGTTCCAGCATCACCTCTGAGCATCGTTGTGGCGCTACTGAAGAGACCGAGATTTTTTAGAAGACATCCAGGCCATGGACAATGCCGTTATTGACTCTCACCTCAAGGAGGTATGCCTGGGCCA
The DNA here is from genome assembly GCA_028564925.1 of Lithobates sylvaticus. NCBI lineage: Eukaryota > Metazoa > Chordata > Amphibia > Anura > Ranidae > Lithobates > Lithobates sylvaticus. Next base: position 68,166,292 of record CM053036.1, on the reverse strand, counting down.
CTACATTATTCTAGTTATGATTAGGGGGAAGGACGTTGTTCTCATTGAGCTGTTATGCTGCATCTCTCTAGTAAAGTTACATTAACCGCTCTGAGACTTTTTCTGAAGTTATTCAAAGGGGTGCATGTTGGCTCTGACTTAAAAAAATCAGTGTCTATAAATGCACTATGGGGTATGAAGTAACACTGTTACAAAAGGGTTAACTCAGCAAGACACAGAGAGGAGGAGAGTAGTTGCTATGGGTAACCAAGCGAAGGGACAAGCTACAAGCATTAGTGATTAGGTGTGGTACCTGGTAAGGTGACAGGTCCTCTGGTAGTGAGGGGGTCGTTGTCTGGCTTCCTCCTTAGTGGTTGGTATCCAATAACAAAAAGATTTGAACCCGGTTTACGTAGATCTATGACCTAGACAAGAGCTACGGGAAGTGCAAGAGTTAATGAGATCACGCATGAGGTCCATGCCAGGTGCTTGGTGCGACCCCATTTAGTTACTGGGAGTGACGTAACAGAAGTATGCAGGACTGGTGGAGTGGGTGCAGCATGTCCCTCCTAATTCAGCATACATGTGTTACAGTGTGTAGTGACAAGGGAAAGCACTTTGTCAGAGGAGCTCTGTATGTTATTTTACCGCACACAGTGAAAGCTCATTTCTAAGTCAGGGAGCTGTGGTGTTCCACTGTCTATAACGTTTTTTTTTTTTTTCATAATGACAATCATTAGTATAAAAGAATATAAAACTCACTTGTGAAGTTATAAAACCGTCTCCTGATGGTTGTCATCTTGCCTGTGGGCATGTGAAGCCCACAGGCATCCTCTTCTGGGATACGGTGCTGCTGATCGACCAGCATGCACCGCCCGTTCTTTCCACGATCTCGCGCATGCGCAGTAATGGGCCGTAGCGGCGCTGTAAAGTATACAGGTTGCCATAACAACGGGCTGCGTTTTCGGAAGTGCCTGCCCCGTTGTTATGGCAACCTAGCCTTCGGCGCTGCTCAAAGACTCCTGGGAAACAGTGACACACATCTCCCAGGAGCCTTAGCGAGCCAGGCTGCCGAGGGAAGTGACGTTTTTAGCCCGGGCTATGGAAGAGGCAGATTTAGTGGGACCACCTAGCAACAGGGAGAAATAGGTAGGTGAAATTTTTTTTTTATCCAATTATTTTTTATTAGCAGATTTGATGCAGATATAAATAAAGTTGTCATTTTGGGGGAAACACCACTTTAATGTTCGATTTTTCACATAGTTCTGAGGAAGAGGGCCTGTTCATCGAAATGCATCAGTTGTGTCTACCTGACTGACATGCGTCTGGTGTGGATTGTATTCTATGCCTGTGACATTTTTTATCTTTGAGTATGATGGATTATTCTTATGCTATTCATAAAACCTAGTCCTAGGCATTGATGAGTGTGCGCCATTCAAAAGGTACCTGCAAGAGCACAGGCTCAGATCACCCTCCCCACAAGCAAGTCCAGAGAGACTGAGAAAGTCAAGGTGACTAGTGAGTCCACAGAGGGGGCTGGAGGGAGTCTGAGTTCCTGAGAAGTGTGAGAGAACCCAGGATGCTGGGAGAACACTATCTAGGGGTCAGGAATGGGTCCATATAGCAAGGTGCTGCTAAAGTGTAGCCAGGTTGGCTAGCATTTTTTTGGACTTCACAAGAGCTTAATCATATACAGTATATACACACACACACACACACACACACACATACATACATTCTTGCATATTAGAAATTAACAATACCCTCTGCCACCACTGGAGTAGATAAAAAAATGCTGAGATCAATACTGATTAAACCAGCATGCGCTACAAATCTTCATATAAACAATCTGTGTGCAATCAACATTCTGCAATGGATAGACCTTTTCTCAAGTGTTGCTCTTAAAAAAATAAAATAAAACAACATCAGTGATAGCGATCACCCACCACCCCAAACTTAAACCACACTCACCGGGTCAGCTTTCCTATCAAGAAAGGTAAAAATGCTGTAAAGACAGAATCCTCGTAGCAAACAACTCTCCAGCTGGATCAGTCTTCACTGGTATACTTGGTCCACCTTTAATTGCATGTTCCCATTATTTAAATATACTTGCTCCACTGTTAAGTGTAATTTATTTCCCATACATCTGCATTCTACACTGTAGTCAGTATTGCGTCCGACCGCCACTCCTTCGTGTTGCTGGGCCCTGCCTAAATTTTTTTTTTTTTTTTTTAGGATTGGAGATTTTCCATTATGTGAGGAGCCAAGGATAGCAAGAAAAAAGGTGATAGGCTTTCTAATCCTTTCCTATTCTATCCAAAACAAAAAAAAAAAAAGTTTTGGCTGCACAGCCACTTTAAATTTGTCTTAAAATCCTGAAATATGAACACATTCAGGTCGGCAGTTGTTGCCCTCTAGAAAATGCTAGTCAATGGGTTGTCATGCTGACACATTCAGGACTAATTTACATATGTGTTGGCCCTCTAAAGAGTGATCCATGGTGGCATTTGACAGGAGGTAAGGATGCATTATGTTGCCTCCTCACAGCCTGTTTTAACACTTAAAACTCTGCACCACCACACTGCAGATGCATGCACTACATCCGGTTGTAGAGCAGGAGCAGTATGGCCAAATTCAGGTGAATGAGTTGCTTTGGGCGGTGGTAGCGCCCACCAAACGTTACAGCAGGTATAATTCTTGCTGTACCATAATGCAAGCATCTCAGTGGCATGTGATCACCCCCAACCACCACCAAATGCAACCTATGCAAGTGAATGGTGGTCCTGCCGCGAATGCAAGCCAAACACTAGGCTCATGGTTGCAGCATGATATTCCCCCCAAAAAAAAAGGCATTCAAGAGGGAGCATTTTTGCCTCCTAAACGCCTGTCGGCCACCCTCTTGCCACTCTGAGAAAGTGATTACCAAGGATTGCTTTTCACAGAGAGTGCAACTCAAAACACGCCCTTGGATTTCTTTACAAATCACTGCAGATGGTGACGTGATGGTCATGCACTAGGGAAACAGGTAAAGGCCTGTAAAGCAGAGCCTTCAGGCAAGGTGGGACGGGCATTTTTCTGCTCATGCCTGACAAAGGAATTGTCTAACTACTGAATACTTTCGATAACACTTACTTAGTGCATGCTCTAGGTTAACCACTAACCAGGCTAGACCACTGTGATTTCCATAGCTGTGGTTTGTGTCAGATGGGTGCTCTATTTTTCTATGTTTGAGCTTATTCAAACTGCTACACTTTAAAATAGCATATGTCAAAACGTTGTTTTTTTTTTTTTTGGGCTCTGTGAAAGTCATTGGGTGTTTGTAGTTCTCAGAGCTTTTAGCACAAGAAACAAGGTTAAAAAAGAAGTGTTGTTCCACAAGTCCCATATCTTGTTGAAACATCTTAAGAGCCCTTTTACACTTGGATGGTAAGGATGCAAAATGCATGCTGCTTTGTGATGCAGTTTTGTATGGTCAATTTATTTAAAAAGGCACCCCAACACACTAAGGCAACCCCCCTGTGCTGTAGTATGCGGAAAAGCACTGCAATGCCTGGTAGTGTGTGGCGTAAAAAAAGCGTGCGACCCCCCCCCATTTTTAAACCCCCCCCATTTTTAAACCTCTAGTTAAATGGTGGTGAGTTCTGACCATTTCAGATACCCATCCAGTGGATCCAGCGTTGTCCAGCTGAGACCCTCTTGTCTTTTAATCCATGTATGGGCAATGTGATGATTCCAACATTGAATGTGGGATGTGGGAATAGGATCCCTTTTTTTTTTCAACCTGATAACAAAAAAAATTATTAATGTACAGCCAGCTTGAGTTTATGACTTAGTGTCACAGGAACAGTGTCCAACACTTGACTGATGACTTGGCCATTGCATAACATTCCACTTCTTTCCCTTAAAAAACTCTTTGGTTGCTTTCGTAGTATGCCTGGGGTCATTGTCCATCTGCACTGTGAAGCACCGTCCAATGAGTTCTGAAGCATTTTGCTGAATATGAGAAGATAATATTGCCCGAAAGACTTCAGAATTCATCCTGCTGCTTTTGTCAGCAGTCACATCATTAATAAATACAAGAGAACCAGTTCCATTGGCAGCCATACATGCCCACGCCATGACACTACCACCACCATGCTTCACTGATGAGCAGTTCCTTTCCTTCTCCATACTCTTCTCTTCCCATCACTCTGGTACAAGTTGATCTTGGTCTCATCTGTCCATAGGATGTTGTTCCAGAACTGTGAAGGCTTTTTTAGATGTTGTTTGGCAAACTCTAATCTGGCCTTCCTGTTTTTGAGGCTCACCAATGGTTCACATCTTGTGGTGAACCCTCTGTATTCACTCTGGTGAAGTCTTCTCTTGACTCTTGACTGTTGACTTTGACACACATACACCTACCTCCTGGAGAGTGTTCTTGATCTGGCCAACTGTTGTGAAGGGTGTTTTCTTCACCAGGGAAAGAATTCTTCGGTCATCCACCACAGTTGTTTTCTGTGGTCTTCCGGGTCTTTTGGTGTTGCTGAACTCACCGGTGCGTTCTTTCTTTTTAAGGATGTTCCAAACAGTTGATTTGGCCACACCTAATGTTTTTGCTATCTCTCTGATGGGTTTGTTTTGTTTTTGCATCCTAATAAAGGCTTGCTTTACTAATAGTGACAGCTCTTTGGATCTCATATTGAGAGTTGACAGCAACAGATTCCAAATGCAAATAGCACACTTGAACTGAACTCTGGACCTTTTATCTGCTCCTTGTAAATGGGATATTGAGGGAATAACACACACCTGGCCATGGAACAGCTGAGCAGCCAATTGTCCCATTACTTTTGGTCCTTTAAAAAGTGGGAGGCACATATACAAACTATTGTAATTCCTACACTGGTCACCTGATTTGGATGTAAATACCCTCAAATTAAAGCTGAAAAACTGCAGTTAAAGCACATCTTGTTCGTTTCATTTCAAATCCATTGTGGTGGTGTATAGAGCCAAAAAGATTAGAATTGTGTCGATGTCCCAATATTTATGGACCTGACTGTATTTACAAAAACTGTACTCAAGCAGGTGGCTTAACAGACAAATTACTGAAGTTTGAAGTTATAACTTCCAACCAGTAATTTCACAGTAAATACATAAAAAATAAATAAATCTTTTAGACACGTGCCTCCACTGCAGCATTTTTATTGGACAGCTGGGGCTAGTGGTACTTTACCATTGGTCCAAGACTCCAAGCTGTCCATTGAGCTCCGTGCCTCTGACAACAAGTGAGGAGAGGCACTGTGATCTCATCCTCTCAGTCTGCTGCAAACAGAGTGTCCCAGCTCTGTATTTAGCTTCTTGCAGGCTGCGTAAGGAGCCCTGTATCTCTGGAACCATAGGTCGTAGGAGCCCCAACTTATTACCAGTGGTGGGGTAGGACTTAGGCTACCTACCCCCTTATGTAGGTCGCCGAGCTACAACCCTCGAAGATCAATTTTTTTTTTTTTTTTATGTTTATGGCAAGTGAAGCTCTGCCACACCTGCCTCCCCAGTCACATGGCTAAAATAAAGATTCTTATTCTTGTGTTGTGTTTTTTGAGCTGAGCCTAATGTATTTCTAAGTGCAGAAAAAGAATAGGGCCAGAGCTTAATGTGCTATGAGAAATATTTGTAGCATTTCTTATATAAACCACTAGAACCTAATTGTATCTTATTCAAACAACACTTAATAGGGTCCAGGCACTTACCTTACTTTTCAAGCACTTTCCCTTCAGCCTTTACATTACTTTAATCTCAATTTATTACCTCATTTAACAAATGAAGTGACAGTGCTTTCATTGTGGACAGTCTCATTCAGTTTGCTGACAAAGGTTAAAGCTGATATAAACCCAAACTTTAAAATCTAAAATAAACTATTAATATGTTGATGTCATTTCAAAAATAGTTTTTAATCTTTTTAAATGTTCAGAAAAAAATGGGGATGGCAGAAAAATTGAGGCAACTATGGACTTTCATGGTACGGATAAGGACTCACATGACAATGTGTATAGAAAAATATATAAAGATTTATTACAACAAAATGAGAAAGAATCATACAATGAATGAAAAGGGGCAAATAAAAACAAGAGACAATATTGAGATAATATAGTACAGAATCATTTCCTAAAATTGCATTGCCCATTTTTTTCTAAATTCCAGGACGACGGTACTTTATGCTTATTTTTACCATATAGTAGCACTATCTACATTTTTAAATGTTCAGTTTACCATGATACATGGCGATCCCGCAATAAAGGTCTTTGATCAGTCATGTGATACCATGTGATACGATGGTTTCCCATCCTCTGGAACTCCCTACCCCAATATGTCAGGTCAGCTCCTACCCTGTCCGACATTAGGTGATCCTTGAAAACTCATTTATTGAGGGAAGCCTACCCCTCCTCCACCTAAAAAAAAAAAAAAAATAAAAAAAAAAAAACGCACTTTAGTTAATTCGATCAGATCATCCCCTGCAGCTATTACTTTTTGTATCAAATCCCCTTCCTGTAGATTGTAAGCGCCATAGCCAGGCCCCTCCTATTGCTTCTGTATTGAACTGTATTGAAATTGTACTTTCTCCCTTGTGTTGTAAAGTGCTGCGTAAACTATTGGCGCTATATAAATCCTGTATAATAATAATAATCAGGCACTTCCTGTTATGGAGTGACAGCTGTCACCTAATTGTTTTCCTGTGTTGTTACCCCGTCACACCTGCCCTTGAGGGCGATTGCGGCTGTGCTGACTTATATTGCACAGACATGGTTCAACATTGTAACCATCAGGAAGCCAGTCAACAGTAATAATAAGCAGATGATCCTGGAATTGGTTAAAGGAGGCTTCAGAGAATTTGATTTGAGATGCAAATAAAGATGAAAATTGTGAAAACAGTATTTTTTTAACAAAAAAATTACAATCATTTATGATACACAGTGACCTATTTTGGGTCAAGTTTTATTTTATTTTGGTATTTATGTAGTATTATTGAGGTGCATGGCAGGGCCACTCTGAGCATAATGTACTTTTACAGTGCTGGTCCTTTCTCCTTAAAATGTTGTGTTTCTTTGTATTATTAATTTTATATTATTTCCACCCAAAAGGGGAAGCTCCACTTGCACCACATCCCCCCCTTTCCCCTCCCCTCCACTGACATATTTGTCACTTTCTGGGGGGGAAGGGGGGGAGCGGGTACCTGATTTTGACAGGTACCCACTCCCTGGTAAAATTGCCACACAGAAATCTACATCATGTCTGGCCCCTCCTCCTTCCCCCCGCTGCCTTCTGGGACCAGTGTGTATCCCAGAAGCAAAAGTACCATTCAGAAAGCGCAGTGTGAATCGTGCATGCGCAGTAGGAAAACATGGACACACCCAGCCCCCCCCCCCCCCCCCCAGCTTCTTCCCGGAAGCAGCACAAGGTAATGGGGGAACACTGTGATGTAAAGGAGGGTGGGGGGCTCTTAACTTCTAATGGTGGGGTGCTCTGGACATCTAGTCTTACAGATACAACCGGCCCATTGAGGACAACCATAATGCTGATGTGGCCCACAATGAAATTTAGTTTGACACCCCTGGTCTAAAAGAACATTATTTGGGTGGTTTTATTTGTTAAGTGTTGGTGGTGGAATGTTAGGGCCATGAAAGGAAAAAAAAAACTAGAGAAGTATCCCCATGGGATTGTCACTTCTAACACCCATTTGTTTTTTGAGATTAATTGTACAGTATTCTTTATCCAATTGACCTTTATCCACAATTACGAATGTTCGTTATAATGAATTTATCATTATGAGGGGCTCCCACCATCCCTGTGCTGACTTCCTGGGGTTTCTAACTTCATCATAACGAATAATCGTAGTTAACGAACATTCTGTCCGATTCTGTTGTAACGGAATTTTGATCCGAAGTTCGTATACGAAATTTCGTACAAAATTCGTATGCATAAAAATTTGTATTTCGGATTCCTAAGAATGTACGAATTTCCGGAAATTCGTACGAATTGAAAATTGACTAATCACACAAATTTTGTCTACCACACTTGTGCGACTTCAAAGTCGCGCGATTTTACCGCAATTCGCGGCCGCGATGTTGCCGCGATTTTTGATGCGATTTTGCCGCGATGTCTGTGTAAGTGGCATCAAAATCTGACCAAAGTAGTGCAGGGACTACTTTGAAGTCGGAACAACTTGAAGACGTACTAATATGAATGGCTGTCATTGGAAATCATGGGGAACGACTTGTCATGCTACTTTTCAGTCCCAAATCCTGGGACAAGTCGTATAAATGTGAAAGGGGCCTAAAGCTAAACTCTGGGCAACAAAAAACAAAACTTCCATTTAAATATATTCCTCCTGTAGCACCGACACTTTTTCTAAGTGTGCACTATTGTGTAAATTTAGTTTTTCCAGAACTGTAACAGAGTTCTGGGGGTTAATTGTTCTAAGTTTTTTTACTTTTGCATCAGTTTGGCTGGGCTGTACTGGAGTTATGCCTGGTCATAGGTGAAGTGAGGCACCTGTGACCAGCTGAGAACGCAGCCTGGTTGGACGCATTAGGTACCAATCTTTCTCAGAGCCAATCAGTGAGCACGTCTGGCCCCGCTGTGTATTCCGGGAAGGGGTATTTAAGATGCTGAAGTCACGTGTTCAGGGTTCGGCTTGCTCTTTGATTCCTGGTTCTGGTCCGGATCAACCCCGCGAGGGGTCCCGGGCCCAGGAGTGTATGCTGCCCCCGTAAGCCTGGTCATCCTGACCAGCCCCAGAGGCCCTCATGGTCTGGGGTGGGGATCCGTCTGTTCCCGAGCCTCGGAACTGGCTAGTTCGAGGCGCAGTAACTGAAGGAGGATTCTGAAGTGTCCCAGTGTCCTCTCAGGATTGGAGAGGCACAGCAACTCGTACAAGCGACAAGGGGAGGACTCTTCGGAGGAGGGCCATGAAGATGGCTGCTCCGTAACAGCCTGGCAGCTGAGATGTATGGACACTAGTGAATCCGCATTTCCTACGGTATTGCCGAAATGGCTGAAAGATACAGGTACCATAGGAAAAGTTAATAACCCATCCTTCGGTTACAACATAGTCTGTGGCAGAGACTTTTACATTGTTCACTTGAAAGTTCACAACCTAGTCTGTGGCAAAGACTTTGTAAAATTCTGAATCACTTGTTGGCTGCTAGATCTACAAACAGGGGTTTATCCAACAGTGAAGAATCCAGTTGCGAGTGGCTACTCTCTGCATCATCTAAAGAGACATTCATTTGATGTCAGCAGTTCTGAAGTGCCTGAACTTTATCACCCAAGCCCTCTATTCCCAACTGAGAGACTGTGTTATGTTTAAACGTTTTTTTTGCAAATAAATATCCTCAAGAAGGACTTTAAGTGTCAGTCTCAACAATTACTGGGTACTAACCCTGGGAACCCCTAGACAACGAACGACGAGCTACAAGGAGGAGGTAATCGGTAAGCCCAGAAATTCATAGCCGCCCTGCAATGGGTTATGGCACTACACTCCTTAGCTACAAAGAAATCAAATCCACTTTGTATGCACCAAATGCCTTTGCAGCCACAGAGCACCGGCTGCCACTGGTAGGAGGAGGAATTTGTGGGTTCCCCCCACAGCTCTGGATATATATATATATATCATGTCTGCAGTCTCTGAGGGAGTCTGGAGAGGAGTCAAGAAAGGGAGTGCCGCCAGGATGGAGGTCATGGGCGAAGTCAGACATGTGTGGACTGTGGAGAGGAGACTATAGGATAAAACCAAAGCCACCAAGCTGGAGCCGACTGACTGAGCCCTGCAGGTGTACCTGAGAGGAGGTCAGTGACAGCACAGCCATGGGCGTCCCCAGGTAGGGGCAAGGGGGATCAAGTGCCCCCCCCCCCGGAATCAGGGATCTGATCGGCACATTCAGCATAGTGGCGTCGCTATGGGTAGTGCGGGCAGCCAGCAGGGTGACACCATCAAGGTGCTGTCAAGCCCCCCCATCAGTGTAGTGTGACTGCAGGCTCTTTTCCCTGCTCAGTCCAGCAGAGAACTTGGCGGCATTGTGTCAGAAGAAAGGCGAGCAGCCACACTGGCCAGTGGCACCAGAGAGAGAGCCACGCTACCCAGCGCCAGAGACATAGCCATGCTACTCAGCGCCAGAGAGAGAGCCACGCTAACCAGTGCCACCAGAGAGGGCCATGCTGCCCAGCGCCACCGAGAGAGAAAGACTGAGCCACTGCCAGGGTACAGACATGCTACACTACTGACCAGAATCACCCCCGGGGAACCCCGAGTGAGTGATTGTCCAGCCGGAGGGATCACTGATGTAGTTTCGCTGGGTCTGGTAAGAGGGCCGGTCGGCCATTATCCATTACTTATCCTAGGGACTGTACTACGCCTGCAGTCTCTGACCATGACAATGTGATAATGACATTGTTGAAAAGGGGCAGCATATGGGTGACCCCCCCCCCCCCTGAAAAAAGTTCTGCGGACGCCCATGGGGGTGTGTGGGGGGGGGGGGTGTGGGGGTGTGTGCATGCATATGTGTGTGGGTGTGCGAGCGGGCGGTGGGGATTCACAGTGGCAGCATTTGGCACGCCGGCAGCATTTAATGGGCACACCGGCAGCATTTGATGGGCACAGTGGTGGCATTTGATGGCACAGTGGCAGCATTTGATGGGCACACTGGCAGCATTTGATGGCACAGCGGCAGAGTTTGATGGGCACAGTGGCAGCATTTGATGGGCACAGTGGTGACATTTGATGCTACAGTGGTGGCATTTGATGGGCACAGTGGCAGCATTTGATGGGCACAGTGGCGACATTTGAGGCTACAGTGGTGGTGTTTGATGGTACAGTGGCTGCAATTGATGTTTTTATTTCTGAATTTTTCAGTTTGCTTGTGCCCCACCTAAAAATTTTGAGCACCAGCTGTTACTGGTTTATATAAGCATTTATATATATATGTATAGTGTGTGTGTGTGTGTGTTTTTATATAAAAATGAAAAAATCGGTTCCTTTATATGCAGCCACCCACTTGTGACTGGGCCCTGGTGTTCCAACATCGGGCTCGAAGTAAAGAGCTTTGTCTGGAGGTGGGGGGGGGGGGCCTCCATGGTTTCTTGCATTGGGGCCCTGAGGGTTCTAGTTACGCCACTGTGCTGAATATAATAGAACCTTGATTCAGAAAATGCCATGTACTTTAAAAAGGAATGTGGAGCTTAGGCTCATACCCTTCACTTAAAGCAGTTGTATACCCGTTTTGGGTTTTTTTTTTTTGTACACCACCTGCAAGACAAAGTCATAATGAGCTAGTATGACTAGCTCATTATGCATCACTTACCTTAGATCGGGGCCCCCGACGCCGTCATCTTATCCCCCTCCGGCCGCATCTATCTCTCACATCGCTTTTTCATCCGCATCTATCTCTCCACAGATACCCTTCCGAGTATCGTCGCTCCGGCCAATCACAGCGCCGCTGCGGCGCTGTGATTGGCCAGAGCGGCGAGGACGTCGCTCCGCGCATGCACGCAGGACACTTCAACTGCGGTGAGCCGCAGTTGTGAATGGGGATTAACCCTGTAAATGCACCGTTGTCTACGGCGCGCATGCGCCATAGACAACGTTCTTTTCAAATATCTCCTAAATCGTGCAGGTTTAGGAGATATTTCTTGTACCTACAGGTAAGCCTTAATCTAGGCTTACCTGTAGGTGCAAGTTGAATTTTAGGGTATACAACCACTTTAATATTATGTGTTACAGGCTGTTAAATCACTTTAGAATATATCATCGAGTAGTTACAGCTCCCTTTTCAATGGAAATTGAGACTCTTCCTTTCTAATGGTGTCTTGTAATAAAATCATACTCTAAATAGAAATTGAGCCTTTTCCTTCCTGATGGTGCCTCTTGATTAGAAATGAGCAAATCTGTCCAAGTTCGATTTGCAGAGGAATCATTGGATCCTGCTTGAAATCTGCACAACATGAACTTTGTAGATTCACCTGAGGGTGAATCTTGATACAAAATTTTGGCCATTTCAAGACTAAGGCCCCTTTCACACTGGGGCGTTTTTCAGGCGGTACATCGCTAAAAATAGCGCCTGTATACCGCCTGAAAAAATCCGGCCCCATTCACTCCAGTGTGAAAGCCGGCGGGCTTTCACACTGGAGCGGTGCGCTAGCAGGACGGAAAAAAAAGTCCTGCTAGCAGCATCTTTGGAGCGGTATAGGAGCGGTGTGTTCACCGCTCCTATACCGCTCCTTCCCATTGATTTGAATGGGACACCGCGGTAAAACCACGGCAATACCGCTGCAAACCGCACCGCGAGCGGCCGAATACCGCAGCTAAAACGACTGTATTGTGAAGGCCATGGCAAAACCTTCAGTTTACGCCTCTTGATGTAATCTACCGTGGATTTTGAGGTGTGTTTAGGATCATTATTCATTTGTAGAAGCCATCCTTTCTTTAACTTCAGCTTTTTCACAGATGGCATCAAGTTACCATCCAAAATTTACTGACATTTTCTTGAATCCATTTTTCTTTCTACTCGTGAAATGTTCCCTGTGCCACTGGCTGCAATACAACGCCAAAGCATGATTGATCCACCCCCATGCTTAACAGTTGGACAGAGGTTCTTTTCATTAAATTCTGTGCCCTTTCTTCTCCAAAGGTACCTTTGCTCATTCCGGCCAAAAAGTTCTATTTTAACCTCATCGGTCCTCAGGCTTGTCTATATGTTCATTTGCAAAGTTCAAACGCTGATTTTTGTGGTGAGGACGTAGAAGAGGTTTTCTTCTGATGACTTTTCCATGAAGACCATATTTGTACAAGTATCTCTTTATAGTGGAATAGTGTACCACAACTCCAGTGTCTGCCAGATCGTTCTGGAGGGATTGTGCAGTCAAACGTGGGTTTTGAATTGCTTTTCTCACAATCCTGCGAGCTGTTCTGTCTGATATTTTTCTTGGTCTTCCAGATCTTGCTTTAACTTCCACTGTTCCTGATGACTGACATTTCTTAATTACATTCCGAACAGAGGATATTGACATCTGAAAACGCTTATCTATCTTCTTATAGCCTTCTCCAGCTTTGTGAGCCTCAACTATTTTCAGTTTCAGTTTTCTAGACAACTGCTTAGAAGAACCCATGGTGCTGATTGTTGGGGCAAGGTCAGATGAGTCTGGCCATTTAAAACATTTGAGATTGACATCACCTGGTCTTCCCAGACGATGATTGAGAACAATCCATGACACTGGCAGGTCTCAGCTTTGCAAAGGGGGCAGTGCATGCTAGAAATTCTGCAGGGTGCCCAAACTTTTTCAGACACCATTTTTTTGTTTTCTGTAATTTTGAAAGTGTAAATGATGGAAATAAAATCTAACTTTTTTTGACATATTATAAGAATGTCTAATCTGTAATTTGATGCCATTTGGAGATTTTTCCATCTTTCCTTGGCTTCGTTATGCACATTAATACACATTTTTACCTGGATTGCCCAAACTTTCGATCCCCACTGTAGTCCTCCAATAGGTCTTTTATTTTCATAAATAAATATAAATTTTATATTTTATATATATATATATATATATATATATATATATATATATATACATATTTTTTTTTTTATTATTTATATATATATATATATATATATATATATATATATATATATATATATATATATATATATATTCATACAGAGAAAAAGCCAACTGTGTGTGGCAGAGGAGAACCTCCAATGTCCGCCAACCTAATAGCAAGAAAAGGTCTATTGATGATTAGGGCTCAGCATCATTTCCAATACTTTGTACTTTTGGATGCGAGTACACCATTAATGTTATCGTATGTGTCTCTACATGATATCATTTTGTATTACTATGGTACTTATTTACACATTTATGTTAATTTCCCAGTGAATTAGGCTCCCCTGAAAAAGCTTTTAGCGAAATGCATCAGTGCCTGGTGGACACTCCTCTGCACAATACATATTAACTTAACCTTTTTTATAATTGTATTTTTATTAAAAGTTTTCAAAACTACAAAGTATTCATCATAAAGGCACAATGATAAAAGAGTCTCAATGATCACGACGAGTCACAACACCAGAAAACGAATTTGTGAGCAACAATCAAGTCAATAACATACACAATGCATGAACAAAGCGGTAATAAAAGTTGGTATCAAACCATATACAGAATCTGGAACTAAAAGACATACACTAAGGGTCAAAATACACAGAAGTGAAAATAACCTCAGATTCAAACTCACTCAAGACATGGGAGGGGGATCTATATTCTGAATGATCCCAGATATCCCATATTTTATTGAACTGGGTCAAAGCATCTCCAACTAGAGCTGTCATATACTCCATTCTGCAAATCTGTGAAATAGCATTCAAGAGCTGCTCCTGAGAAGGGGCATAGGTGATAACAACGCATTGAAATAATTCTCTTGGCCGCTAGCCAGATATACGAGCCCAATTTATTTAAAGGTTTCCCAATACCCAAAAAGGGGAAGTCTACAGTGCATCCGGAAAGTATTCACAGTGCTTCACTTTTTCCACATTTTGTTATATTACAGCTTCATTTCAAAATGGATTAAATTCATTATTTTCCTCCAAATTCTTCAAACAATACCCCAAAGGCAACGTGAAAGAAGTTTGTTTGAAATCTTTGCAAATTTATTAAAAA
>CM053036.1:67374137-67546637 GCA_028564925.1 Lithobates sylvaticus | reverse complement strand
TGGGGGGTGCCTTGAGAGGGGAGAGGGATAGTTCAGGGCGGGGGGGGGGGGGGGTAAGGGCTTAAATATCTGCTGGGGGGTGCTTTAAGCGGGGAGAGGGCTAGTGCAAGGGGGGTCGGATATATGCAGGGGGGATGCTTTGAGAGGGGAGAGGGATAGTACAAGGGGGGGTAGGGGGTTGCATATGTGCTGGGGGGTGCCTTGAGAGGGGAGAGGGATAGTTCAGGGCAGGGGGGGGGGGTAAGGGCTTAAATATGTGCTGGGGGGTGCTTTAAGCGGGGAGAGGGCTAGTGCAAGGGGGGTCGGATATATGCTGGGGGGATGCTTTGAGAGGGGAGAGGGATAGTACAAGGGGGGGTAGGGGGTTGCATATGTGCTGGGGGGGGTGCTTTGAGAGGGGAGAGGGATAGTTCAGGGTGGGGGGGTAAGGGCTTAAATATGTGCTGGGGGGTGCTTTAAGAGGGGAGAGGAATAGTGCTAGAAGGGGTTGTCAGATTTCAAAGCCAACCCACACTTTTAGCATAAGTCCCTTCCCCTACCTCCCCAGCACATATCCTCTTAACCCCCCAATATTTACAATTTTTTTAAGGATGTTCTCCTTCCCAGCCACTCTCTGCCCCTCCATCTACAAAACATAGGGAACTTTCTACAGACCTCAGACCAGTGCATCCCTACTCCCCCTCCTCCTCCTGTGTGTGTAAACAGAGCAGAGAGGGAGAAGGAGGAGGAGGAGGGGACGGATTTTATCCACTAACACCAACAGGCTGCTGTCCGGGAGTCAGATATGTGCTTGGTGGTTCTTTGGGAAGGGAGAAAACTAGTGCTTGCAGGGGGGGTGGATGTGTGCTGGGGGGACGCTTTGATAGGGGAGAGGGCTGGTGCTGGAGGGGGGGGTCAGATATGTGCTATGTGGTGCTTTGGGAGGGGAGAGAGATAGAGCTAGCAAGGGGGGCACTTTGGGAGGGTAGAGAGCTAGCAGGGGGAGCTTGGATATGTGCTGAGGGTGCTTTGGGAGGGAGAGGACATGTGCTAGCAAGGGGGGGGGGTCAGATATGTGCTAGGGAGGTGCTTTGGGAGGGGAGAAAGCTAGAACTAGCAGGGGAGGGTAAGATCTGTGCTTCTGGGTTGTCGAATATGTGCTGGGGGGTGCTTTAAGCGGGGAGAGGGCTAGTGCAAGGGGGGTCGGATATATGCTGGGGGGATGCTTTGAGAGGGGAGAGGGATAGTACAAGGGGGGGTAGGGGGTTGCATATGTGCTGGGGGGTGCCTTGAGAGGGGAGAGGGATAGTTCAGGGCGGGGGGGGGGGGGGGGGGGGGGGGGGGGGGTAAGGGCTTAAATATCTGCTGGGGGGTGCTTTAAGCGGGGAGAGGGCTAGTGCAAGGGGGGTCGGATATATGCAGGGGGGATGCTTTGAGAGGGGAGAGGGATAGTACAAGGGGGGGTAGGGGGTTGCATATGTGCTGGGGGGTGCCTTGAGAGGGGAGAGGGATAGTTCAGGGTGGGGGGGGGTAAGGGCTTAAATATGTGCTGGGGGGTGCTTTAAGCGGGGAGAGGGCTAGTGCAAGGGGGGTCGGATATATGCTGGGGGGATGCTTTGAGAGGGGAGAGGGATAGTACAAGGGGGGGTAGGGGGTTGCATATGTGCTGGGGGGGTGCTTTGAGAGGGGAGAGGGATAGTTCAGGGTGGGGGGGTAAGGGCTTAAATATGTGCTGGGGGGTGCTTTAAGAGGGGAGAGGAATAGTGCTAGAAGGGGTTGTCAGATTTCAAAGCCAACCCACACTTTTAGCATAAGTCCCTTCCCCTACCTCCCCAGCACATATCCTCTTAACCCCCCAATATTTACAATTTTTTTAAGGATGTTCTCCTTCCCAGCCACTCTCTGCCCCTCCATCTACAAAACATAGGGAACTTTCTACAGACCTCAGACCAGTGCATCCCTACTCCCCCTCCTCCTCCTGTGTGTGTAAACAGAGCAGAGAGGGAGAAGGAGGAGGAGGAGGAGGAGGGGACGGATTTTATCCACTAACACCAACAGGCTGCTGTCCGGGAGGGGAGACACATCAGATTGCGAGCAGACTCCTCCTGGTGCAGTCTGGTGTTAATGATGTATCTGGGCCAGATGAAAACCCGAACACAACATGCAAAAACCGGACTGTCCGGGATAAAACCAGACAGGTGGCAACCCTACTCTCTCTGTATCTCTGTCTCTCTCTGTCTCTCTCTCTCTCTCTCTATATATATATATATATATATATATATATATACACACGCACAAAGGTTTTACCCCCTTAATGACCAGGCCATTTTTTGCAATACGACACTGGGTCGCTTTAACTGACAATTGAGCGATCGTGCAACAAATAAAATTGATGTCCTTTTTCCCCAACAAATAGAGCTTTCTTTTGGTGGTATTTGATCACCACTTTTTTGAGCTATGAACAAAAAAAAGACAGACCATTAAAAAAAACAAAAAAACTAAATTTTTTACTTTCTGCTATAAAACACATCCAATAATTTTTTTTAAAAAAATCAAATTTCTTCATCAATTTTGTATTCTGCTACATATTTTTGTTAAAAAAAAGTTCCAATATGTGTACATTGATTGGTTTGCGCAAAAGTTATCGCGTCTACAAACTATGGGATAGGTTTCTGGCGTTTTTATTTTTTATACTAGTAATGGTGGCGATCAGCGATTTTTAGCAGCACTACTTTTTTAAATATACCTAGTGCAGACATTTCAGACGGGAAACACATTAACCTTTCAATATATCGTTCGTTCAGTACATGTTAATCAAATAAAATCATTTTAGTCAACTAAAATCAAATGTCTTTAGTTAAATTGTAATGCATTGTTTAAGAATTTCTATAGAATTTCCAAACTCATTATATACTTAAAAATCAAATATGTTATTGTTTATAGTATTAAGGTTTGAACAAACTCACAGATACAGATTTAGCCACTCTGGATGGTAGTCTGAGGAGGCCTGTAATGCTGCACAGTGCTCTAGACGGTGGTCTGAGGAGGCCTGTAATGCACAGTGCTCTGGACGTTCGTCTAAGGAGGCCTGTAATGCTGCGTACAGTGCTGGATGGTGGTCCCAGGTCTGATGGATGGCCTGTAATGCACAGTGCTCTGGATGCCAGTGGTCAGAGGAGGCCTGTAATGCTGTACAGTGCTGGATGGTGGTCTCAGGTCTGAGGGATGGCTTGTAATGCGCAGTGCTCTGGATGCCAGTGGTCAGAGGAGGCCTGTAATGCACATACAGTGCTCTGGATGGATGGTGGTCTTAGGGGAGACCTCAGGCCTGTAACTGTAATGTACTACGCTCACAGTGGGTGCTCTCTGCTCTGGATGGTTGTCGTCGTGACTTGTGTGTCGGAAGTGGGACTCTCATCGGGACTCGGAAGGCCTGTAATGCACAGTGCTCTGGACATTCGTCTAAGGAGGCCTGTAATGCTGCCTACAGTGCTGGATGGTGGTCTCAGGTCTGAGGGAGGGCCTGTAATATACAGTGCCCTGGATGCCAGTGGTCAGAGGATTCCTGTAATGTTGTACAGTGCTGGATGGTGGTCTCAGGTCTGAGGGATGGCTTGTAATGCACAGTGCTCTGGATGCCAGTGGTCAGGGGAGGCCTGTAATGCACACACAGTGCTCTGGATGGATGGTGGTCTTAGGGGAGACCTCAGGCCTGTAACTGTAATGTACTACGCTCACAGTGGGTGCTCTCTGCTCTGGATGGTTGTCATCGTGACTCGTGTGTTGGGAGTGGGACTCTCGTCGGGACTCAGAAGGCTTGTAATGCACAGTGCTGCTCTGGACGGTCATCTGAGAACTTGGAGGCCTGTAATGCTGGCTGCACAGTCACTTGCTTGCTGGGAGCGGAAGCAGGCGGAGCTCCGTGGAAACCAGAAGTAGTCCACGAGGGAAAACGTCACTCCCTCACAATTGATTTCCGTCATAGTTTTATAATTATCAATCAGATGCAGCACCTGCAGGGCACTAATGAGGAAAGCTGCAGGGTCTGCATCCCTTTAGATGTGATTTCCTATTGGGAGTATCTCACCACAAATTTAATTTTTTTGCAGGGGATGCCGGAAATCTGACTTGTATCTTAGGGCAGACTTCTAGGAAAATCAGTGAGCCAATCAGACAAGCAGGAAATTATGTTTCTGGGGGGTGTTCTGTACACCTCCAGGTAGCCATATTACATTGCACTTTACACATAATTACAGCGGCTGCAGATTAAAAAGGAAAAGTAATTTTTAATAACATTCAATTACATTATGTGTAAGCCCCCGTACACACGGTTGGAAATTCCCGACCACAAAATCCGTCCGTTTTTTTCGACGGATTTTGTCCGAAACTGGTGTTGCATACACACGGTCGGATAAAGTTGTCGGAAAATCCGATCGTTCCGAACGTGGTGACATTCGTTGCGTACTACGGAACTACGTAGAGGCTAGTAGCCAATAGCTTTGGTCTCGTAATTTGATCTGAGCATGCGTGGCACTTTGTCCGTCGGAATTTCATACACACGATCGGAAAAAGTCTGATCGGATTTTGTTGTCGGAAAATTTGAGATCCTGCTTTTCCGACGGAAAAAAAACGCTAGAGCCCACACACGATCGGATTTTCCGACAACATAATCCGATCAGACTTTTTCCATCAGAATATCCGACTGTGTGTACTGGGCATACGACTTTTTTCACAGCCTAGCAACATAGATGCTCCAAAAATCCAAGAATTCAAGCTTCCATGGTGAATATAATTACATATCTAATTTCCTAATTACCGATCTAACATCCCCTAACATTCAATCCTTAGACCGGCCGTACACGGTTCGCATCTCGGCCCGATCAGCAGGAACCAGCTGAGATTCAAACCATTAATGGGCAGGCTGATCAATCGATCAACTTGGGTACAACCAGCCTGCCGTCTTGTGATTATCGCCAGTGGCTGTTATAGCCGCTAGCGATAATCACCGTCTTCTCCCAGCGGGGATGGCTTCTAGACATGTGCAATTCGTTTAGTTTTTTAACAAATTTTGACAAATTTGTTAATTCCGAAATTTCCGAATTTCCGAAATTACTAATTTTCTAATTTTTGGAATTCGAAGATTCGGAAATTAAAAAATTTTAAAATCCGAAAATTTTAAAATCTGAAAAAAAGAAAGAAAATCAGTTTAATTCGAAATAATAACTAACTATTAAATTATAGGTATTGGAATTTGCTTTCAAATTTGGCTGTTAGTGAACATAATGAGTACAAATTTATCCGAAGTTATGAATTATCTGAAATAACGAATGCCGCATCCAAACAAAAGGAAGGGAACAAATTAATAATAAATAATTAATAATAATAAAAAGGTTTTATTATTGTTATTTATTATTATTAGATTGTTACGTTCCATTTGTTTCTAATTAAAATGATTTTATTTCTTTTTTCAGATTTTCGAATTTTCAGATTTTTGAATTTTTGAATTTCCGAAAATCCGAAAATTCGGAATTCGGAAATCCGAAAATTCAAGATTCAGAAAATCGGAAATCCGAAAATGTGAAAATTGGAAATTCGGAAATGCAGAAATTTGGAAATTTGGAAATCCGAAATTTGGAAAAATTCTAAAATTTGAAATTCGGAAATCCGAAAATTTGAAATTCTGAATTTCTGAATTTTTGAAATTTGGAATTTCAGAAAAAAGCAAAAAAACTAATGAAAGGAAAATGAGTGTTCAGCCTAGAGGCACTCCAGCTGCAGTGTGACACTTTTAGCAGCAGTATTATTACCACTGTTACACGTGACAGCTTCCTCTTGGTAGTCAGGGAGCCTGCACCCTCTGAAGTCCAACAAAAACTGTGACTCATCCCAGCATGACACATTCAGCTGTCAGCTGAAGATTTCAAAACTGATATGTGAATGTAAGAAAAAACAGTGGTGGTAACCAAAAAAACATTTAAAAACGGGTAATGATGAGCCAAATTGCCTGGAGGGTTGGTTCAAGCAGACTTTGGCAAACGTAACCACTTCAGCCCAGGAAGGATTTGCCCCCTTAATGACCAGGCCATTTTTTGCGATACAGCACAGCGTCGCTTTTACTGGCAATTGCGCGGTCGTGCGATGTTGTACCCAAACAAAATTGATGTCCTTTTTTTCCCACAAATAGAGATTCCGTTTGGTGGTATTTGATCACTAAGGATGGGCCCGGTGCTCGATGCGAACCCATGTTCGCATCGAGCACCGGGTGTTCGCTCGCTCGGCGAGCCCAGAACTATTTTGGCCGCTCGCATCACATTCGTGTGATGCGAGCGGCCCCGCAATGCATTGCGGCTGGCGCGGCCGGCGCAGTGCATTGCTGGCTGATGATTGGCCAAGCATGCACTGTGACCCCGCATGCTTGGCCAATCACAGCGCCGGAAACTCGGAGAGCCATAATTGGCTACAGGCAGGACGCCTGTAGCCAATTACAGCTCAGGGGCTTTAGTACACGCCCCCTCTTATAAAAGGCCGCCACGCCGTCGGCGCCGGTCACATGCGTTCCGGCGTTAGAGAGAGCAGGCTCATTCTGTGTCACTCTGCTAGATTCATTTAGAAAGATTTATTTAGAAAGATTCATTTAGAAAGATTCAGTTAGAAAGATTCATTTAGAAAGATTCATTTAGAAAGATTCATTTAGAAAGAGGGGCTTGTAGTGTGTTCGTGGCAGGCACTGGCAGCAAACAGAGCTCCTATATTTTGTTCCCAGAAGCACCTATAGGACTTGTAGTGTGTTCGTGGCAGGCAGGCACTGGCAGCAAACAGAGCTCCTATATTTTGTTCCCAGAAGCACCTATAGGACTTGTAGTGTGTTTGTGGCAGGCAGGCACTGGCAGCAAACAGAGCTCCTATATTTTGTTCCCAGAAGCACCTATAGGACTTGAAGTGTGTTAGTCCCATCACACAGAGCTATATTTTCTTCCCAGAAGCACCTATAGGACTTGTAGTGTGTTAGTCCCATCACACAGAGATCCTATATTTTGTTCCCAGAAGCACCTATAGGACTTGAAGTGTGTTAGTCCCATCACACAGACCTATATTTTTCTTCCCAGAAGCACCCATAGGACTTGTAGTGTGTTAGTCCCATCACACAGAGATCCTATATTTTGTTCCCAGAAGCACCTATAGGACTTGAAGTGTGTTAGTCCCATCACACAGAGATTCTATATTTTTTTCCCAGAAGCACCTATAGGACTTGAAGTGTGTTAGTCCCATCACACAGAGATCCTATATTTTGTTCCCAGAAGCACCCATAGGACTTGAAGTGTGTTAGTCCCATCACAAAGAGATCCTATATTTTGTTCCCAGAAGCACCTATAGGACTTGAAGTGTGTTAGTCCCATCACCCAGAGATCCTATATTTTGTTCCCAGAAGCACCTATAGGACTTGAAGTGTGTTAGTCCCATCACCCAGAGATCCTATATTTTCTTCCCAGAAGCACCTATAGGACTTGAAGTGTGTTAGTCCCATCACACAGACTATATTTTCTTCCCAGAAGCACCCATAGGACTTGTAGTGTGTTAGTCCCATCACACAGAGATCCTATATTTTGTTCCCAGAAGCACCTATAGGACTTGAAGTGTGTTAGTCCCATCACACAGAGCTATATTTTCTTCCCAGAAGCACCTATAGGACTTGAAGTGTGTTAGTCCCATCACACAGAGATCCTATATTTTGTTCCCAGAAGCACCCATAGGACTTGAAGTGTGTTAGTCCCATCACACAGAGATCCTATATTTTGTTCCCAGAAGCACCTATAGGACTTGAAGTGTGTTAGTCCCATCACCCAGAGATCCTATATTTTGTTCCCAGAAGCACCTATAGGACTTGAAGTGTGTTAGTCCCATCACACAGACCTATATTTTCTTCCCAGAAGCACCCATAGGACTTGTAGTGTGTTAGTCCCATCACACAGAGATCCTATATTTTGTTCCCAGAAGCACCTATAGGACTTGAAGTGTGTTAGTCCCATCACACAGAGCTATATTTTCTTCCCAGAAGCACCTATAGGACTTGTAGTGTGTTAGTCCCATCACACAGAGATCCTATATTTTGTTCCCAGAAGCACCTATAGGACTTGAAGTGTGTTAGTCCCATCACACAGACCTATATTTTCTTCCCAGAAGCACCTATAGGACTTGTAGTGTGTTAGTCCCATCACACAGAGATCCTATATTTTGTTCCCAGAAGCACCTATAGGACTTGAAGTGTGTTAGTCCCATCACACAGAGATTCTATATTTTGTTCCCAGAAGCACCTATAGGACTTGAAGTGTGTTAGTCCCATCACACAGAGATCCTATATTTTGTTCCCAGAAGCACCCATAGGACTTGAAGTGTGTTAGTCCCATCACACAGAGATCCTATATTTTGTTCCCAGAAGCACCTATAGGACTTGAAGTGTGTTAGTCCCATCACCCAGAGATCCTATATTTTGTTCCCAGAAGCACCTATAGGACTTGAAGTGTGTTAGTCCCATCACCCAGAGATCCTATATTTTCTTCCCAGAAGCACCTATAGGACTTGAAGTGTGTTAGTCCCATCACACAGACCTATATTTTCTTCCCAGAAGCACCCATAGGACTTGTAGTGTGTTAGTCCCATCACACAGAGATCCTATATTTTGTTCCCAGAAGCACCTATAGGACTTGAAGTGTGTTAGTCCCATCACACAGAGCTATATTTTCTTCCCAGAAGCACCTATAGGACTTGAAGTGTGTTAGTCCCATCACACAGAGATCCTATATTTTGTTCCCAGAAGCACCCATAGGACTTGAAGTGTGTTAGTCCCATCACACAGAGATCCTATATTTTGTTCCCAGAAGCACCTATAGGACTTGAAGTGTGTTAGTCCCATCACCCAGAGATCCTATATTTTGTTCCCAGAAGCACCTATAGGACTTGAAGTGTGTTAGTCCCATCACACAGACCTATATTTTCTTCCCAGAAGCACCCATAGGACTTGTAGTGTGTTAGTCCCATCACACAGAGATCCTATATTTTGTTCCCAGAAGCACCTATAGGACTTGAAGTGTGTTAGTCCCATCACACAGAGCTATATTTTCTTCCCAGAAGCACCTATAGGACTTGAAGTGTGTTAGTCCCATCACACAGAGATTCTATATTTTGTTCCCAGAAGCACCTATAGGACTTGAAGTGTGTTAGTCCCATCACACAGACCTATATTTTCTTCCCAGAAGCACCCATAGGACTTGTAGTGTGTTAGTCCCATCACACAGAGATCCTATATTTTGTTCCCAGAAGCACCTATAGGACTTGAAGTGTGTTAGTCCCATCACACAGACCTATATTTTCTTCCCAGAAGCACCCATAGGACTTGTAGTATGTTAGTCCCATCACACAGAGATCCTATATTTTCTTCCCAGAAGCACCCATAGGACTTGAAGTGTGTTAGTCCCATCACACAGAGATCCTATATTTTGTTCCCAGAAGCACCTATAGGACTTTAAGTGTGTTAGTCCCATCACACAGAGATCCTATATTTTGTTCCCAGAAGCACCTACAGGACTTGTAGTGTGTTAGTCCCATCACACAGAGATTCTATATTTTGTTCCCAGAAGCACCTATAGGACTTGTAGTGTGTTAGTGGCAGGCAGGCACTGGCAGCAAACAGAGCTCCTATATTTTGTTCCCAGAAGCACCTATAGGACTTGAAGTGTGTTAGTCCCATCACACAGAGCTATATTTTCTTCCCAGAAGCACCTATAGGACTTGTAGTGTGTTAGTCCCATCACACAGAGATCCTATATTTTGTTCCCAGAAGCACCTATAGGACTTGAAGTGTGTTAGTCCCATCACACAGACCTATATTTTCTTCCCAGAAGCACCCATAGGACTTGTAGTGTGTTAGTCCCATCACACAGAGATCCTATATTTTGTTCCCAGAAGCACCTATAGGACTTGAAGTGTGTTAGTCCCATCACACAGAGCTATATTTTCTTCCCAGAAGCACCTATAGGACTTGAAGTGTGTTAGTCCCATCACACAGAGATCCTATATTTTGTTCCCCGAAGCACCCATAGGACTTGAAGTGTGTTAGTCCCATCACACAGAGATCCTATATTTTGTTCCCAGAAGCACCTATAGGACTTGAAGTGTGTTAGTCCCATCACCCAGAGATCCTATATTTTCTTCCCAGAAGCACCTATAGGACTTGAAGTGTGTTAGTCCCATCACACAGACCTATATTTTCTTCCCAGAAGCACCTATAGGACTTGTAGTGTGTTAGTCCCATCACACAGAGATCCTATATTTTGTTCCCAGAAGCACCTATAGGACTTGAAGTGTGTTAGTCCCATCACACAGAGCTATATTTTCTTCCCAGAAGCACCTATAGGACTTGAAGTGTGTTAGTCCCATCACACAGAGATCCTATATTTTGTTCCCAGAAGCACCCATAGGACTTGAAGTGTGTTAGTCCCATCACACAGAGATCCTATATTTTGTTCCCAGAAGCACCTATAGGACTTGAAGTGTGCTAGTCCCATCACACAGAGATTCTATATTTTGTTCCCAGAAGCACCTATAGGACTTGAAGTGTGTTAGTCCCATCACACAGAGATTCTATATTTTGTTCCCAGAAGCACCTATAGGACTTGAAGTGTGTTAGTCCCATCACACAGAGATCCTATATTTTGTTCCCAGAAGCACCCATAGGACTTGAAGTGTGTTAGTCCCATCACACAGAGATCCTCTATTTTCTTTGCAGAAGCACCCATAGGACTTCTAGTGTGTTAGTGGCATCACACAGAGCTCCTATATTTTCTTCTCAGCAGCACCCACAGGACTTCTAGTGTGTTAGTGGCATCACACAGAGCTCCTATATTTTCTTTGCAGAAGCACCCATAGGACTTCTAGTGTGTTAGTGGCATCACACAGAGCTCCTATATATTCTTCTCAGCAGCACCCACAGGACTACCGACTACAATGGCTGGAAGACCGCCAAGGGGAGGCAGAGCGTGCAGAGCCAAGAACACAGGGCAGGCAGGCTCTGTTTCTAGTGGACGTGGACGTGGCCGTGGCCGTGGACGTGGTCGTGCATCGTCATCAGCACGTGGCCATGGGACACGCGCGTCTTTGTTTTCGGCAGCTGGACATGTGGAGCCGCATCATGCTGAAGGCTTGGTAGAATGGATGACCAAGCCCTCCTCATCCTCCTCATCCTCTCTCACCCAGGCTCAGGGTACTGGCAGAGCAGCTGCCAACGCGTACTCAATGGCATCATCAGCCACCCCTTCCCTAGACCCACCATGTCCTCCTGAGGAGTCCCCCGAACTCTTTGAGCACAGTGTTGGGTACATGCTCCAGGAGGATGCCCAACGATTCGAAGGCTCGGATGATGATACCCAGCTTGAGGAATCTGGCAGTACTGTTCCACCAGCTGCAGCTTACTGCCAGGTTTGCTCTAGTGGTGAAGAGGGAGGGGATGATGAGGTCACTGACTCCACGTGGGTGCCTGAAGGGAGAGAGGATGAGGAGGAGGACGAGGAGGAGGAGGAGGATGCGGCGTCACATGTCCAACGAGGCAGGATGCCCCCTGGAGGCCAGGTAGAGGCCAGCACAGCAACTGTACAACACCGCAGAGCTCCGCCTGTGCAGGGCGCTGCCTCTGCACGTTATCAGAAAAGTTCTTTGGTGTGGGCCTTTTTTGAGACGAGTGCATCAGATCGCACCACTGCTATTTGCAATATTTGTCTCAAGCGTATCTCGCGTGGCCAAAACATCAGCCGCTTGGGCACCACAAGCATGAGCAGACATATGTCGACCTGCCATGCAGCTCGTTGGCAGGCACACATAAAAGACCCACACCAAAGAACTAAGCGGACCTCTCCTTGCTCCTCATCAGCTGGGATCTCCATCCCCAGTACACCTTCAGTCCTCTCTGAAAGCTGCTGTGAGAGGACTGAAGGTGTAGAATTAGGTGTGTCACAACCAAGTACTTGCAGTACACAGACGTCCGATTCTACCAGGCAAATTTCCCTGCCCCAGTTGCTGGACCGTCGAAAGAAGTACACTCCCAGCAATCCACATGCCCAGCGGTTGAATGCTAGCTTGGCTAAATTGCTAGCACTTCAACTGCTGCCTTTTCAGTTGGTAGACTCGGCCCCCTTCCGTGAGTTTGTTCAATGTGCGGTTCCTCAGTGGCAGGTTCCCAAACGCCACTTTTTCTCATGGAAGGCGATTCCGTCTCTCTACCGGCATGTGGAAGGCAATGTCCATGCCTCGCTGGACAGGGCGGTCAGCGGTAAGGTGCATATTACCGCTGACTCATGGTCCAGCAGGCATGGACAGGGACGTTACCTTTCTTTCACGGCCCATTGGGTCACTCTATTGGCAGCTGGGAGGGATGCAGGACAAGGTGCAGTAGTGTTGGAGGTTGTTCCGCCACCACGCCTCCAAAACGCTACTACTGCTACTGGTTGTGACACACCTCTCTCCTCCACCCCCTCCTCTTCTTCTTCCTCCAGTGCTCTGTCCTCGGAACCAGCGGTGCTCCGTAGGTGTACAAGGGGCTACGCAAGTACGCAGGCAAAAAGATGCCATGCCGTGCTTGCGCTGGTGTGTTTGGGGGACAGGAGCCACACTGGGCCAGAGGTTCTGGCAGCTCTGCAGGGCAGGCCGAGAGGTGGTTGACGCCACGTCAGCTTAAGCCAGGAATGGTCGTTTCTGACAATGGCACCAACCTCCTCTCCGCCCTGCGACAGGGCCAGCTCACCCATGTGCCCTGTATGGCTCACGTCCTCAACCTGGTGGTGCAGCGGTTCTTGGGCAGGTTCCCAGGCTTACAGGATGTCCTGAGGCAGGCCAGGAAAGTCTGTGTGCATTTCCGCCGATCTTATAATGCCAGTGCTCGGCTGACTGAGCTGCAAAAGGAGCTGAACCTGCCCAAGAACCGCCTAATATGTGACATGCCCACCAGGTGGAACTCAACGTTGGCCATGCTGCAGCGACTGCACACGCAGCAGAGGGCCATCAATGAGTACCTTTGTGACTACGGCACCAGGACAGGGTCAGGGGAGCTTGGTTTTTTTTCCCCACGTCAGTGGAGCATGATCAGGGATGCATGCACTGTCCTCTCACCATTTGAGGAGGCCACGAGGATGGTGAGCAGTGACAGTGCATGCATCAGTGACACTGTACCTCTTGTCCACCTGTTGGAGCATACGCTGCGTGGGATAATGGACAGGGCACTTGAGGCAGAACAGAGGCAGGAAGAGGAGGACTTCCTTGCCTCTCAAGGCCCCCTTTATCCGGACAGTGTTCCTTCTGTCCCACCCATCACACAGGAAGAGGATGAGGATGAGGAGGAGGAGGGGGAGGAGGAGGATTGTGTGAGCATGGAGGTGGAGCCTGGCACTCAGCATCAGCAGCAGTCTTTTAGGGATGATGTACAGTCCCAACAAACCAGTGGACTTGTACGTGGCTGGGAGGAGGTGGCTGGCGATCATGTCATCCTCAGTGACCCAGAAGACTCCGGACCGAATGCCTCAGCTAACCTACGCTGCATGGCCTCCCTGATCCTGCAAAGCCTGCGGAAGGATCCTTGTGTTCTTCGGATCAAGGAGAGAGACCATTACTGGCTGGCCACTCTCCTTGATCCACGGTACAAGGGTAAGGTTGCGGACCTTATCTTGCCGTCGCAGAGGGAGCAGAGGATGAGACATCTCAGGGAGGCCTTGCAGAAAGGTCTGTGCAACGCGTTCCCAGAAACTGGGAGGTTACAAACTCCTGGTCCTGGGCGACGAGT
Organism: Lithobates sylvaticus; assembly: GCA_028564925.1. Classification (NCBI taxonomy): domain Eukaryota; kingdom Metazoa; phylum Chordata; class Amphibia; order Anura; family Ranidae; genus Lithobates; species Lithobates sylvaticus. Next base: position 67,532,836 of record CM053036.1, on the reverse strand, counting down.
TGCTGAGGCTTCGGTCAGTAGCAGAAGGAGCGGTGGGGAAGGTGGACGTCTGACCGATGCGTTCAGACAATTTTTTAGTCCGCAGCCCCAAGGTATGATCGGTTCCAGCAACCATCGCCAGCGTCTGATATACATGGTGCAGGAATACCTTGGGGCAAGGTCAGACTTGGACACCTTTCCCACCGAAAATCCTCTGGCTTACTGGGTCCTGAGGATGGATCACTGGCCAGAGCTTGCACAGTATGCAATTGAGCTACTGGCCTGTCCTGCCTCCAGCGTTCTTTCCGAACGCACATTCAGTGCTGCTGGAGGATTTGTCACCGATCATAGGGTGCGCCTGTCCACCGACTCGGTTGATCGACTGACCTTCATCAAAATGAATCAGTCTTGGATCACCACCAGCTACCAGGCACCTGAAGCGGATATAACGGAATAATTTATAATGTCACATCCCTTCAAGACTGCCTATGCTGATGCTGAGTGACTGTCCTCTTATGTTCACTGACTATCCTCTTCCTCCTCCTCAATGATCCATGTCACAGCAGTGACAGCACCAGTGCCTAAGGCACAATTTTTCAGCCCCTGTTTAACAGGGGTGTGTACTTACAATTTTTAAAAAAAAATGCTTCGCAACACGTGTGACTGCTGTGCTCCAAGTACAGTATCTGTGAGGGGTTGCAGTGTTGTGGCACCAGCACCAGTGCCTAAGGCACAATTTTTCAGCCCCTGTTTAACAGGGGCGTGTACTTACAATTTTTTTAAAAAATGCTTCGCAACACATGTGACTGCTGTGCTCCAAGTACAGTATCTGTGAGGGGTTGCAGTGTTGTGGCACCAGCACCAGTGCCTAAGGCACAATTTTTCAGCCCCTGTTTAACAGGGGCGTGTACTTACAATTTTTTAAAAAAATGCTTTGCAACACGTGTGACTGCTGTGCTCCAAGTACAGTATCTGTGAGGGGTTGCAGTGTTGTGGCACCATCACCAGTGCCTAAGGCACAATTTTTCAGCCCCTGTTTAACAGGGGCGTGTACTTACAATTTTTTAAAAAAATGCTTTGCAACACGTGTGACTGCTGTGCTCCAAGTACAGTATCTGTGAGGGGTTGCAGTGTTGTGGCACCAGCACCAGTGCCTAAGGCACAATTTTTCAGCCCCTGTTTAACAGGGGCGGGTAATTACAAATCTTGATCTAATAGTTCACAGCAGGGCCCATTCCTGCGCCCACCAAGAGTAACTATGAGGGCCTACAGTCTTGTGGCAACACCGTCCACCACCACCGCCAAAGGCCCAATTTTTCTGCCCTGTTCATCAGGTGCTTGCAATTACAAATCTTGATCTAATAACTCACAGCAGGGCCCATTCCTGCGCCCACCAAGAGTAACTGTGAGAGCTTACAGTCTTGTGGCAACACCGTCCACCACACCACCACCACCACCACCCCACCACCACCACCGCCAAAGGCCCAATTTTTCTGCCCTGTTCAACAGGTGCATGCAATTACAAATCTTGATCTAATAACTCACAGCAGGGCCCATTCCTGCGCCCACCAAGAGTAACTGTGAGAGCTTACAGTCTTGTGGCAACACCGTCCACCACCACCGCCAAAGGCCCAATTTTTCTGCCCTGTTCAACAGGTGCATGCAATTACAAATCTTGATCTAATAACTCACAGCAGGGCCCATTCCTGCGCCCACCAAGAGTAACTGTGAGAGCTTACAGTCTTGTGGCAACACCGTCCACCACCACCACCACCGCCAATTTTTCTGCCCGGTTCAACAGGTGCATGCAAGTACAAATCTTGATCTATTAACTCACAGCAGGGCCCATTCCTGTGCCCACCAGTCTTGTGGCTACACCAACATCTAATAGGGCAAATTTCTGCAGAGTATATACGCCAGGCCCCTACTTTCAAACATCCAACTTACAAACGACTCCTACTTGCAGAAAACAGGAAGTGAGAGGAAATCTACCCCTAGGAAGGGAAATTCTATCCTGTTAGATTTAATTTGGGAAAAAGGTATCTCCTCTCTACTGATACTTTATCACTAATCCTTGTTTCAATTAAAACCCCACTTTTCCAAAAACATTTGTCATTGGGACGGAAAGTGAGGTGACATGTTCTGAACACATGTGCAAAGACAGCAAATGTTAGAGGGGTGATAACCCCTCCCTATGTTCTCCAAAAAGCTTAAAAATAGATTTTTTTGGGATGGAGCTACACTTCATAATGTACCTGTTCAGATTCTACTTAAGAACAAACCTACAGTCCGTGTCTTGTTTGCACCACCTATATACTGCTGTTCAGAGTATATAGGGTTGTAGGTATAGGGTTTTATTTTGGGTGCGGGGTCCCCCTTAATATCCATACAAGACCCAAAGGGGCTGGGGGGGGGGGGGGGGGGGTGATGGGGTAGCCATGCCATTTTTCTCAAGGATTTTCAGCCATATGGCGGCCAGGACAAGACATGACATTAAAGCCGCAAGTGGTTTTAAATGGCTTCTTTTTTTCCTTTACAAATGTCATTTTGTGCAAGGACAGTTCTAAACACGGGAAACACATGCCACTTCACAGGCATACTTTAGACACCCCCCAGGTACCATATTTAAAGGAAAATTTCACTTTTTTTTTTTCACTTTATGCATCATTAAAATGACTGCTCCCGAAAAAACGTGGGGCAGGACCCGGGTCCCCAAACCTGTTTTATGACATTAACATGCATATTGGCCGTTGTAATTAGCACTTTTGATTTCGAACGTTCGCGTCCATTATAACGTATAGGGTTTGAAAATTTGCGCGAACTTTCGGTCGGTTCGAAGGTTCTGGTGCGAACCGAACCCGGGGGTGTTCGGCTCATCCCTATTGATCACCTCTGCGGTTTCTATTTTTTGTGCTGTAAACAAAAAAAGAGTGACAATTTTGAAAAAAAAAAAACAATATTTTTTTACTTTCTGCTATAATACATGTCAAAAAAATAAAAATACAATAAAATGTATTCATCAGTTTAGGCCAATATGTATTCTTCTACATTTTTTGGTAAAAAAAATCCCAATAAGCAAATATTGATTGGTTTGAGCAAAAGTCTTAGGCTCGATTCACATCTATGCACTTCGCTTTTGAGCATTTTTGCAGTGCTTTTTGCGGTGCTTGCCGCGTTTTTGGACCCGCGTTTTTACAGCGATTTTGCCGCGATTTGCGTTTCTTGTATTTTTATTTTTTTTTATTTTTTTTTTTTACACTGTGGTTGCTTAGCAACCAGCTTTATACAGTGTAAAAAAAATAAAAAAATAAATAAAAAAAAAAAACGCAAATCGCGGCAAAATCGCGGCAAAATCGCGGTAAAAAGTGGTAAAAACGTGGTACTTGCGTTTTGGATGCGGGTCCATTGACTTCTATTACATGCAAAACGCTGCATTTTGCATGAAAAAAAGTCCCCGACCCTTTCCAAAAACGCAGAGGCACAAAAATGCATTGATGTGAACAGGTTCCATAGGAACCCATGTTAAAAAATTTCCCTGCATTTCTGCAAAATGCATAAAAAAACGCGCTAGTGTGAATGGAGCCTTAGGCCCCGTACACACGGTCGGACATTCCGACCACAAAATCCGTCAGATATTTTTCGACGGATTTTGGCCGAAAATTGTCTTGCATACACACGGTCGCACAAAGTTGTCGGAAAATAGTTCCGAACGAGGTGACATACAAAACGTACGACAGGACTACGAAGAGGCCAGTAGCCAATAGATTTCATCCCCAAAATTATTTTGAGCATGCGTGGCATTTTGTGCGTCGGAATTCTCTCCACATGATCGAAAAAAGTCCGGTCGGATCTTGTTGTCGGAAAATTTTGGGTCCTGCTCTCAAACTTTTTCAAAAGTCCTCTAGAGCCCACACACGATCGGATTTTCCGACAACATAACCCGATCTGACTTTTTCCATTGGAATTTCTGACCATGTGTACGGGGCATTAGTGTCTACAGAATAGGCTATCGATTTAGGGACTTTTAATTATTTTATATTGTTTTTACTAGTAATGGCGGTGATCTGCGATTTTTTAGCAGGACTGCGACATTGCGGTGGACAAATCTGACCCTAAGTGACACTTTTTGGGGACCAGTGACACCAATACAGTCATCAGTGCTAAAAAAATGAACTGATCAATGTATAAATGACACATGTAGGGAAGGGGTTAACACTAGGGGGCAATCAACGGGTTAACTGTGTTCCCTGGGTGTGTTCTAACTGTGTGGGGGATGGGCTCACTGGGACAACACAGAGATCGCTGTTCCTGATCACTAGAAACAGCAGATCTTCATGTTGCCCCCTGTCAGAATGGGGATCCGCCTTGTTTACATAGTTTACATTACAGAATGTGTACAGAATGCCCCCCAGAAACATAATATCCTGCTTCTGTGATGGACTCACTGATTTTCCCAGAAGTCTGCACTAAGATACAAGTCAGATTTTCGGCATCCACTGCAACAAAAATGTCATTTTTGGTGAGGTACTCTCAATAGGAAATCACATATGAGGCCTGGTTTCCACCAACAGTAAGGGAAAAAAGTATTTGATCCCCTGCTGATTTTGTACGTTTGCCCACTGAAAAAGAAATGATCAGTCTATAATTTTATTGGTGGGTTTATTTTAACAGCGAGAAACATAATAACACCAAAAATATCCAGACGCATTTCAAAAAAGATATACATTGATTTTGCATTTTAATGAGTGAAATAAATATTTGACCCCGTCGCAAAACATGACTTAGTACTTGGTGGGAAAACCCTTGTTGGCAATCACAGAGGTCAGACGTTTCTTGTAGTTGGCCACCAGGTTTGCACACATCTCAGGAGGGATTTTGTCCCACTCCTCTTTGCAGATCCTCTCCAAGTCATTAAGGTTTTGAGGCTAAAGTTTGGTAACTCGAACCTTCAGCTCCCTCCACATATTTTCTATGGGATTAAGGTCTGGAGAATGACTGGCTAGGCCACTCCAGGACCTTAATGTGCTTCTTCTTGAGCCACTCCGCTGTTGCCTTGGCTAAGTGTTTTGGGTTATTGTCATGCTGGAATACCCACCCATTAACCATTTCCAATGCCCTGGCTATAGGTAGGAGGTTCTCACCCAAGGTTTGATGGTACTGCAGCAAGGAGATAAGAAAATGACAAGCAGGAAACTGTAGGCTAAACCATGACACTGACACCACATGTCCACATCCAGGAGCTGCATTGCTGCTATATTGTATTTTATCCAGGCCTGAAGCAGAGACTTTTAGGTAACTGTTCCTGGTGTCTGGCTGTTTAAAGCTGAGCTCCACCCAAAAGGGGATGCTCCACTTATCTGCCCCACTCCTCGCTGCCACATTTTCCATCTTTTAAAGGGGGGGGGGAGCAGGTACCTGGTTTTGTTTCTGAATAAAAGTGGAGTTACTCTTTAAAATAAGCTTGGATGGCTAACCCATCAAAATCAATAGATGCTGAATCTGTCAAATTAAATTTAAAATGCCTATTTTCTGGGCTAGTAGGCAAGGGGGTGTCAAAATGATAGCATACAGTGGTGTGAAAAAGTGTTTGCCCCCTTCCTCATTTCCTGTTCCTTTGCATGTTTGTCACACTTAAGTGTTTCGGAACATCAAACCAATTTAAACAATATTCAAGGACAACACAAGTAAACACAAAATGCAATTTGTAAATGAAGGTGTTTATTATTAAAGGTGAAAAAAAATCCAAACCATCATGGCCCTGTGTGAAAAAGTGATTGCCCCCTAAACCTAATAACTGGTTGGGCCACCCTTAGCAGCAACAACTGCAACCAAGCGTTTGCGATAACGTGCAATGAGGCTTTTACAGCGTCCTGGAGGAATTTTGGCCCACTCATCTTTGCAGAATTGTCCTAATTCAGTTACATTAGAGGGTTTTCGAGCATGAACGGCCTTTTTAAGGTCATAACACAACATCTCAATAGGATTCAGGTCAGGACTTTGGCTAGGCCACTCCAAAGTCTTCATTTTGTTTTTCTTCAGCCATTCGGTGGTGGACTTGCTGGTGTGTTTAGGATCATTGTCCTGCTGCAGAACCCAAGTTCGTTTCAGCTTGAGTACACGAACAGATGGTCGGACATTCTCCTTTAGGATCTCTTGGTAGACAGCAGAATTCATAGTTCCTTTTATCACGGCAAGTCTTCCAGGTCCTGAAGCAGCAAAACAGCTCCAGACCATCACACTACCACCACCATATTTTACTGTTGGTATAATGTTCTTTTTCTGAAATGCAGTGTTCCTTCTACGCCAGATATACTTGGACACACACCTTCCAAAGAGTTCCACTTTTGTCTCATCGGTCCACAGAATGTTGTCCCAAAAGTCTTGGGGATCATCAAGATGTGTTGTGGAGAAATTGAGACGAGCTTTGATGTTCTTTTTGCTCAGCAGTGGTTTTCTCCTTGGAACTCTGCCATGCAGGCCATTTTTGCCCAGTCTTTTCCTGATGGTGGAGGCATGAACGCTGACCTTAACTGAGGCAAGTGAGGCCTGCAGTTCCTTGGACGTTGTTGTGGGGTCTTTTGTGACCTCTTGGATGAGTCGTCGCTGCGCTCTTGGGGTAATTTTGGGCGGCCGGCCACTCCTGGGAAGGTTCACCACTGTTCCATGTCTTCGCCATTTGTGGATAATGGCTCTCACTGTGGTTCGCTGGATTCCCAAAGCTTTGGAAATGGCTTTATAACCCTTTCCAGACTGATAGATCTCAATTACTTTCTTTCTCAATTGTTCCTGAATTTCTTTGGGTCTCGGCATGATGTGTAGCTTTAAAGGATCTTCTGGTGGACCTTACTGTGTCAAGCAGCTCCTATTTAAGTGATGCCTTGATTGTGAACAGGTGTGGCAATAATCAGGCCTGGGTGTGGCTAGAGAAATTGAACTCAGGTGTGGACAACCACAGTTATAGTATGTTTTAACAAGGGGGGCAATCACTTTTTCACACAGGGCCATGATGGTTTGGATTTTTTTTCACCTTTAATAATAAACACCTTCATTTACAAATTGCATTTTGTGTTTACTTGTGTTGTCCTTGACTATTGTTTAAATTGGTTTGATGTTCCGAAACACTTAAGTGTGACAAACATGCAAAGGAACAGGAAATGAGGAAGGGGGCAAACACTTTTTCACACCACTGTAGGTGGTTGCAAAGCCTGGGGAACATGTACCAATGCAAAAAAAAATTAAATAATAATAATAAAAAAACTTCCATTTAGCCAGGAGCAGTGATTTTTAGCAACAACATTTAAAAAGGAAAAAAAGCGGTGTTGTACACAAAATTTTGACTTAATCCTATTGCAATCTGTTATAGGCATAGATGCTGAACTGGGCATTAAAAAAAATTGGCGTAATTACCTTTTAATTTCAATAACTATGCTGACTTCCGGGCTCTCCTCCCGTGGAAGTAGGCGTGTTTATCGCCTTTCCCCAGCTGCGCAAAGACCCCTGGGAGCTGTGTAATAGTCTTCCCATGAATCATTGGGGAACGCTGTCCTTCCGAAATTTCGTGTGATTTCAATTTCGTGCTGTTATCAATGAACATGCGCGGGATCGAGCGAATAATGCTGGAAGTACAGCATTCACTGTGTCCTGGAACTAAGTGCTTGTGGGCTTCAAAGGCCCACAAGCAAAATGGAAACGGCCGGGAGGAATTTTTAAAAGTAATACTCGCGGACGAAATCGGCAAGCCAGGGGTAATAAAACCAGAACAAGTGAGTACTAGACTTACATTAAGAACGGATATCAATGACACAAAAAAAAAAAAACGATAGGTCAGCGAAATCCCGCTTTAAGTAACGAAGCTACGGCTATAAATTAACGCCCCTCAAAGAAAATAGGGTCAGTTGGGGCATCTCATTTACCTCTCTGAATAGCCCCCCGGTTTATTCCCAAATAAAGAAATATAAATCTGGAATTTTGACTGTTTGGTATCATGTGAGTGCATGAGGGATGGGAAGCGGAGTGATTGGCAAAAGGTAATTAACAAAATCAGCAGCCCCCATGGGGGTACCGCTACACTAATATTGAAGCTAATATTACTGATCCACTATACTAATTAAATAAAAAGATTTTAGGAATCTGCTGCCCTCTAGTGTCTGAATTTTAAAAGGCCTGGAAATGCCTGAAAATATATTAGGTATGGACTTTCTGTCCCTGGGTTGTTGGCTTTGAAACCCCAGAAGGAGAAAGTAAAAAGAGAGAAGGAGAGAGAGGAGCTAACTGTCAGGTTCCTGTGGTAGTAAGCCCTTGCAGAAATCCAACTCGGGATTCCCCAGGGCACAGATTCTAAGTCCCGGCCTGCCTTTTCACCCACGCCACTGATGGTACTGAGCTTGTAGCAAACTGGAATCAGGACACGGCCCCCCAGCTGAAGATGCAGAGGTCATTCATTTGTGCAGAGTACAGATGACAGAAGAGCATCTGGGAAATGAGCCAAAGTCAGGGCATGCGGTAAGCAAGCAAACATGGTAGACAAAGCCGGGGTTGGTACTTGGGAAGTCAGACACAGAATACAAGTGATGCACAGGAAAGAAGGAGTACTGAGAAACTAGGCAGCTGCTCTGGCAACGCGAGATGCACCGAGCGTGTATATATTTAGAGAAGCAGACTGGGAGGGGGATCAGGAAGGGACAGGGATATAAATCCACAGTAGAGCAGGGACACCCACAGGTGAACACAGAAGCCAGCAGCACATGTGAGCAGAACCACTGCAGCAAGGAGATAAGAAATCTACAAGCAGGAAACTGTAGGCTAAACCATGACACTGACATCACATGTCCACATCCAGGAGCTGCATTACTGCTATATTGTATTTTATTTTATCCAGGCCTGAAGCAGAGACTTTTACGTAATTGTTCCTGGTATCTGGCTGTTTAAAGTGGAGCTCCACCCAAAAGGGGACACCTTGCTTATCTGCCCCCCCCCCCCCCCCTTCCACATTTGGTTTTGACAGGTACTCGCTCCTACTTCCAGGTGAGTTTGCCACGGCGAACTCAGTCGGACGTTCAGCCCCCTTCCTTCTTCCCCACAGCTGGCCCACTTAGAGAGTGCAGCACGCTTCGTGCATGCGCAATAGGGAACCGGTTGTGAAGCGGAAGTGGAGATGGTGGTGGCAGCACCCGATAGCCGATTGAAGGATCAGCTCAGATGAAGACACTGTGGGATCCCTGGACAGGTAAGTGTCCTTATATTAAAGTCAGTAGCTACAGCATTTGTAGCTGCTGACTTTTATTTTTTTCTGCAGGAGCCTGCAGCTCCTCTTTAGGGCTAGATTCTAGCGGTTTCCTGCATGCTGCGTTTGTGCAGGCACAGCAGCCCATTCATTTGAATGGGTTGTTGTACCTATGGGAAAAACAGGAAAAATGTCCCTGCACCTTTTCAAAACCGCAGTCTCACAGAAAACTCACTGTGCTTTCAGATATGTGGAGGTGTCATTAAAGAGGTTGTAAACCTCAAAAAAATAAACCCTGCAAGACAAAGGCATAAAGAGCTAGTTTGCATCGCATACTAGCTCAATATGAAATACTTACCTTAGAACGATTCCCTGGATCAACGCCGTCACACCGATGACAGGACCGACATGTTTCCTGAAGTTACTTCCAGGTTCGCTTGTTCCGTGGCTATGATTGGCCAGAGCTGTAATAACGTCACTCTTGCACATGTGCATGGGAGCCGCTGGTGACGGCACGGGCCCTGAAGAATCGGCACAAGCAGGCCACTCCTTCAGTGATAACATCGGCGCCAGCGTATACTGTAAATATCTCCTAGACGGTGCAAGTTTAGGAGATATTTACAGTACATACAGTGGTGTGAAAAAGTGTTTGCCCCCCTTCCTCATTTCCTGTTCCTTTGCATGTTTGTCACACTTAAGTGTTTCGGAACATCAAACCAATTTAAACAATATTCAAGGACAACACAAGTAAACACAAAATGCAATTTGTAAATGAAGGTGTTTATTATTAAAGGTGAAAAAAAATCCAAACCATCATGGCCCTGTGTGAAAAAGTGATTGCCCCCTAAACCTAATAACTGGTTGGGCCACCCTTAGCAGCAACAACTGCAACCAAGCGTTTGCGATAACGTGCAATGAGGCTTTTACAGCGTCCTGGAGGAATTTTGGCCCACTCATCTTTGCAGAATTGTCCTAATTCAGTTACATTAGAGGGTTTTCGAGCATGAACGGCCTTTTTAAGGTCATACCACAACATCTCAATAGGATTCAGGTCAGGACTTTGGCTAGGCCACTCCAAAGTCTTCATTTTGTTTTTCTTCAGCCATTCGGTGGTGGACTTGCTGGTGTGTTTAGGATCATTATCCTGCTGCAGAACCCAAGTTCGTTTCAGCTTGAGTACACGAACAGATGGTCGGACATTCTCCTTTAGGATCTCTTGGTAGACAGCAGAATTCATAGTTCCTTTTATCACGGCAAGTCTTCCAGGTCCTGAAGCAGCAAAACAGCTCCAGACCATCACACTACCACCACCATATTTTACTGTTGGTATAATGTTCTTTTTCTGAAATGCAGTGTTCCTTCTACGCCAGATATACTTGGACACACACCTTCCAAAGAGTTTCACTTTTGTCTCATCGGTCCACAGAATGTTGTCCCAAAAGTCTTGGGGATCATCAAGATGTGTTGTGGAGAAATTGAGACGAGCTTTGATGTTCTTTTTGCTCAGCAGTGGTTTTCTCCTTGGAACTCTGCCATGCAGGCCATTTTTGCCCAGTCTTTTCCTGATGGTGGAGGCATGAACGCTGACCTTAACTGAGGCAAGTGAGGCCTGCAGTTCCTTGGACGTTGTTGTGGGTCTTTTGTGACCTCTTGGATGAGTCGTCGCTGCGCTCTTGGGGTAATTTTGGGCGGCCGGCCACTCCTGGGAAGGTTCACCACTGTTCCATGTCTTCGCCATTTGTGGATAATGGCTCTCACTGTGGTTCGCTGGATTCCCAAAGCTTTGGAAATGGCTTTATAACCCTTTCCAGACTGATAGATCTCAATTACTTTCTTTCTCAATTGTTCCTGAATTTCTTTGGGTCTCGGCATGATGTGTAGCTTTTAAGGATCTTCTGGTGGACCTTACTGTGTCAAGCAGCTCCTATTTAAGTGATGCCTTGATTGTGAACAGGTGTGGCAATAATCAGGCCTGGGTGTGGCTAGAGAAATTGAACTCAGGTGTGGACAACCACAGTTATAGTATGTTTTAACAAGGGGGGCAATCACTTTTTCACACAGGGCCATGATGGTTTGGATTTTTTTTCACCTTTAATAATAAACACCTTCATTTACAAATTGCATTTTGTGTTTACTTGTGTTGTCCTTGACTATTGTTTAAATTGGTTTGATGTTCCGAAACACTTAAGTGTGACAAACATGCAAAGGAACAGGAAATGAGGAAGGGGGCAAACACTTTTTCACACCACTGTACAGGTAAGCCTTATTATAGGCTTACCTGTAGGTACAATTAAAGAGGAAGACTTTACTTCCTCTTTAAGGATTAAAGGGGTTGTAAACCGTCGTTTTTTTTTTTTTTTTTAACCACTTCAATACAGGGCATTTTCACCCCCTTCCTGCTCAGGCCAATTTTCAACTTTCAGCACTGTAACATTTTGAATGGCAATTGCGCGGTCATGCAACACTGTACCCAAATTTTTTCCCCACATATAGAGCTTTCCTTTGGTGGTATTTGATCACCTCTGCGGTTTTAATTTTTGCGCTATAAACAAAAAAACAGCGACAATTTTGAAAAAAACACAATATTTTTAACTTTTTGCTATAATAAATATCCCAAATTAAAAAAAAATATATATATATATATATATATATTTTTTTTTCTCAGTTTAGGCTGATATGTATTCTTCTATATATTTTTGGTATAAAAAAAAATGCAATAAGCGTATATTTATTGGTTTGCGCAAAACGAATAGCGCCTACAAAATAGGGGATAGATTTATGGCATTTTTATTATTATTTTTTTACTAGTAATGGCGGTGATCTGTGATATTGTGGCGGACAGATCGGACACTTTTGACACTATTTTGGGACCATTGACATTTATATAGCGATCAGTGTATACATCCCCTGACAGGATGTGGATCTGTGTGCTTACACACACAGATCCACGTTCCTGCTCTGTCATCGGCTCCTCAGTGACGCGGCGGGCACGCGCGCGCCCCCTATCCCGCCGGGAAGCCAAAGACGTCATATGAATCCTGCCCGGCATGGGAGATCCCATCTGAGGACGTCATATGACTATGGGCGGTATTGAAGTGGTTAAATAACAAACATGTTATACTTACTTCCACTGTGCAGTTCGTTTGGCCCGATGTCCCCCGGCAGCGCTGGTGACTCCTCCCCACATTCGAATGCCCACATTGAAAAAGGCTCTCCTAAGGTGGACACCTGTGCGGACGCTCTCCCCAGTCCTGCTTCTGTGTCCATTCACACAGAATCCAGGACTCGGCCCCGCCCCCCGGCACCCATTTTATTGGATTTGATTGACAGCAGCGGAGCCAATGGCTGCAGGTTCACCCATGCAGGTGAACCATGCACCGAGGCAGGTGAACCATGCAGGTGGTTTTCTTCCATATATATTTGTCCTCATTACTGGGTAGTAGATACCCCTAAGTCCCCTTTTGAAATCCACCTTTATAGTTATTAGTAGGTTTTTCCTTATCATGGCAGAATTTTGTGGTCAGGCATGGGATGACTTTGCGTCCAAACTCCAAAAGGAGTATGGACAGAATGAATCCCGTGAATCTGCATTAACTTTTCTATTTTCTGGCCTTACTAAATGGCTGGAAAAGAAACCACTCAGGTATCGGCATATTAAGACATTCGAAGAATACATTAGGGAGGACCTCAATCCATTGGGGCTCCATGTACAGATTTTTCCTTCTTTTGAAAACATTGATTCCCTCTTCAAAATGGTATGGGAGAGCAATCTTAAACTGTGCTCCACTAAAATGATGAGTCTCCTAATTGATGAATATCAGAAACACCTAATTGAAATTGACATTAACATAGATAAAATCTATTCACAGATAAAACCTCTGCAGGCTCACTCTTCCTTCCAGGAACTAAATGAAAAATTGCGGACTCATATAGAGTCAATAAATCAATACTCTTCAAGAAAGAAAATACATTTTTGAGAGACAAACAGGGCTTCCAGGAAGGAAGAGCCTATAAATGGCAAAGTGAACAGCAGGGGTACCCAACTTGGCCCGGTACAGTCCTCTAGGCAATCTGATATGCTGGATACTTCTATATCCTCCAATGTCTCTCATCTTTCCTCCAAACAATCCAAATGCAATAGACGACCCAAAAGAGGCTGGGATGGCGACAATTCTCAGACGACTACCTCGACCAAACTTCCCCTGAGCACCACACCCGCACCCCTTCCTGCAATGCTGGAAGAAAATAGGCACTGATGTGAGGTGAGACGTCTAACACTGGGGTGTCTACGGCCATTGGAGCCAACACTCCTTCACTCTTCCCTACACAAAAAATTCCCACCATATTTTAAAAAAAAAAAAAACAGGGGAACCCCCCGGCCCCCCCCGATCCAAACACCACCATAAATATACACAATCCCCCCCCCCCAATTTAATGTAATCAATCTTTCATCTCACCCCCTCACAGCAAATTAAACTTTAGTCTAAAGGACTCACTTTTTGCCCCAATCACAATTTGGATAAGTTTGAAGTGATCAAAGATTTACACTTATATTCACGCAAGCTTCTATTGAGAAGCATGTTTGACAAAGAAAAGTCTGGATCCGAAGGGTGTCGTACCTTCAGCGAACAACAAGCTCTGGCAAAAATGAGCTCATACTACTTTATCTTGAATATATACTCAAACATAATTTTTTTTCATTTGATGGCCAACATTTCCTCCAGGTGCAGGGAGTAGCCATGGGCAGCTGTTGTGCCCCTGGCTACGCTAACCTGTACCTGGGGGAATGGGAACGTACCATCTTTGAAGATGAGGGTCTCTCCGTATACCTGTGCCACATTGTTATGTGGCACAGGTACATAGATGACATCTACATACTTTGGGATGGATCTGAGGAACTACTATGTGAGTGCTTGGCCACCCTGAACCATAACAAATTTAATTTAAAATTCACAATGTCCTTTAGTATCTCCAAAGTTACCTTTTTGGACATTGAAATCTACAAATACACTGAAGACATGCTCTCTTGTAATCTATTCAGGAAGCCAACAGCAGGGAACACCATCTTATACTCCTCCAGCTTTCACCCTAGACCCCTAGTCAACTCAATACCATAAAGCCAATGTCTGTGAATAAAACGCAATAGTTCTAATGACGCGGACTACAAACAGGAGGCAAAAGACCTAAAACAACGCCTGTTAGAGAGAGGTTACAGTCACAAATGCCTCAAAAAGGCATTTAATCGTGTAGACATCAAAAATAGACACGGCCTCCTTTTCTCCAAAAAGGACAAATCTACAAACGATAAGGGTACAAGGATTATCACTACATATTCCAATGATCACTTTAAATTCAAACACATTTTTGGCAAATACTGGCATCTCCTGACCTCTGATCCCAGTGTGGGACCCTTTGTACCCCCTGCCCCCTTAGTCACCTATAGACGTGCTACTTCTGTGGGCGACTTGTTGGTTAAAAGTGAATTTTGGGGTTCCACCCGAGGTGATCAAACGTTTTGGCACATTCCCCTGTGGGTCTTGTGCCCACTGCAAATACATGAATTCCAGAAAAAAAAACATACGATTACCCAATGGTTGGATCTTTACCTCTAGACACTTTGCCAACTGTCAGACTAAGGGAGTTGTATACCTTGTGGCAGAGCCAGGCTCTGTCCCTATGAAAATGGGGTTAAAGTGGACACAGCGTCTGCATATCAGCGGATTGCAGAGCTACAGAGCATAAATTGAAACAGAGAAAACTGCTCTGGCAGTTTTGTCCAGATCTTGCTATTTCTGGTAGGGGTTCTGTAGTTTGGAGATCCTTCAGAGTCTTGGGTGGGACAGGATCTCCAACCCTGTGTCCGGGTCTTGTGGACAGCCAGTAGGGTGTGTGCCCAGGTGCACACAGCCTATATAACGAGGGGCTGGTGAGAGCAGAAGGGGGAAAAGGAAGGTGGAGCAGTGGCTGCTAGTAAGTGTCTCTGTGTGAGGATAAATGTTGTGTACATTAAGAAGCTCAAAGCTGTGTGCATTGAAGGGCTTGAAGCTGCGTGCATCCAAGAAGCTCAAAGCTGCGTGCATTGAAGGGCTTCAAAGCTGTGTGCGTCCAGGGGCTTGAAGCTGTGTGCAGCCAACTTCCAAGGAGCTTAAGATTGTGTGCATCCAAACAGCTTGTTGGAGGGGCAAGTACCTATAGCAGCAGTGCTGCTGAAGAGTAGCCAGGTTGGCTAGCATTTTCATTTGGATTTTATATATGTAATTGAAGCTTGGACCCCTGCGTGGGATTCCTGGATGGACGTTTAAATTTGTTTTTTCCCTTTAATAAATGTGGTCTACCGTAGACTCACTGTACCGAAACGCATCTATCCCCTTGAGCTAAACACCCCAATGTCACAAGTGGTGTTCGAATGCGGGCAACCAGACGGTGGAATCCGGGTCCTTGCTCCATGGTGAGTCGCATCAGGAACTAGTGCTAGCTGTGTGTGGCAGCCAGGCGAACAGCATTGCACAGAAGTTTGATGGACTGTGTCGCATGCAGGTTGTGTACCTGTGAAAGGAGAATCACAACTTTTCCCTCTGCTTGAGAACTGTTACAAGCTGCTGTGTGCAAGACCACAAGGATGAGGTAGTCAAAACAGAAAAAAGAAGCATTTCTTGCTGAAGCAAGGGAAAGGGTTCTATGTCTAGAGGGTATTTCACCACATGCTCCAGCCACACCAGAGAATTTGTCCAAGTCTGAAATCTCTGTGATCTGGGGTAAATTAATCATGTCAACCCCAGTTAAGAGGGAAGTGAAAGAGGTTGCCCCTGGCAACAGGTAGCCAGGTGGACAACAGCGTGTGGAAAGGAGGAATATGGTCGCTTGTGGAATCAACGTCCAGGCCAACAGGGATGTCGGGGATCCAAGGAGTCTGTCTGCTGATGGTCGTGACCAGTGGAGTCCTCGAGAGTGGTATCCCATGGCAACAGAGAGCCAGGCATTGAGGAGATGCCGAAAAAATAAACTTCAGCATACAGTACCGTGCTTGGAGTGTGGTCAAGTGGGGCATGGAATCTTTACTTGCCCAAGGTTCTGGAACACCACTGAGGAGTCTGGAAAGGCTGCAGTGTCATCCTGTGGCCACACAGAGGAAGTAGCTGGTATGGATGCAGCTGAGGGACAGTGCACTCAAGTGAAGGGTATGATGCCAGCAACTGAAAATGGTAAGACTGTTACAGTTTGTGGGACTAAAGCTAGTGAAATGGGAGTGTGTCCAGTGGGGAGATCCGCAGTGCAAATGGACATAGACTTTCTCCAGTGTGCTACCCGGAGCAGTGGGGAGGCACATGGTGAAGCCCAGCTGACAGCAAGGTTAAAGACTCAAATGGACATGGGGACTATGCATGTACCTGCTATAATCCAGCAGAGTGCTAGGAAAGTTGAACTAGGGGTGACCAAAACTGTCCTTGTGCCATGTTCCCTAGGGACAGGTGCTGCAGAGTTGCCCAGGGAAACTTCAGAGGAGCTCGCAGTGACGGAGCAGAGAGTTTCCCAGGTCAGCTATGGAGCTGCCCAAGGAGGAAAGAGTTCCCCTTTAAAGATAGAATGTGCTGTGAAGAGAGGCTCACAGGCTGTGGTGGGTAATAGACAATCCACAAAAGTAGCAGTTATGTCTACACATAATGAAAATTCTGATGGTTATGCTGACAAATGCGTTACTGTTGGCAAATGCGATGGTATTGGTGATAATGACAATGAAAAATGTGTTTCCTTTAATGTCATGTCTAAAAATGTTGGAAATGTGTTCGCTACCAATGATGGGAGTAGGATATCTCCCATGACAACCAGAAGCGCAGGATTGTCCATGGAAGTCTCATAGGGTCTCCATATGTTGGAGCCAGAGGATTTCCTTGATGGCTGTGGTGCTACTCTGGTGAAAGAAAGGAAGACTGAGTCACACAGTGAGAGTGTGTGGGCGCAGCACCACAACCCTAAGTGTAACCCAGTTCTCAAGGGGTTAATTCAGCCTGCAAAAGCTGAAAGTGCAGAGCTGTGTGTGTCAGTAGCGCCCAAAGAGCAGGTAGGGCAAAAGCATATAATACAGCCTGCCTTGTCAGATGATGTGTCATCCC
Organism: Lithobates sylvaticus; assembly: GCA_028564925.1. Lineage (NCBI taxonomy): Eukaryota > Metazoa > Chordata > Amphibia > Anura > Ranidae > Lithobates > Lithobates sylvaticus. The sequence continues at coordinate 67,515,523 of CM053036.1, read as the reverse complement.
AAGGGGATATGTATAGAAATGACACAGGTGATGTTTTGGCTAGTGAATCCCAGGTTCCTGGGGGGCCTTCTAGAGTAGGTGATGGAACCACAATAGACTGGGATAATTGGTATGAGAATGCAATCGCAATACCAAATAATGTGGTGGACATAACACCTGCTATGCCCAATTGAGGGATTGCAGATGGGCTGGTGCTCAAGGGTACGTTTGTCCCTGTGACGGTTAATGCCCTCCACTCTAAAGGAACAGTTCAGGGTGCTGGCATAGCAGATGTGTTGTCAACAGCTCAAGTGTCAAGGTGACAATGTGACTTGTAATGACCTGCAGCGGCTCACTGACACTGGTGCAGAAGGGATAAGTGTGAGACATGTGTCTGATGGCGCTCCAGGGGAGCAACAGGCAGTGATGATGGGTACCTCCAAGGAGGTGGAGGTCTCTACAAATGTCTCAACTTCTCAAACTGCAGTGGATGAGCCCCTCCATGTCTTGGACAGGGGAAAAGTCCCTAGAAAGGTCTGGTATTTAGACATGGGATGTTTAGAGATGACAGAGACCTTACTTGAAATGCTGGAGTTGGTAAAAACGCACTCAATGTACACTTGGGTGTCTCCACCACAGTCGGACCAGGTGGTGCTGCGTAGTACCAATGGGTGGAGCCAGGTGGTACAGGCTGTGCTGGGAAGCCTTGATCAACAATGGTATTGGTGGGACCAATGCTTATTAACAGTGTGGCAAATAGTCTTGAGGTTCTCTAAGAGGGTGCTCCCAGTTACTGAGTGGTATGGAAGGCGCCCAGGAGAACTGTTGGAGACAACAAAGGTCTCTCCGGCTGGTGTAGTGACTATAAACATCTCTGCTGGTGTGGTCCAAGGTGCGGCTGAGCAGTGGTCAATAGAGGGCGTGGATACTGTCTCACCCGCTAAACCTCATGAGAAGGAAGGGCCCAGAATAGACGCAGTACTAGCAGAGATGCGTTCTATCACTCGGAAAGAGGTACAACTTAAAGTACCTGGAGACACTTTAAAGGAAAGTGCTAATGTTGGTTGCTGCAACAATGTAATGTGTACATCCGAAAGAAGTAGTTTGTGCTTTGATCAGTGTAATTTGTTAGATCAGCTACCCATGGAGTGTTGGACAACAGGTGAGGTGAAGCTGTGCTATGGACCCGTGGGGTGTAATCACTTGCCAGTGTTTTGTCCCTCCTCAGGTCTGGTTCTAACAAGTACTGAGATAGATGGCACTGATTGTGTTCAACAGGGTGTCATTGAAATGTATGATCTGCTAATGTTTGGTGCTGTTAAAAGTGATGTGGTTGCTGTGGGTAAACAGAGAGAGGTTTTTGAACCTGAAAGACCTGTGGTGAAAAATAAAACTGACTTCCGTAAGCTGAAAGGTAGGATCAGGGAAGGCAGAGTTCCCCCAAGAGAGGAGAGTATGCTCAGGGACCCCAATAGAAGAGAGGGAAGGCAGAGTATGCAGAATTATAGGACCTTGTTAAGATCCAAGGTGGGACGTACCTGGAAGCACACCCGAAAAAAGGGTTGGGCCTACGTGGCTGATGGCCAGCACAGAGGTGTCCCAACTGCTATGGTGGGTGCAGGTGTTTCTACCTCTGGATCGAACAAGAGGGGGGGGGGTATGTGGCAGAGCCAGGCTCTGTCCCTATGAAAATGGGGTTAAAGTGGACGCAGAGTCTGCATATCAGCAGATTGCAGAGCTACAGAGCATGAATTTGAAACAGAGAAAACTGCTCTGGCAGTTTTCTCCAGATCTTGCTATTTCTGGAAGGGGTTCTGTAGTTTGGAGATCCTTCAGAGTCTTGGGTGGGACGGGATCTCCAACCCTGTGTCCGGGTCTTGTGGACAGCCAGCAGGGTGTGTGCCCAGGTGCACACAGCCTATATAACGAGGGGCTGGTGAGAGCAGAAGGGGGAAAAGGAAGGAGGAGCAGTGGCTGATAGTAAGTGGCTCTGTGTGAGGATAGATGCTATTTGCATTAAGAAGCTCAAAGCTGTGTGCATTGAAGGGCTTCAAAGCTGTGTGCGTCCAAGGAGCCCGAAGCTGTGTGCATTGAGGGGCTTGAAGCTGTGTGCAGCCAACTTCCAAGGAGCTTAAGACTGTGTGCATCCAAACAGCTTGTTGGAGGGGCAAGTACCTATAGCAGCAGTGCTGATGAAGAGTAGCCAGGTGGGCTAGCATTTTCATTTGGATTTTATATATGTAATTGAAGCTTGGACCCCTGCGTGGGATTCCTGGATGGACGTTTGTTTTGTTTTTTCCCTTTAATAAACGTGGGCTACCAGGCCCTTAAACATAAATGCCTGTCTGACGTAGACTCACTGTACCGAAACGCATCTATCCACTTGAGCTAAACACCCCATTGTCACAACCTCCTACAATGCGGTTGCTATTATATAGGCAAAATCATACATAAACTGTGGCAAAGAATCTACCGCCAAATCGGGGCTATGCAAACCAGCAACCCCGATCTCCCTTTGGGAAGACATGTGGCACAGGCCCACAGTGGCCACTTTCCCAAGCTGTCCATTTTGGTGTTGGACCGAATGCATCCCAGTTCACAAGATCGCAACAAGATCTCAACAAGCCCCTCCTACAGTGCAAGCTGAGATGGATTTGAATGCCACCTCTCCACCAGGCCTTAACGAACCCTTCAATTTGAAGCCCTTTTTACAGGGCTTCTCTTCTGGAGGTTTTGAGAGAGACATGTGAACCTACGATCCCAATGTCACTGGGTAGACCTATTCCTGTAGATATACTGCCAACCCACCCATGTATATATGTGATTGGGAATAGCAACAAGTTGGCCAATGGGCGACAGGGGAACACCCTCACATTGGCCTCATCTCTCTCCCTCCACCCCTCTCTCTTCTTTTCCCTCACTCTTTCCCCCCTCCCCTCCACCCCTCTCTCTTCTTTTCCCCCATTCTTCCCCCCCTCCCTCCTTTCCACCCACCCATCCAGGCTATCCCTATGCACCATTGTTATGGGCTCTCCTATGAAAATTCTAGCTATTCCTGTTCTTTTAAGATACATTTTTCTAACTATTTTAAGCTCAATATACATGATAAATCGATTTCCCATTAATTCATGTGTTTGTTATTCATACATGTGTAGCACTGACCCCCCGAAGGAGCTGCTAGTTTTAATTATTTTAGGTCTACTGTTACCTCACTGTTCCACCGTGTCCATCATAGGGGTCCCATTGGAAAGTTGATCACAGATGTCAGCTCCAAACACTTAGCCCCCATACACACGGTCGGAAATTCCGACCACAAAATCCATCGGATTTTTTCAGACGGATTTTGTCCGACACTGGTGTTGCATACACATGGTTGGACAAAGTTGTCAGAAAATCCGATCATTCTGAACGTGGTGACGTTTGTTGGGTACGACGGAACTACGTAGAGGCTAGTAGCCCATAGCGTTGGTCTCGTAATTTGATCTGAGCATGCGTGGCACTTTGTCCGTCGAAATTCTCGACACACGATCGGAAAAAGTCCGATCGGATTTTGTTGTCGGAAAATTTGAGAGCAAGATCTCAAATTTTTTCCGTCTGAAATTCCGACGGAAAAAGTCAGATGGAGCCCACACACGGGCGGATTTTACGACAACATGGTCCGATCGGACATTTTCCGTCGGAATTTCTCTTTTTTTCCAATGCTTTTATTAACAAAATCAGGCAGAGGGAATGGAGGGTTAGGGGAGATTCAGGTACCTTGCATTGTGGATCACGGGTACTTCTTAGATCCAGAGGACAAACAACTTCCACAAACTGGATCTAGCAACCACCGGATAGGCCTCTCTCACTGACCTAGCAGCCGGTGCAATGCTCGGTCATAGTCTCTGCTACAGATTCGAAGAGTACAGTAGAATTGGTGCACAATCCTCTGCCACAGGATTGTGTAACAAATAATTTTTGCAAAGTCAAAGTACAGTCACACAGTACCAGTTTCTTTCAGCCAAGCCAGCAATACTGTGAGGTAGATGACCCGGGATGCATCCTCCAATTGAGTCTCCAGGCTCTTCTTGAGATACCAGCCTTGTTGCTCAGTCCTCTCTGAGAAAGGTCCTCCCCTGGTTTCTCCAATTGCTCGGCTTCTCCCCGCAGGCAAGACTTTAGAAATTAAAGCGTCTCCATAGACAACGCTTTCATTTTTTTTTACGGTTACCAGGTTAGAGTTACAGAGGAGGTCTAGTACTAGAATTATTGCTCTCGCTCTGACGATCACGGCAATACCTCACATGTGTGATTTGAACACCGTTTACATATGCAGGCGCGACTTCCGTATGCGTTTTCTTTGCTGCGCAAGCTGGCGGGGATGGGGACACTTTATACTTTTTCTTATTTATTTTTACATTTCTAAATTGTGTTTTAATAAAAAAAAAAAAAAAAATGGTTCATTACTTTTATTGGTTTCATAAAGAATGTGAACATCTCTTATGACAGTAATAGGTGGTGACAGGTACTCTTTATGGAGGGATCGGGGTCTAAAAGACCTCCAATTCCTCCTTTACACTTGAAGGTATTCAGATCACCATTTTCGGCGATTCTGAATACTGTATATTTTTTTAAATCCAGCGCCATTGGCAGCCGAGTAAGCAGGAAGTGACATCGTGATGTCGCTTCCGTGTTTACATTTAGGAAACTTAAAAAAGCCGTTATACCGGGCATCATCCCGGTATAACCCCCGAAAGCATATCTGCGTACGCTCGGCGGGAAGGGGATAAAAGAAAGAAGATCTCATAATAAGAGGCCAAACGATGTGCATGTACACAGGAGTCCCAACATGTTTCAGAATATAGGTATGGATATGAGGCCGTGTCTAAGAATGTTGTGTGATTTTTATGGTGCAAGGGAGCCGAGCATCGTGTGTGGGTCTGCAGGATGGGATTAAGGCAAGCCAGGAGCGGGACTGTCAAGCCCCATACACACGGTCGGATTTTCCGATGGATTCTGTCCTATCGGACAATGTTGTCGGAAATTCCGTCCGTGTGTAGGCACCATCGGATTGTCCGACGGACAAAGTTCTATCTCCTGTTCTATAAATATTCCGACAACAAAGTCCGATCATACCAATTCCGATCGTGTGTAGCGCATTCCGACGGACAAAGTGCCACTCATGCTCAGATCACATTACAAGACCAAAGCTATTGGCTACTAGCCTCTACGTAGTCCCGTCGTAGGCAACAAATGTCACCACGTTCAGAATGATCGGATTTTCTGACAACTTTGTCCGACCGTGTGTATGCAACACCAGTGTCGGACTAAATCCGTCGGACCAAATCCGATGGATTTGGTGGTCGGATTTTCCCGACCGTGTGTATGGGGCTTCAGTGCTGTTTGGACTGGAGGGGACTGAAGGGACCACCTGGCATGGAGAGATAATGTTACTGTGACTCAGGAGGAGACATGTCCTGTCGGTGATCTGTGCTGCTGCACACTGCTGGCAGTATCACTGTGAAAGTCAATTTCATGTTTGCATCACACATTCTAATGTATTGCCCTCCTGAGTTCTGTCCCTGAGCTGCTTACTATATTAAAAATAAAATAAGAAATATGCTTTTTGCCTTAATAACTACCCTAAATCGCATTGCTAATTGCATATTGTACTTATCTGTAGCCTAAATACTGGAATTTGCACTTAACACTGTAATTTTATAACTTTTGGAACTGTCAGTAAAAACTTGGCTGTGCCAGTAAATCTTGGGTGTCGTGTCAGTAAATTTCAATCTGGTAGGTTAGCAACCCTGCTACTAATGGTGAGGGGAAATCGTGCACAACTTCACAGAAAGGACTGGAAAGGAAATTTGTTGATGGACATGCACTACTATTATTTTGCCTGATATTTGTGTGTTAGGTGTCCAGCCTTGAGACACAAAAAATGACTATCATTTATGCACTATATTTAATTATATGCATGCTTATGTTAACTTATGTTATGCTTAACTAATAAAAAAACATTGGGTTCATCTACATTTCTTTTATTATTTTTGAACAAACACAGTTTAAAGATTATGGTTATCACCTGATGATTAGGCGCAATACACAGCTATTTGTGATTGGTTTATGCACTGAAGTCACTCTATATGCATGTTTTTTATTTTATTTTGACGTGGGAGTGACTAACTAGGTTTACCAACCACCCACAGAATAGCACTTTACACATCGGCAGCTTTTAGTTAATCGACAGCGCCTCACTACTTTCTAACATTTTTTGTCTCTTGAGATTTGTTATGTGGCTGGAGCTGTGTGTAGGCAGGCTATGTTACTCTATGACAGGGGTCTCTACACTACGGCCCTCCAGTTGTTCAGGAACTACAATTCCCATCATGCCTAGTCATGTCTGTTAATGTCCGAGGTTTACAATGCCTCATGGGATTCCGCAACAGCTGAAGGGCCATAGATTGGGGATCCCTGCTCCATGGGGATGCAGCGGCTATACAGCCGCAGGTCATAATTTGACAGCTGTGTAGATGCAGGTATATGACTCCGAACACAGAGAGAGTGCATTTGGGGCCACTCGCCCACACCCGCCAAATTGGGACCTGCGGCTATGTTTGCATAGCTGCCGTGCCCTCCTAGAGCTGCAAAAATACACCGCTCATTCCCACTGTATGGGCCAGAGAACCCATGTGAATGAGCCCTTCGTTTTTTTTTTTTTATTATTCTTACCATCTTTTATTTATTTATATTTTTACAATGCTGTATTCTTTTTTAGAATTTTTTTTTTTACAGCTCTGTTGTGGGGGTGGGGGCTTTACTTAAATGTCATTGGTGAAATGTGTGTCCCACTTTTGAGACAAAAAAATGGACTGAGGACATAAACTCTTCGCCTGGGTTCAGACCATTGCGTTTTATATTTTATGTTCAGCGTTACTGCGCACTAAACCGTCCGTTGTTCAGCAGTTTGTCAGCGTTTTAGGTGCGAATCAGCTGCGAAAATAAATTTGCAACTCATTGTACTACTTCTGAGGGGGAACTCCACGCCAAATTTTTAAAATAAACCGGCATGGATTCCCCCTCCACGAGCATACCAGACCCTTGGGTCTGGTATGGATTTTAAACGACGTGGGGGTTCCCCCCAAAATCCATACCAGACCCTTATCCGAGCACGCAGCCTGGCAGGTCAGGAAAGGGGGTGGGGATGAGCGAGCGCCCCCCCCCCTCCTGAACCTTACCAGGCCGCATGCCCTCAACATGGGGGGTGGGTGCTTTGGGAAAGGGGGCGCTCTGCGGCCCCCCACCCCAAAGCACCTTGTCCCAATGTTGATGAGGACAAGGGCCTCTTCCCGACAACCCTGGCCATTGGTTGTCGGGGTCTGCGGGCGGGGGGCTTATCGGAATCCGGGAGCCCTCTTTAATAAGGGGGCCCCCACCCTATGTGAATGAGTATGGGGTACAATGTACCCCTACCCATTCACCTAAGGTGTAAATGTGTAAATAAAAAAAAACCCACAATGTTGAAAAATATTTTATTGCACTGCACTGCGGGTCTTCTTCCATCTTGGGGGGTCTTCTCGCCGGACTCCTCCGCTCTCTTCTGCTCTTTTACCTAGCTCTTTCACGAGCGGAGGAGCCCGGCTTTCTTCTTCGTCGCCGCCATCGTCTGGGGGTCTCGTTCCGCCTTCGGGGGTCTTCCGGGTCTCTTCTGTTCTTGCCGCTGTCGCCGCCTTCTGCGCCGTCTTCTTCTTCTTCTTCCGATGTTGACTCGTCGCTTTCTCTGGCCGGAATGGCAGAGATACGCAGTGTTGTGACTTATATAGGGACAAGGGGCGGGGTCACATGCTCATGTCACATGGTGACCCCGCCCCCATATGTTATCACAGTCCCGGACCCCCGGAGCAGTGCAATAAAATATTTTTTTCAAAATTGTGTGTTTTTTTTTATTTACACCTTAGGTGAATGGGTAGGGGTACATCGTACCCCATACTCATTCACATAGGGTGGGGGGCCGGGATCTGGGGGCCCCCTTATTAAAGGGGGCTCCCGGATTCCCATAAGCCCCCCGCCCGCAGACCCCGACAACCAATGGCCAGGGTTGTCGGGAAGAGGCCCTTGTCCTCATCAACATGGGGACAAGGTGCTTTGGGGTGGGGGGGGCCGCAGGGCGCCCCCTTCCCCAAAGCACCCACCCCCCATGTTGAGGGCATGCGGCCTTGTACGGTTCAGGAGGGGGGCGCTCGCTCGTCCCCACCCCCTTTCCTGACCTGCCAGGCTGCGTGCTCGAATAAGGGTCTGGTATGGATTTTGGGGACACCCCCACGCCGTTTTTTCGGCGTAGGGGTGTTACCCTTAAAATCCATACCAGACCTAAGGGCCTGGTATGCTCCTGGAGGGGGAATCCATGCCGTTTTTATTTTTAATTTGGCGTGGAGTTCCTCCTCAGAAGTAGTACAATGAGTTGCACATTTTTATTCACAACGCAAGCCAGCTGCGAATCAGATGCGTGCCCATAGAAGATAATGGGCCTGAATTCGCACCTGAGCCGCACCACACTGTCCAAAAATCGCACATGGTTTTTCTGCAATGCGCAGTGCGAATGCACCGGAGATATGTGAACATGCCTCATTCAAATCAATGTATTTTGAAATGTCCTGCAAATTCACAGTGTTTTAAGCCGCTGCGAATTCGCATAGGTGTGAACCCAGGCTTCAACCCCTTTCTCTACAGGCTCAGCTGCACTATACAGTGAATGAATGGAAAGTGCCTTGTACAGAGGCCCCGTTCATTTATAAACAGAATCATAGTAAACACAGTTTATTATGCTTCAGTGATGAATGAACATAGCGAGCGATTTGTTTCTGATCACTCACTGGGGGTTATTTACGAAAGGCAAATCCACTTTGCACTACAAGTGCACTTGGAAATGCAGTCGCTGTAAATCAGAGGGGTAGATCTGAAATGAGGGGAAGCTCTGCTGATTTTATCATCCAATCATGTGCAAGCTAAAATGCTGTGTTTTTTTTTTTTTTCCTTGCATGTCCCTCTCATATCTACAGTGACTGCACTTGTAGTGCAAAGTGGATTTGCCTTTAGTAAATAACACCCACTGTGTTCATTGAATGAAGGGGCAGGTAAATAAAATATATTTACTAGTCCCTTCCCCTGTTCTCCGTCTTAAAATATCCCCTACTGTGCCAGCAACAGCAAATTATACTGTTCTCTTTTGGGAATACTTTAGCTGATGACAGCACTTAGTGGAGGAGTTCTTTAATTTCTAATATACAAGCAGACAGGTTCTTTTGACTTTCATCATGAGAGGAAAGGAGGGAAGCCAGCAGTACTATGGGGGGGGGGGGGGATTATAGACAGGGCGAAGAGGATGGTGCATATGGAGGGTTATCAGGGTGGCAATTACAGATCTGATCCACTGTGTGGCTCTCTCTGCAGCAGCTGAAAGCCAGCGAGAGGGAGAGGAGGAGAAGCTAACTTTCACCTGCTGCAGAGAGAGCCACACAGAGGATTGGCTCTGTAATTGCCACCACCTCCCTGTGCACATATGATATTGGCAACCCTGGAATGGAAAACCTCATTGTCCAAGGTGGAGAGGGGAGGGTGGGGGTCTTTGGGGGGGGGGGGGACAACTGAAATCTGGGGGGGGGGGGGGGTTGCACCCTCCTAGAGCCAGCCATGATTATTTCCATAATGTTGTGTATCTATATTTGTATGGTTAATGTTACAGTATATGCTGTAGTATGCATATATGCAACAGTTCCTCTGCTCCAAATTACTTTGCTTAGATTACTAGTTAAAGCGGTGTTCCAGCCGCAATTTTTTTTTTTTTTTTTAAAGTCAGCAGCTACAAACACTGTAGCTGCTGACTTTTAATAAGAAAACGTACCTGTCCAGGGAGCCTGCGATGTCGGCCCCCCGAGGCCGATTCGTCTATTGGATGCCGGCACCGCCATCTTAATGAAGGGAAACAGGCAGTGGAGCCTTGCGTCTTCACTGCCTGTTTCCTACTGCGCATGCGCGTGTGGCGCAGCGCTTTGTTAATGACCCTGTTGTTTTCTGGGACACACACATGTCCCAGAAGACAACGAGGCAGCTCACTGAAGAGGAGGAAGCGCTGTGGAATAGGAAGAGGCAGATTAGGAAGACTGCCTAGCAACAGGGGTTTCTGGTAAGTAAAAAATAATTTTTTTTACAATGTTTTTTTAATATATTTTTTTGAGAATGTTATGCTGTGTACACACGACCGGACATTCCGTCCGAAAAGGTCTGACAGAATCATTCCGTCGGATATTCTGATCGTGTGTGGGATAATCCGATCCTTTTTCTTCAAAAAATTCAGACGGACCTAGAAATAGAACATGCTTTAAATCTTTCCTACGGAATAAATTTTTATCGGGAAAACCGTTCGTCTGTATGCTGGTCCGACGGACCAAATACGACGCAAGGGCAGCTATTGGCTACTGGCTATTGAACTTCCTTTCTAGTCTCGTCGTACGTCATCGCGTTGGAAACGAACGGACTTTGGTCCGATTGTGTGTGGGCAAATCCGTCCAGTCGGAACTCCGCCGGGAAGACCGTCGGAGTTTATTCTGACGGAAAGTCCGGTCGTGTGTATGCGGCATTAATGTTCTTTTTTATTTTGGGGTGGTTCTTCGCTTTAATTCCCCTCTGTCCTGAGTGGAGGCACTGACAACTTTATTATCAAGCCCACTCCTCCATTTACTGAAGGTTCTGGTTATCCTATTTACCTGCAGGTGTAGCGCACTATTCTGTTTGTGGAGGGACATTTCTCATAACCCACCCACAAGAGGACTACAAGAAAAAAATATTTATAATGTTTTTTTTACACATTGTATAGTAATAGTAAAGGTTTGTTTTATTTTTTTTTTGTTTTAAAATAACAAACATGTTATATTTACCTCATCTGTGGAATGGTTTTGCACAGAGCAGCCCCGATCCTCCTCTTCTCGGGTCCACCGCCAGAGCTCCTGGTTCCAACCCCCTGTCGAGTGCCCCCATAGCAAGCCACTTGCTATGGGGGAACTTGTGTGTGTGTACCCGCTCCCGTGCCCCGTTCTGAGTGTCCATAAGACACACAGAGCAGAACTTGACCCTGCCCCTCGCTCTTTCGCCACTGGCTCTGATTGACAGCAGCAGAAGCCAATGGCTCCTGCTGCTGTATCTAAGCCAAGCAGGAGCGAGGGACCCAAGAGAGCCTTGTCTCTCATGCACATCGCTCAATGGAGATTGGGCTCAGGTATGTATTGACCACCTTCCAGCAAGTCGCTGGATTTTCGGTGGTTATACCGAGATGATGCCTTTAGCTGCAGGTATCATCCCGGGACTGTTTTTTACAGCCGGCGGTCGGTTTCTTGAAAAAGCAACCAGAATGGCTCACCAGCTGGCCGGCTGTAATAACAAGCAGTGGGGGGGGGGGGGGACGACGTCCGGCCTCCTCCCAACGCCATCCGCTGCTCTCTTGGGCTCTCGCGTCCCACCGAGAGACCCGAGCGACCATGACATCACTTCTGGTTTACTCAGAAACTTAGGGTGCCAGTTTTTGGGGAAAAAAAAGCATTCAGAAGCTCCAATCTTGGTGTTTTGAATGCTTTTAGGTACAGTGGAGAGATTTGGGGTTCTATAGAACCCAGATCTCTCCATAAAGAGGACCTGATCATCAGATGTGTATTTTTTGTGCATTATTATGGTGTAGGTGGACTCGGAGATGACTGACACTAGCTCTCTATTTATTCAGACGGCATCTGCACCCAAGGCTTTTTTTTTATTTTACAGGTATTAGCAGTGACATTAGATATATTTAATAATGGTTTATATTAAAACAAATCTTTTTTGTGAGTTTCTAGTGAATGTAATCAATCAGCATACTATATCCCACCGCCATAGTGTTTAGAAATAAGAGGGCATGGAGGAGGAGGGAGGGGAGTGTCATTTATCACTGTGTACTGTATACATCCACATGTGTGACTCTTTAGTCACATGGGCTGCACAGATCAGAAAATTAGGAAATGAAGGGCTTAGAAGGAAACTGAAATTGAGCATGCTCAGTAGAGGACACAATCTCAGGCTGCAGTGGGGGGCACACTCTGTTATATAGCATGTAATTCGTTTTTCATAGTCTGGGTTTAATGACATTTTAAATGCCCCACTTCCCAAATGCACAATAACAGATATTTAGACACACAGTGGGCAGCTGGTGTACAAATTGCACAAAAGAGAGTAGGCACTTTTTATTTTTTTAGCTGCAGAAAAAGGCACAGTATTCTGTTACCATGTTTCTTGGCGTGTAATTTTTCATGCACATTAGCAAAGTGCACCATGGAGTGCCATTAAGAAGTAACATCTCTGTTTTGTGCCTGCAAAAATAAAAAATTGTGCTATTTTGTGCGCTGCGGGGTGGTGTGCGATTTTGCTTGCGTTCCTTTCAGCCCCTAGCATTCGCAAGCTCCATTTTATGCATCTATTTTAGCTTTGTAAAAACGGTAAGACAATGAATGTTCTGTACACAGAGTGTGTCTGCTCTGTTTGTACAGATGACAATCACACCGCCAGCGATCCCAATGTCTCTGCTGTGGCTCCAGTCAATGTCACTGTCTAGCTCCGCCCCGTTCTTCATGGCTGCTCTCTGCTGCCACCTGTGGCCAGTCATAAAACGCACACATTACCGGTGTGATCAGATCCCCGGGCCGCCATGGGCAGTGAGGATCGGGATGTCAGCGAGGAGGATCCGGAGGTACTGGAACTGGAAGGACTGGGCCAGACCCCCCCTCTGGAGACGAATGGATGCCTCCAAAACTCCACATGGGATGTGGACGGGCAGAGCGGCGCACTCAGCGCAGAGGGGGGGACGGGGGATCCAGGTGAGATTACCCTTGTCACCTCTGACTGTCCCCGAGCTGTGGTCACTCCGGGGGAGAAGAGCCGCTGTCCGCAAATGTTCTGTGTCCGGTTCATGGTGACCAAGGAGGAGAGCGGTAAGAAGTTTTATCCTTTATATACTCTCATCATTGCTATTCCACTGACTCCTGACCTCGCTATATGATGTAACAAAGCACTATACAATGTAATAACACACTATACAATATAAAACAAAATACTATACTATGTAATAAAAAACTGTACAATGTAATAAAGCACAGTACAATATACAAAACACTATACAATGTAATAACACACTGTACAATATAAAACAAAACATTATACAATGTAATAAAACACTGTACAATATAATAACACAGTGTACAATATAAAACAAAATACTATACAATGTAATAACACACTACTATACAATGTAATAACACACTGTACAATATAAAACAAAACACTATACAATGTAATAAAACACTGTACAATATAAAACAAAATACTATACTATGTAATAAAACACTGTACAATATAAAACAAAATACTATACTATGTAATAAAAAACTGTACAATGTAATAAAGCACAGTACAATATACAAAACACTATACAATGTAATAACACACTGTACAATATAAAACAAAACATTATACAATGTAATAAAACACTGTACAATATAAAACAAAATACTATACAATGTAATAACACACTGTACAATATAAAACAAAACACTATACAATGTAATAAAACACTGTACAATATAAAACAAAATACAGGGGGTCCCCGACTTACGAACGCCCGACCTACGAACAACCCCTACTTATGAACGGGGCGCTGCGGGGACCCTCCGCCATTTTTTGCTGTTGTTCGCCGTCTTTCGGCCGTTCTGCGCATGCGCGGCCATACGGAGCCTCGGAAAATGCCGGAAATGTCCGGAATTTGCCACGCATGCGCAGAGCGGCATTAGAGGGAACATCGGAAATGTCCGGAAATCTCCGTATTTGTCGGTCTGCGCATGTGCAGCCGACTTACGAACATTTCCGACTTCCGTACAGGCGGGCAGTCCCTAACGAGTTCGTAACTCGGGGACCCTCTGTACTATACTATGTAATAAACTGTACAATTTAATAAAGCACAGTACAATATACAAAACACTATACAATGTAATAACACACTTTACAATATAAAACAAAACACTATACAATGTAATAACACACTGTACAATATAAAACAAAACACTATACAATGTAATAACACACTGTACAATATAAAACAAAATACTATACAATGTAATAACACACTGTACAATATAAAACAAAACATTATACTATGTAATAAAACACTGTACAATATAAAACAAAATACTATACTATGTAATAAACTGTACAATGTAATAAAGCACAGTACAATATACAAAACACTATACAATGTAATAACACACTGTACAATATAAAACAAAACACTATACAATGTAATAACACACTGTACAATATAAAACAAAATACTATACAATGAAATAAAACACAGTACAATATAAACAAAATACTATACTGTACAATCTAGAAAATATACATTAACAAAACTATACAACCTAAAAAAACTATATAAGATAACTTGTTCCTGAGCGAGCTGGATACATAGAGGTTTGGATGATGATCCACCAATGGAAATGCATCTTTGGTCATTGAGGCCTGGTTCACACCTATGCAGTTTGCATACAGGTGATACTCGAAAAACTTAGAATATCGTGCTAAAGTTCATTTATTTCACTATTGCAACTTAAAAGGTGATTTGGAAACCAAGGACCCAGAGTATGGAGGAAGAATGGAGAGGCCCACACTGCAAGATGCTTGAAGTCCAGTGTGAAGTTTCCACAGTCTGTGTTGATTTGGGGAGCCATGTCATCTGCTGGTGTTGGTCCACTGTAAGTCCAGGGTCAATGCAGCTGTCTACCAGGAGATTTTGGAGCACTTCATGCTTCCTTCTGCAGACGAGCTCTATGGAGACGCTGACTTTATTTTCCAGCAGGACTTGGCACCTGCCCACACTGCCAAAAGCACCAAAACCTGGTTTAGTGACCGTGGAAACTCACCTGACCTGAACCCCATAGAGAATCTATGGGACATTGCCAAGAGAAAGATGAGACATGAGACCGGACAATGCAGAAGAGCTGAAGGCCGCTATTGAAGCATCCTGGTCTTGCATAACACCTCAACAGTGCCACAGGCTGATAGCTTCCATGCCACGCTGCATTGAGGCAGTAATTGCTGCAAAAGGGGCCCAAACCAAGTACTGGGTACATTTGCATACTTATACTTTTCAGAGGTCTGATATTGTTCTATGTATAATCCTTGTTTTATTGATTGCATGTAATATTCTAATTGTCTGGGATTGTGGATTTGGGGTTTTCATGAGCTGTAAGCCATAATTATCACAATTATAACAAATCACGACTTGAACTATCTTGCTTTGGATGTAATGAGTTTATCTCATATATTAGTTTCACCTTTTAAGTTGCATTAGTGAAATAAATGAACCTTTGCACGATATCCAAATTTTTCGAGTATCAACTGTAAAGCCCCATACACCCGGTCCGACGGATTTTGTCCGATACTGGTGTTGCATACACACGGTCGGACAAAGTTGTCGGAAAATCCGATCATTCTGAACGTGGTGACGTTTGTTGCCTACGACGGGACTACGTAGAGGCTAGTAGTCAATAGCTTTGGTCTTGTAATGTGATCTGAGCATGCGTGGCACTTTGTCCGTCGGAATTCGCTACACACGATCGGAATTGGTGTGATCGGACTTTGTTGTCGGAAAATTTTTAGAGCAGGAGATACAACTTTGTCCGTCAGACAATCCGATGGAAAATGTCCGATGGTGCCTACACACGGTCGGAATTTCCGACAACAAGGTCCGATAGGACAGAATCCATCGGAAAATCCGACCGTGTGTATGGGGCTTAAGTGTGAACCAGGCCTTATTGGGCGTATTTTGAGCGTTTATACAGGCTTTTTTCATGTGCATTTCAGGCTTGAGCATTTCTTTATAAACTGTTTTTAACCAAAAGAAAATGAATTACCAGGCAAGAAAACGCCGTTGCCAAAACACAAGCTTCAGGTGACAATACACTCAGGGGTGAATATATCCGGTTGTTTATCAGGCTTTTTGTGAGCATTATTCATAAGGTTTCAGGCTTGAGTTTTTTTCTATTTATTTATTTATTTATTTTTTTAATCATTTTTGGCCAATGAAAAGCTAGGAAAGATTTTTTTTTTATTTTTGTAATTTTTTTTCAGGTTCTCCTATTGAAACCTCTTAGGCCACATTTACATCTAGCTATTTGAGACACATGGTTATTCCCTGAGTCACATAGGGCAGCCCATTGATTTCAATGGGCTACCCTATATGTGACATGGAGCATTTTCCTGCGTTCTAGTGTGCAGTTTTTACCATGAGTTTTTGTACGTGGCAAAATGCGCATTTGCTTGCCGTATTTGGGGTGCCATTAACAATTATTGACACCGCAACATGCATTTTTTGTGCATTCCCGAAACACATACATTCCTGGAATGCACATATTTATTACAGGTATTTATATAGTACTGACGTTATACACAGTGCTTTACATACTGTACATACACATCAGTCCCTGTTCTCAAGAAGCCTCCAATCTAAGGTCCCTGCCTCGCATACATACAGATATCAGGGACGATTAACCTACCAGCCTGACTATGGGATGTGTGGGGTATCCGACACAAGCACAGGTGGAACATGTAAACTCCATGCAGATAGTGTCCTGATTGGGATTCAGGCCCCAGTGCTCCAAGGCATAGGTGCCACCCGCTAAGCCACTTTGTGTCTTTTGAATGATATTGTGCTCATTTCAATCGTGACTGTTTGAGCCAATGGAAAACTAGTTACTGAGCAAGAAAACACCTGAAAAAATTGTTGGTGTTTGTACTAGTACAAATGCTCCAATACTTAACCCCATACTTGGGCAGTTAGGGACGATTATTAGTGCGGTGGTGGGGGCAGTTACAAGCACCGATCTCCCTGTATAGATTTCAATAAAGCAGCTTACAGACACTTCTCCCTTCCCCCCTCCAGCTGCTTTATTAAAATCTATACAGGGAGATTGGCGCTTGTAACTCCCTCACCGCACCGATCATCCTCTGACTGTCCCCTGTGTCCTTCTCTATGTCCTCCTCTGTGTGCTCCTCCAGTCCTTCTCTAGTCAACTTCTGTGTCCTCCAGTCCTCCCTCCAGCCCCCATCCGTGTCCTCCCTCCAGTCCCCATCCGTGTCCTCCCTCCAGTCCCCATCCTTGTCCTCCCTCCAGTCCCCATCCGTGTCCTCCCTCCAGTCCCCATCCGTGTCCTCCCTCCAGTCCCCATCCTTGTCCTCCCTCCAGTCCCCATCCGTGTCCTCCCTCCAGTCCCCATCCGTGTCCTCCCTCCAGTCCCCCTCCGTGTCCTCCCTCCAGCCCCCATCCGTGTCCTCCCTCCAGTCCCCATCCTTGTCCTCCCTCCAGTCCCCATCCGTGTCCTCCCTCCAGTCCCCATCCGTGTCCTCCCTCCAGTCCCCATCCGTGTCCTCCCTCCAGTCCCCATCCGTGTCCTCCCTCCAGTCCCCATCCGTGTCCTCCCTCCAGTCCCCATCCGTGTCCTCCCTCCAGTCCCCATCCGTGTCCTCCCTCCAGTCCCCATCCGTGTCCTCCCTCCAGTCCCCATCCTTGTCCTCCCTCCAGTCCCCATCCGTGTCCTCCCTCCAGTCCCCATCCGTGTCCTCCCTCCAGTCCCCCTCCGTGTCCTCCCTCTAATCACTCTCTGTGTCTTCCATGCTCCTCTAATCCCCCTCCGTGTCTTCCGTGCTCCTCTAATCCCCCTCTGTGTCTTCCGTGCTCCTCTAATCCCCCTCCGTGTCTTCTGTATTCTGTGTTGATCTGTCAGGATGGAGAGCGGAGGAAGGAGAAGGTAAATAGGTAATTTACCGGCTTCTTCCTTTTCTGAATGCACAGATTAAGTGATCACTGACCCTGTCCATTCATAACTAAGCAAAGTAAACTGTTTGCAATGCTTCAGTTTATGAATGGAGAGGAGCCGCTGTCTCCTGTCCATTCATCTGCAGTGCAGATGAGGCTCCAGAGAAAGGGAATGGAGAATCTCTGTCCTCAGTTTCTCTGTCTCAAAAGGGAGATGTCAGGGGTCTGTTTAGATCCCTGATATGTCACCAAAGCCCCCCCCCCCCCCCCAACAGGGCTGATAAAAAAAAAAAAAAAAATGTATAAATATTTAAAAGGTAAAATTGTAAAAAAAATTAATAAAAAATAAAATAAAAAACACTGCCACTGTCCACTCCCCCCACAAAAAAAAAAGCAGAAAGCAAAAAATATATAAATTGTAAAAAAAAAAAAAATAAAATAGTAAAAAGTAAAATTGTAAAAAAATAAATAAAATAAAAATAAAAAACGACTGACACTGACAGTCCACTATCACATAAAAAATAGTATCGGTTATCAGTATCGGCGAGTACTTTAAAAAAAGGATCGTATTGGTGCAGCCCTAGTGTTTTTTGTTCATTTTTAGGAGTCACTTTGCACCAAAAGTCACCGTTTTGCTTTGTGTCTATTAAAGGTTCCTGCTGTCAAAGCAAAGGAAACTTAGACCACATGATCTTAAAAACCAAACTATGCAATCTAACAAATAAATTAGCAAAATAAGCTAAATATCCATAATAACACAGACGCGCATCCACTTTTTCAAGTGACAGGCTTCAGGTGACACCACACTCAGGTGTGAATGGGCAGCACTGAATACAATGGGAATGCATCTTTGGTCATTTAACAGACTTTTTTGAGCATTTCTAAGCGATTTGTGTGCCTTTTAAGCTTGAGTTTTTTATGTTCTTTTAAATCTTTGTTTTATTGGGTTTTGTAGAAAAAAATTTGTACAAAACATGTACAGATAGGTAATTTGGGGCTTTTTTAAACTATTTTTATCCAAAGGACAAAAATACTACTAAGCAAGAAAACACCCCACCCCAAAAAAAGTTTTTGTGTGTTTTTTCTCAGACACTTCCATTGAGGCTGGGTTCACACTATGTGCAGCTGCGGGGCACAGCAGGGGTCGGGTGCGCGTCTGTTCACCATTTCAGGTTCGAATTGGGTCTGAATTTTTGCCTGAATTCAGACCTGAAACCAAGCCAAAGACGCACAGGACCCTTCTGATGTACGCCAGTGTTGCCAAACGTCAGTATTTTTTACTGGCAGCCAGTAAAAAGTGGGCACTTTTCTCCTGCCAGTAAATGCCAGTGACAGGAAACAGTTACCAGTAATAAATATGGCTGGTATGCTCGGTGGTTGCACTGCTGGGTGCTCCGCAGCCGCCTCAGAGATGTGTAAACCAGCTCCATTGAGAGCCGGTCACACTCTCCTGTCATCCGAATTGGATGCGGCGAAACCTGCATCCAGTTTACATAAGTGTGAACCCAGCCTAAAGTCTACTGGGGATAAAACATGTGACTCTGCCCCAAAAGAAGCTCATTTACTTTTTAAGTGGTGAGCTATAGGCAACAAGATATTCAGATGTGAACAGGATCAATAGAATATAATGAATCGCACAGAATCCCTGTTCAAATCACATGCGATTCTTTGCAGTGCGTTTTCAGCCCTTTCATTTTGTATGGGCTCAAATCGCACTGCAAAGGTATCATTCTCAGGAATCGAGTACTCATGCAAATGCTTAATACTGGCACCAATACCAGCAACCCTAATAAAGTATACCGTATATACTCGAGTATAAACCGAGTTTTTTCAGCACATTTTTATGTGCTGAAAGTGCCCCCCTCGGCTTATACTCGAGTCAAGCACTTTTCTGCAGCAGAGACTGACATTTTCCGACTCGACTTTGACGCTCTGTATCTCGGGGGTCACTTGGTGCTAGTGCCAAATTTGGTGTGTAAACCCAGTCTAACCAACACTACAACATATCCAAATTTGGGGTTCCTAGCACCAAGTGGCCCCGAGATACAGGGCCCCAAAATCAGTCAACTGTGTCCATCTGCAGCAATGTCATTTTGGGACCCTTTGGGTCCGTAGAGACCACAATTTTGGCTGCAGCTAGGTGGCATTTAGGAACCCTTAACTACCAAGTTTGAAGTTCGGGGGACCTATGGCTGAAAAAATGGGCACAGTGAGGCATGCAAATGGGCACAGTGAGGCATTGTTGACCCTCTTTTCCACTTACAGTAGCTGCGCATTTCTCACCCTAGGCTTATACTCGAGTCAATACATTTTTCCCAGTTTTTTGTGGTAAAATTAGGTGCCTCAGCTTATATTCGGGTCGGCTTATACTCGAGTTTATACGGTATTACATATTTAGCCGCCGAGAGTTTCATTATTATTATTATACAGGATTAATATAGCGCCAACAGTTTGCACAGCGCTTTACCTATTTGCATTACTTGGGGGATAAAGGAGTAAATGTTAACAACTGCTCTAGTATTAAAGCAGATTGCCTGTTTCTGAGCACAATTTTTTGCATTTTTGAACCCATAGACTTTTAACTATTAGCACCTGAAAAACACACATGAACACCCAAGCATTTTTCTGGCTTCCCATTAAAGTATACAGGGTCAAAAGGGTACATTTTCCTTAATGAAGAGGTTCAATCTCCCCCCCCCCCCCCCCAAAAAAAAAAAAATACTGTAGCTGCTGATTTTTATTTTTTTTATCAAAAAGGTGTTTATTGAACACGTTTAGACAGTTTCCAATGTACAAGCATGCATTAGCATATGGTTATATTTACATTTCGCGGTCATCTTAGTGCCCTTCACATTTATCTTATCACAACCTTCAAGTCCACAATATACTGAGGCATATACACTTACCGTATATACTCGAGTATAAGCCGAGTTTTTCAGCACATTTTTTTGTGCTGAAAGTGCCCCCCCCCTCGGCTTATACTCGAGTCAAGCACTTTTCTGCAGCAAAAAAAAAAAATTCCGACCCGACTTTGGGGCCCCGTATCTCGGGGCCACTTGGGTCTAGGAGTCCCAAATTTGGTGTGCCAACCCAGTGGACCTAGCACTATAACATATCCAAAGATGGCATTCCTAGCCCTAAGTGGCCCCGAGATACGGGGCCCCAAATTCGGTTCGGAAAATGTCATTCTCTGCTGCAGAAAAGTGCTTGACATTTTCTGATCCGAATTTGGGGCCCCATATCTCGGGGACACTTGGAGCTAGGAACCCCAAATTTGGCATTCAAACCCAGTTGAACTAGCACTACAACATATCCAAAGATGGGGTTCCTAGCACTAAGTGCCCCGAGATACAGGGCCCCAAAGTCGGTTCAGAAAATGTCATTCTCTGCTGCAGAAAAGTGCTTGAGATTTTCTGACCCGAATTTGGGGCCCCATATCTCGGGGACACTTGGTGCTAGGAACCCCAAATGTTGTATTCCAACCCAGTGGAATTAGCACTACAACATATCTAAAGATGGGGTTCCTAGCACTAAGTGACCCCGAGATACAGGGCCCCAAATCGGTCAACTGTGTCCATCTGCATGGGCACAGTGAGGCTGCAAATGGGCATCATTGACCCTCTTTTCCACTTACAGGAGCTGCGCATTTCTCACCCTAGGCTTATACTCGAGTCAATAAGTTTTCCCAGTTGTTTGTGGTAAAATTAGGTGCCTCGGCTTATATTCGGGTCGGCCTATACTCGAGTATATACGGTATATGTTACATTTGGTGTTGAGCATTTCTAGCTCATTGGGGTACTCCCGTAGGGCCTTGCAAGATTCTGGACATCACCAGTTCCCTGGGACTTAGTCCAGGGGTATCTAGCCATGGCGACCAGATTCTTTCGAATCTACCTGGGCTTCCCCTGTTGGTAGGTAGGTTTGGAGCTCCGCTTAAATGCAGAACTAAAGTCAAAAAGTTCTTGGTCCCTATCGGCAGTATGCAACAGTTCCTTGGGGGGATTCCCTAGTGCTGGTGCAGATGCTGACTGGAGAGGCTGCCCTCACATGGGGGACACTGTTCTACCTGCATGGTGGGGGAGAGGAGGCCTCTTGGGAGAATAGGGTCAGGTTTTTGTGGTTGAAAAGGAACAACAACTAAAGAAGAGCCTCTATATCAGGGATATGCAATTAGCGGACCTCCGGCTGTTGCAGAACTACAAGTCCCATGAGGCATAGCAAGAATCTGACAGCCACAAGCATGACACCCAGAGGCATGATGGGACTTGTAGTTTTGCAACAGCTGGAGGTCCGCTTATTGCATATCCCTGCTCTATATGCAAGTCCTGTAAAAACGCCAGATCAGTACTATGGACAGCGCAAACATTGCACTTCTTATTCTTGTTTGGCAGGTAAAATGGCTCTTATAGCATTGTATATCTGTGTAAATGAGTTTGCCTGACATTTAGTTTTTGTTTACAAACTAATGGATATTTAAAGAGCAAAAACGAGGCTTGTTATATATATGTGGTTAACACATCAATTAAGTTGCTAACTAATCAACCCCTAAATGTATAGAAGAAAACAGTAGTTTCCAAAGAGAGGAAACAAGAAAAATTGGGGCTTATTGAAAAGGTCGCATACATATTGTTCTGTAGTATATATAAATACAGGTACCAGAGGTTTTTAAGAAAAATTTCCTTGGTATATTTATTGAAAAAAAATGTATAATTTAACCACATGTGTAGCAAAAGTTAGTTAAAGCACAACAATAAAACTAGACATTTGTACAAATGTTTGTTGGTTCAAATGTGAACCAAATCAAAACAGATACATACTGGGGGGGACATTTACAAACATGTAACATATAAAACAATTGTCGTCCGGACGCCAGGGAAAACTTGCAGTGTATTAACCCAATGAAAAGCCGTGAGGCTGTATGTTTGTGATTTAAATAGGGTAGTGGGAGAAAACTCCCATAGAACCGAATAATTTGGGTTTAGACACTGCACGTACTCCCCAGGGGGGCTCGAGCCTATTGGGGAGGGAAGGGAGGGGGTGGTAGAAGGGAAAGGGGAAGAGTAATCACGGAAAATGAAGTTGGTAGTAGCACAAAATTCCTGCCAAAGCAGTCCTGAATAGATTCAGCTGATGACGTAAGCAGAGAGTTTTCCAATAGTTGGTAATATGTAGATTTGTGTATAGTTGTACCCGATGTTTTATAGTTAAATAGCTATTACTCAAGCATAGTATGTGATGCTCGGTATATGTATATACTCTTATTTCTTTGCTTTAATTTATAACCACAAGTAAGGTATTTCTATTTCATATCTAATGGTTCTCTTAGCGGAGATTGTCCATTTTGCTTGTAGAGTCAAAGAAATAAAGCAGGGGTATTTAAATAAACAGAGTCTATTTAGGGTCGTTTCAGGATTGCATGAGGTAACCAGCATACATTACCGCCTTCACTGTCCGATGTAGTCGTGGGTTGTGGGATGCATCAAGAGCCCTTCTCCGTGCCGTGCAGAGAGCCAAATTTCGCCAGTGGTGGAAAGGATTACAAAAATCACTTTCGTGGTGTGCAGCGCTGCTGATTTCCCATGGTTAGGTTTGGTGGTTCCGTCAATATAGATTGTAGCTGTCCGCCCACAATGTATGAAGTGCGGTTTGCTGGTAGGTGCATGTGTCTGCTGTTTCAGAGTATCAGCCAGACATCTCATTCATTTCCGTGTCTCTTCATCCCAGAGTGTCGGCTCGTGCACGCCTGTGGGATGTTGCGTCCTGGCGTCCGTGAGACAGTGACGTCAACGCGTTTCACAAAGGGGTGTGTAGCTTCTTCTGGACGTTGTGGTGGCGTCAGAGGGCTCCTTCTTATTGGTGTCCAGCCCTCGTTTACGCCTACCACATTGAGCTGATTGCTCGATCATGAAGGATTGCCCCATGTATGTAGATTTTTCCGTAACTTTAAAAGATTTATTGTTTTAAACCTCAAAGGCGCAATGATAACCAAAACAAGGGTTATATACATTCGTTTGTGGAGGTTTCATTAGGGTCTATTTTTGGTGTTCATAATAATGCACGTAATAGTCATACCACCAGTTGCGGATTACCTTAAGTTATATCGGGTAAAGAGCAGATGCCGGGTTTCATAGTTTGTATGGTTATAAGTCTAAAGTGCATAATAGGGGTGATCCAGATATCATCTCCTTGTCAGGTAAACGTCTCTTCAATAGGTCACATTGTGTTGTTTTCCTATTGTGATGGTATATATGACTATATGTTAAGTCCACCGTTGAATGACAAGGAGTGAGTATATAGGGATTCGATACATTGTGTATACATACACATATCGTAAAATCAGGATTTGTCCGGTAACTGTGCAGATCGAGGGTGTTACGCTATGGCATTGTCAAACTCAATGCCATAAAGAGAACTTCATTCAGTTATTGAAGTCTAATATGAGGCATAACTAATCTGCACGGAAACCGGATATAAGGATAATGCAGCATTCATATGGGGGTCAGACCATCTAATATCTCATGAGGAAAAATGGAAGGGGAAAGAGATAATGGGAAAAGGAGACAGGAGAGAGGGAAAAGTGAGGGTATAACAATACGATTACAATCATTTTAGTTATATATTTGATTAGCTGGAGAGGTACAAATTGTGAGTTGGGATTCAAGACCCAATACATCTGTGTCTTTCCTCTTTAAACCTTTTCTATTTGTTAAATCACTTTTATGCGTTTAAGAAAGGTTGAAGGTTGAGGTCCGTGTTGAGGCCCAGCGGGAATAGAGTTCCAAGACGGAATATCCATCTCTTTTCCCGCTGTTGTAGGACCTGATCAAAGTCACCCCTGCGGGGGGAAAGATTTAGGGCGTAGATGCCTTTAACTTTCATGCCAGTTAGTTTGCCCTGGTGAAACTTTGCGAAATGTTTTGCGACTGGTTTCTCCGGGTTCTTTTCTCCTATCTCTCTTATATGTTCTCCTATGCGGATCCTAAGCTGGCGTTTCGTTTTACCTATATATTTCTTATTACAGGGACAGGTGATCAACCCTGAGGTTTAAAACAATAAATCTTTTAAAGTTACGGAAAAATCTACATACATGGGGCAATCCTTCATGATCGAGCAATCAGCTCAATGTGGTAGGCGTAAACGAGGGCTGGACACCAATAAGAAGGAGCCCTCTGACGCCACCACAACGTCCAGAAGAAGCTACACACCCCTTTGTGAAACGCGTTGACGTCACTGTCTCACGGACGCCAGGACGCAACATCCCACAGGCGTGCACGAGCCGACACTCTGGGATGAAGAGACACGGAAATGAATGAGATGTCTGGCTGATACTCTGATACAGCAGACACATGCACCTACCAGCAAACCGCACTTCATACATTGTGGGCGGACAGCTACAATCTATATTGACGGAACCACCAAACCTAACCATGGGAAATCAGCAGCGCTGCACACCACGAAAGTGATTTTTGTAATCCTTTCCACCACTGGCGAAATTTGGCTCTCTGCACGGCACGGAGAAGGGCTCTTGATGCATCCCACAACCCACGACTACATCGGACAGTGAAGGCGGTAATGTATGCTGGTTACCTCATGCAATCCTGAAACAACCCTAAATAGACTCTGTTTATTTAAATACCCCTGCTTTATTTCTTTGACTCTACAAGCAAAATGGACAATCTCCGCTAAGAGAACCATTAGATATGAAATAGAAATACCTTACTTGTGGTTATAAATTAAAGCAAAGAAATAAGAGTATATACATATACCGAGCATCACATACTATGCTTGAGTAATAGCTATTTAACTATAAAACATCGGGTACAACTATACACAAATCTACATATTACCAACTATTGGAAAACTCTCTGCTTACGTCATCAGCTGAATCTATTCAGGACTGCTTTGGCAGGAATTTTGTGCTACTACCAACTTCATTTTCCGTGATTACTCTTCCCCTTTCCCTTCTACCACCCCCTCCCTTCCCTCCCCAATAGGCTCGAGCCCCCCTGGGGAGTACGTGCAGTGTCTAAACCCAAATTATTCGGTTCTATGGGAGTTTTCTCCCACTACCCTATTTAAATCACAAACATACAGCCTCACGGCTTTTCATTGGGTTAATACACTGCAAGTTTTCCCTGGCGTCCGGACGACAATTGTTTTATATGTTACATGTTTGTAAATGTCCCCCCCAGTATGTATCTGTTTTGATTTGGTTCACATTTGAACCAACAAACATTTGTACAAATGTCTAGTTTTATTGTTGTGCTTTAACTAACTTTTGCTACACATGTGGTTAAATTATAAATTTTTTCAATAAATATACCAAGGAAATTTTTCTTAAAAACCTCTGGTACCTGTATTTATATATACTACAGAACAATATGTATGCGACCTTTTCAATAAGCCCCAATTTTTCTTGTTTCCTCTCTTTGGAAACTACTGTTTTCTTGTTTACAAACTAGTTTCATTGGGTACAAAAAAAGTGATATCATATGTCAAGGGAAATGCATTACGTAAGGTTTACGTAAGTAAGGAAGATATTATGTTAAAGTATACAGTAGTTGATAGATGTACATTGTTATGGTTGCCCAACATGCTAACGGTAGTATCCTTGAATTCCATAAACAACTTATATCTTTCAATGATCTCTAATGAAAAGTATTGTTATTCAGGGTTTAAGAAGTGTTTAGAATGATTGATTGAAGCAGGGATCCCTGATTTTTTTTATCATATAAATTATTTGTATTATGTAAGGTGTGACATTTTTTTTCCATGAGGTTAATATTGTTAGTTCTTATTTTCAATTGGGCTAGAGGTACCGATGAGGGATTTCCAATGATATGCTATCAGCTAAGGATGAGCCGAACACCCCCCCGTTCGGCTCGCACCAGAACCCGCGAACGGACCTAAAGTCCGTGCGAGCTTTAGAACCCTATTAGTTATAATGGATGCGAACGTTCGAAATTAAAAGTGCTCATTTTAAAGGCTAATATGCATGTTAATGTCATAAAAAGTGTTTGGGGACCTGGGTCCTGCCCCAGGGGACATGTATCAATGCAAAATTTTTTTTTAAAAAACGGCCGTTTTTCAGGAGCAGTGATTTTAATAATGCTTAAATTGAAACAATAAAAGTGTAATATTCCTTTAAATTTCGTACCTGGGGGGTGTCTATAGTATGCCTGTAAAGGGGCGCATGTTTCCCGTGTTTAGAACTGTCTCTGCGCAAAGTGTCATTTTTGAAAGTAAAAAAAGCTATTTAAAAATCACTCGCGGCTAATGTTAATTCACGGCTCCCGTAACACAGAGAACAGTGATTCATTGAAACTCATTAATAAAAAAAAGTCATTGATAAAAAAAAAAAAAAAATTAAAAAAAAAAAGCGTAGGGGTCCCCCCAAATTCAATAACCAGGCCCTTCAGGTCTGGGATGGATATTAAGGGGGATCCCAGCCAAAAAAAAAAAAAAAAAAATGGCGTAGGGTCCCCCTCAAAATCCATACCAGACCCTTGAGGTCTGGTATGGATTTTAAGGGGAACCCTAGCCAAAAAAAATGACGTGGGGTCCCCCTCAAAATCCATACCAGACCCTTATCCGAGCACGCAACCTGGCAGGCCGCAGGAAAAGAGGGGGGACGAGAGCGGCCCCCCCTCTCGCCTGAACCGTACCAGGCCACATGCCCTCAACATTGGGAGGATGCTTTGGGGGTCTAAGACCCCAAAAGCACCTTGTCCCCATGTTGATTAGGACAAGGGCCTCTTCCCCACAACCCTGGCCGGTGGTTGTGGGGGTCTGCGGGCGGGGGGCTTATCGGAATCTGGAAGCCCCCTTTAACAAGGGGACCCCAGATCCCGGCCCCCCCCCTGTGTGAAATGGTAAGGGGGTACAAAAGTACCCCTACCATTTCACCAAAAAAAGTGGCAAAAATGGTAAAAAGGACAGGAGACAGTCTTTGACAATTCCTTTATTAAAATCTTCTTTCTTCTTTCTTCATCCTTCGGATTCTTCATCTTCTCCTTCCTTCATCTTCTTCCATCTTCTTCTTCCATTTTCTTCTTCCTCCGATCCGCTTCTTCTTGCGCTGGTCTTCTCGTCCTTCTCGTCCGGCATCTTCTTCCGTCGGCGTCGGCGTCGGTGTCGGTGTCTTCTTGGGCCGCTCCGCGCAATGGGAGGCTCCCGCTGTGTGAGGCTCCGCTCCATCTGACAGGTCTTTTAAAACGGAGGGCACCTGGTGACCCCGCCCCCCTCTGACATCATGGGGAAAGCCATCATGGAATTCCCCATGACGTCCCTGTGCGTCAGAGGGGGCGGGGTCACCAGGTGCCCTCCATTATAAAAGACCTGTCAGACGGAGCGGAGCCTCACACAGCGGGAGCCTCCCATTGCGCGGAGCGGCCCAAGAAGAGACAGAGACGCCGACGCCGACGGAAGAAGATGCCGGACGAGAAGGACGAGAAGACCAGCGCAAGAAGAAGCGGATCGGAGGAAGAAGAAAATGGAAGAAGAAGATGGAAGAAGATGAAGGAAGGAGAAGATGAAGAAACCGAAGGATGAAGAAAGAAGAAAGAAGATTTTAATAAAGGAATTGTCAAAGACTGTCTCCTGTCCTTTTTACCATTTTTGCCACTTTTTGGTGAAATGGTAGGGGTACTTTTGTACCCCCTTACCATTTCACACAGGGGGGGGGCCGGGATCTGGGGGTCCCCTTGTTAAAGGGGGCTTCCAGATTCCGATAAGCCCCCCGCCCGCAGACCCCCACAACCACCGGCCAGGGTTGTGGGGAAGAGGCCCTTGTCCTAATCAACATGGGGACAAGGTGCTTTTGGGGTCTTAGACCCCCAAAGCATCCTCCCAATGTTGAGGGCATGTGGCCTGGTACGGTTCAGGCGAGAGGGGGGGCCGCTCTCGTCCCCCCCTCTTTTCCTGCGGCCTGCCAGGTTGCGTGCTCGGATAAGGGTCTGGTATGGATTTTGAGGGGACCCCACGCCATTTTTTTTGGCTAGGGTTCCCCTTAAAATCCATACCAGACCTCAAGGGTCTGGTATGGATTTTGAGGGGGACCCTACGCCATTTTTTTTTTTTTTTTTTGGCTGGGATCCCCCTTAATATCCATCCCAGACCTGAAGGGCCTGGTTATTGAATTTGGGGGGGACCCCTACGCTTTTTTTTTTTTTTTGTTTTTTATTAATGAATGACAGCTCTCTGTGTTACAGGAGCCATCAATTCATTAGCCGCGAGTGATTTAAATAGCTTTCTTCCTGCAAAAATGACACTTTTTTGCAGGGAAAGTTCTAAGCACAGGAAACCTGCCCTCCTTCACAGGCTACCTATAGACACCCCCCAGATGTGATACTGCAATGCTGTTCTAACAGCACGCACACACATATCCCCAGAAATAAAGAACATATTGTTGTCAGCAGTCAGCAGCACACTGACACGCTGACACTGTGAGTGAAACATAATATGCGAGGCCGCCGCAGCGGCGGCCTCTTATACCGTGGGGCGTGTATTAAAGCCCCTGAGCTATAATTGGCTACAGGCATCCTGCCTGTAGCCAATTATGGCTCTCCTCGCTGCCGGCGCTGTGATTGGCCAAGCATGCGGGGTCACAGTGCATGCTTGGCCAATCATCAGCCAGCATTGCACTGCGCGGGCCGCAATGCATTGCGGGGCCGCTCGCATCACACGAATTTGATGCGAGCGGTCCCAATAGTTCTGGGCTCGCCGAGCGAGCGAACACCCGGTGCTCGATTCGAACATGGGTTCGAATCGAACACCGGGCTCATCCTTACTATCAGCCAGTGTATTGCATATTGTGTGGATCAGTCTCATATGGCCTGACGTTCAGTTTTAACAATTCACCAGGTTTTTCTCCAGTGAGTGCTTCAGTTATGAAATGTTTACTTCTAATGCATGTGAACTGATGCAGAAAATACTTAGAGATAAGCTGGTTCAGTCTGGTTTGGGGAGATCAGAGGACACACTATATAGCAGATGTGCCTGTCGGATGAGCAGAATATTGACTATTTGTAAACTGGTTGAACGTTGACCAGCTTAGGGCAAGAGAATTGTACTAGTATGAGAATGCCTTTTTTTTGGGGCTCATGCACATGTGTATATGATGTTGCGTACATGCATGCATACAGCATATACTGAAGACAGTCCCTTTCTCTGCAGCACATTACATGAATGAAATAAGGAGTCTGTATAGAGATTCCTTATTCATTCATAAACTGACACACTCAGTTTACTATGATTAGCTATCAGTGGACATAGGAGCGATCTATGTCCACTGTACTACAGGGAGGGGGCTGGTAAACAAATGTTTACCAAGCCCCAGCTTCAGCTCCCCCCCCCCCGCCCCGCTCTCCAGCTTTTTAGGTTACGGGAGCTCAGTGCGGGCAGCAGCTGCAGGTGGCGGGAGGGGAAGGAGGGGGGTTGCCGTAGAGCAGGCATAGATCGGGGATGTGGGACCGGTATGGGGGGGTTACAAAGTGATTGGGGGGATACATCTGGATCCCCTCTAAGCCCCTGCAGCAACAGAAGCCGGCGCGAGTGGCAGAGGAGGGATGTCGGCTTCTGAGGGTAGCTACAGGGAATGGGGTTTGCGGGGGTCGGATCGGGTGTAGGGGGGGGGTGGGATTGGTGCTGGAGGGAAGAAGGGGAATGAAGGGGATAGGAAAAGAGAGGGGGGGGGGGAGAAGTTCTAGATGAAAGGGGTCACATTTGAGGTTTTGCACTGATCAGAGTTGTAGAATTGTTCAGCAGAATCTGCTGAACAATTCTGCTAGAAGTTTATGGTTATTGAAGTGACCATGAGCTTATAGGAGAAGGAGAAATTAGGTCCGTACGCCATACGGACCTGGCAGTGAAAGGGTTAAACGGCCAGAGCCTGTAAAGCCAGAAGGGAGACCTGGTAAAGATGGAAGCCCTGTCAGCGGTGACAGCGTGCCACTGTAGAGCTTCATTTTAAGGTAAGTCTCTCATAATTTGCTAGTATGCAATGCATACTAGCACATTATGACATTACCTTGCAAGAGGAAAGTTTTCTTTTTTTTTTTTTTTTTACATTCTACTACCACTTTAACAGATAAACTCAAAAAAACACTCAATCACCACATGTCATCACATGCAGCGATCACTCTGGTCTGCACATCCTGTTCTTCCTATGAATGGTTATTATATTGTACAGACACGGCTGTGGGTGAAACTCACAATGGTTCTAGGGGAAAGTACTATCACAATGACTTTGCATAGAGGTCTGATGTAATCACAGCTCAATCCCCATGGAAAGTACACACGGTATGATTCAGAAATCTCTTCTGCATTCCAGAACTGAGATTATTGTGGCAGTTTAATACAGCTTGTTGATTGATTTCTGTTCTCAGGTAGCAGTGCTGCCAGTATAACCCGACTGTGATCAGTACACACATGGGCAAGGACAGCTTATTGCTTGGACTCTGAGTTCTTGGAAACGACACCAGCACCTAATTGCCTTGTATGCCATTTTGAATTTATTATGGTGTTGCACTAAGTATAACTAACGGTAAAATATTTTGTTTAGTTTTAGATAGGGTGGAGAGGGATTAGAACCCCTGTAGGGTTTTTAGTGCTGTTTGTGCCCCCCATTCGGAAAATGTACCCTCTATATTTGTCCTGTTTATTATTATCACTGAGCCTGAAAGTGAAAAAATACCCCAAATTTTGGGTTGTCACTAGAACAGAAATAGGGGGAACTCTTTCATTGGGGACACTATTTCTGGTGACCCTAGTGCAGTGATGGCGAACCTTTTTAAACCCGAGTGCCCAAACTGCAACACAAAACCAACTTATTTATTTCAGAGTGCCAACACTGCAATTACACCTATCGCATATGGGCAGTCCATCAGATGATAGAAATGTTCTCAAAAGTCTATATGGCTATATATAAGTCCGTAGCTCAGGGCAAGTCTTAGGGGGAGGTTGAACCAGTTAACATACAAGAGAGAAGGATAGAAAGGCACCTCTAAGCACAGACTGATAAAAAAGTATTTATTAAACACATAATTGTAGGAGAGTAATGCCCCGTACACACGGTCGGATTTTCCGACGGAAAATGTCCTATCAGACCATGTTGTCGGAAATTCCGACCGTGTGTGGGCTCCATCTGACTTTTTCCGGGGGAATTTCCAATGGAAAAAGTTTGAGATCCTGCTCTCAAATTTTCCGACAACAAAGTCCTATCGGACTTTTTCCGATCGTGTGTAGTGAATTCCGACGGACAAAGTGCCACGCATGCTCAGATCACATTACAAGACCAAAGCTATTGGCTACTAGCCTCTACGTAGTCACGTCATACGCAACGAACGTCACCACGTTCAGGATGATCGGATTTTCCGACAACTTTGTCCGACCGTGTGTATGCAACACCAGTGTCTGACAAAATCCGTCGGAAAAAATCAGACGGATTTTGTGGTCGGAATTTTCGACCGTGTGTACGGGGCATTACTCACATTTTTGTAGACAGATATAGGCATATTATTATTGTACACGATTTATATAGCGCCAACAGTTTACGCAGCGCTTTACAATGTATAAGGGGACAACACAATTACAGTACAGTTCAATACAAAAGGTACAGGAGGGCCCTGCTGGTAGAGCTTACATTCTAAAGGGAGGGGGTGGTGGTACAAAAGGTAATAGCTATAACGTCCTGTGGAACAACAAAGCGCACTGTGCCATTGTTGACAACGCTCTGCTGGGTCTGGAAGCTGGTTGTGAGTGTAGAAGGACCCCGGAGAGAGGGCTGAAATGCTATTGGAGCGTGGCGTCAGGCGCAATGATGTCACTGGACAAGCCGCAACGTGTTTCCAAGCATGCGCACTGGCGATGCCCGGTAAGCGCGCATTCCTTTGTCAAGCTCTTCTGAGCTTTGGCTGCTGGGGGGTAGTGATCTGGCGACTTATAGCTTGCATGCCCACAGAGAGGGCTCTGCATGCCAGCTGTGGCACACGTGCCATAGGTTCGCCATCGCTGCCTTAGTGACATTCTCTCAGGTTGGAGGGATTTCCTCTCATTTCCTGTTTTGGCTATGGCACATGACGTAAAAGGAAATCTCCCCAATAGGATACAGATGGCAAAAGCTGACAGGGGTTATTACCCTCCCTTACTTTGTCCAAAATGAAAACAAAGTTTTGCCTTTAGTTCTACTTTGTACAATGTAAATTGCACCTGTCATTTATGGCATTGCAGAGGAAGACAGAAACAAAAGATAAAAAGGTTATTCTGGCGCTAAGCAGGCTAGGGTGGAGAGATCATTTGAATAAAAAAAGTCCCTTTATAAATATTCTATAATGGTAAAAATTTTTAAAAGGGGACTGGATTGCACTCTTGGATCTGTGTATAAAGAAAGTCATGGGAAGTTCCACGATCTGAGTGTAGATTGTTAGATGCAATTTCAGACAAAGATGTGTAAAATTTACACTCCCATTTATTTGGAGATTAAAAAACCTAAAGACATCCAGCTCAGCCGGGTCGCGGCTGGGTCGGCAGGATCAGGCTTGGAGGATAGATGATGTCAAGCTGTGAAGACACCGCTAATGGCGTTTATTGCTGGCATTTTTGTATGATCTCATTAGTGAGCTTTCTTCTGACTTCCTGTTCCTGTGACACTAATGCCGCGTACACACGGTCGGAATTCTCGTCGAAAAAAGCTCTGATGGTTTTCCCGTCAAGATTCCGACGGAATTTCGCTCAAACTGTCTTGCCTACACACGGTCACACCAAATTCCGACGGTCAGTAACACAGCGGCATAAAACACGTTCGACAGCACTATAAAAGGGAAGTTTAATGCTTCCGAGCATGCGTCAAATTGTTTCTGAGCATGCGTCGGAATTTTGCGTGTCGGAATTGCATACACACGATCGGAAAATCCGATAGAAAGGTTTTCCGTCGGAAAAATTGAGAACCGGTTCTCAATCCAAAGTCCGTCGGAAACTCCGACAGAAAAAGACCGATGGGCATACACACGGTCGGAAAATCCGTTGACACGCTCCCATCGGACTGTTTCCATCGGAAATTCCGACCGTGTGTACGCCGCATTAGACAAGAAATGAGGGGAACACGGTCATCAGGACAGTAAGGCCACATTCATACTTGTGAATGGGCCCAACATCGATTTATATGTGAGAAACCCCAGTGGGGGTTCCTGGCAATTAGCAGCGGGAGGCAGCCCCATTGAAAGCAATAGGAAGCTGCCGGCTCTCGCAGCTAATCGCAGTCGCTTGCATGTAATTGCTCATTCAGTGATTACCTGCGACTGATCAGCCCATTGGCTGGGCCAAGATGACATCCCATCCACACATGCACAGAAGCTCAGTCATCTCAGCATTGCTGAAATTCTTACACTGAGCTGCGCAGGTGACAGGCAGGAAAGTAACTTTAATGCAGAAGAGAAATAGCATGTCTCTTCTGCATTAAAAATCTTGCCTGTACGCATTATTTTTTCAGGCAAAGTTGCACTCTGCAGCTGTGCTGAGCAGTCTAGTGACAAGCAGTGACACATCTGCATTGCGGTGTGAACCCTGGATCAAAGTCATGCATTGCCATGGTGCAAAAAAGCCGGCCGCCATCACCATAGCAACGAATGATACAGTGCATCCTGACCCTGGAGCATCAGTGGTTGTTATAGTACTGGCAGCCCACCTACCCATGACATAGCAACCCATGATGTTGATTCAGAGTAAACTGGGGCTCACGCTCGTGGCATTACAGGGGAACTCTGGTGGCACCCTGGTTGAGAGACATTGCTCTAGTGCAGGGGTCTCCAAACTTTTCAAACAAAGGGCCAGTTTACTGTCCTTTAGGGGGGGCCGGATTCTGGCCAGTGGGGTAGAAAATGCCCTGGGCCGAGCATCATTGAGAACAAACATGGCCTCAGTAATGGTGGTCAGTAGGAGGGGGGAGTAGTGCCCCATCATTGGTCTTAATGGAGGAAATAGTGCCCCATTGTTGGTGTCAGTGGGAGCAATAGTGCCCCAAGGGCTGGATGAAGGCTAGCACAGGGCCACATCCACCCCCCGGGCCGCAGTTTGGAGACCCGTTGCTCTAGTGCCAAAGTATTGGATATCTATGCTTCTTACTTCTCTTTTTTGACTTTGAGGTTTTTTCTCCTATATTTGGAAATGCATTTACATGGCAGGTTTAGTCAGTGTCAGGAGTTGCCACGTGACCGGAATCTCTGATAGGTCACTACAGCTGCTGGGTGTGAAGAATACAGTCTCTGCTTACTCAGCATTTCCAGTAATAATTAACGTCTGATTGTTTGTTCATTCCTCTACATTGATGGACATTGATTGTAAATCATTTGTATTAGTATCGTATTAATAGCACTTATTACTGGCATTGTGTAGAACAACAGGTTGTGTATTTGGAACGATATATGAATCATGATAATTGCTCTACTTTTTAGCAAAACTATTATTTCGGTAAAAACTACACTAATGCCGCGTACACACGGTCGGAATTTCCAATGGAAACAGTCTGATGGGAACTTTTCATCGGATTTTCCGACCGTGTGTATGCCCATCGGTCTTTTTCTGTCGGCATTTCCGACGGACTTAGGATTGAGAACCTGTTCTTAATTTTTCCGATGGAAAACCTTTCTATGACATCCAGCTCCCACTTCCGCTCCGGATTGGCACATAATTGTGAAGTGGAAGAAAAATGATAAATGGTTTTCTTTCTACATATAAATATGTGAAAAGTGTGTTGTGTATTTGTATTCAGCCCCCCCCCCCCCCCCGAGTCAATACTTTGTAGAACCACCTTTCACCGCAATTACAGCTGCAAGTCTATTTGGGGATGTCTCTAGCCGCTTTGCACATCTAGAGTGACATTTTTTGCCCATTCTTCTTTGAAAAATAGCTCAAGCTGTCAGATTGGATGGAGAGCGTCTGTAAACAGCAATTTTCAAGTCTTGCCACAGATTCTCGATTGAATTTAGGTCTGGACTTTGACTGGGCCATTCTAACACAAGAAAATGCTTTGATCTAAACCATTCCATTGTAGCTCTGGCTGTATGTTTAGGGTCGTTGTTCTGCTGGAAGGTGAACCTCCTCCCCAGTCTTTTGCAGACTCTAACAGGTTTTCTTCTAAGATTACCCGGTATTTGGCTCCATCCATCTTCCCATCAACTCTGACAAACTTCTCTGAAAAGCATCCCCACAACATGACACGGCTACCACCATGTTTCACAGTGGGGATGGTGTGTTCAGGGTGATGTGCAGTGTTAGTTTTCCGCCACACATAGCATTTGGCTTTTAGGCCAAAAAGTTACATTTTGGTGTCATCTGACCAGAGCACCTTCTTCCACATGTTTGCTGTATCCACCACATGGCTTCTCGCAAACTGCAAATGGGACTTCTTATGGCTTTATTTAAACAATGGATTTCTTCTTGCCACTCTTCCATAAGGGCCAGATTTGTGGAGTGCATGAACAGGGCCGGACTTACCATTGCGCTTGACTGGGCTCAAGCCCATGGGCCCCGCCCAATAGGGACCCCCGTGGGCCTCGCAGAGATACATAGCCGAGTGTACTCGGCTCCGCTCACAGTCACGCCCAGTCCCGCCCTCTGATGGACATAACACAGGGACTGGGCGTGACTGTGACCCGAGCAGAGTACACTCGGCTGCTCTCGGCTCCACTCGGGCCGCCGAGAGGACCCGAGAGCCGCCGAGAGGACCCGAGAGCCGCCGAGATGCACAGGACTCTGTATCTCGGCAGCGCCATTTTTAAACTTCAAGACTGCAATGACAAGGCTGCAAATGACACTGGGGCAAGGCTGACAATGACAAGGCTACATTGACAAGGCTGCAAATGACACTGACAAGGCTGCAAATGACACTGGGGCAAGGCTGAAAATGACAAGGCTACACTGACAAGGCTGCAAATGACACTGTACAAGGCTGCAGATGGATGGGCAAGGCAGCAGATGGACACTGATAAGGCTGCATTGATGGGCATTTAAATGTAAGTTTTTTTTTTTTTTCCTTAAACCTTCCTTCTAAAAAATGTTTTCCTTAAAATTCCCTCCTAAACTTGGGGTGCGTGTTATACGCCGGCACATGTTATACACTGATAAATATGGTAATGTATAGAAGGTAGGGCCCGAAAGGGACTCAAGCCCAGGGGCCCCCACCACCCTAAGTCCTGCCCTGTGCATGAGTAACAGTTGTCCTGTGGACAGATGCTCCCACCTGAGCTGTGGATCTCTGCAGCTCCTCCAGAGTTACCATGGACCTCTTGGCTGCTTCTCTAATAAATGCTCTGCTTACCTGGCCTGTCAGTTTAGGTGAACGGCCATGTCTTGGTAGGTTTGCTGAAATTTCGCTATCTGGTGATAGAGGTTCAGAGGGATCCCAAACTATATTTAGAAGACAATGTTTACCCGGTCCTCCAGAGTCTAATTGCTAAGTGTCAAACCTGGAAGTCCCTGCCCCTGACCCCAGTAGGTAGAGTCAACTTACTTAAGATGACGTTCCTTCCTAAATTTTTAAAAAGGAGCTGCGCTAAAAAAATGAAATAACACCAAAGGTGTGGTGTATACAGTGCACTGTACCAAATAAATGTGCATAAACAGTGAAAATTGCCTGTATGGCTAGTACGTGTCTCACGGCAATTTTCACTGTTTATGCACATTTATTTGGTACAGTGCACTGTATACACCACACCTTTGGTGTTATTTCATTTTTTTAGCGCAGCTCCTTTTTAAACCTATTTCTGATATATGTAGTATAACATTTTGAGCAGCAGCTTCATTTACCTAGATAGCGCAATTTTTTTCCATAACAAACTTCCTAAATTTTTGTATGTCTTTAGAAACACCCCTGTCCTTATTCCCAATTCCTTTTTTAGAAAGGTAGACCAGACGGTGAACACCTTTATATGGGCTGGAGCGGCACCTAGAATTGCACAAACTACCCTTCAACTACCCCTTTCTCTCGGGGGACTAGTCCTACCATGCCTGAAACAATACTATTGGGCGGCGGTATTAGTAACAGTGAGGTGGTGGTTCACCCAATCCCTCTCCAATCCATCTGTTAATCTGGAGGCAGCAATCTTGGGTTCATATGCTGCACTCAGCAACCTAGTTTTTAGAGGACCCAAAGCACACCCTGATGTCACCACCCCCATGCGAACTACGGTTCGGGTGTGGCTGCAGGTAACAGCTAAGCTGAATGCACCCGCCCCAATCTCGCCATATACCCCACTATGGGGGAACCCAAGACTACGACAACACCTACACTCCATCCCTGAGCCAGCCCTGTGGGCAAATTATGGCATCAAAATTCTCCAACAGGTAATGCCAAATGGCACACTTCTCACCTTTGATTCCCTGAGAGAAGAGTTCCATCTCCCCTCCCGAATGTTCCTCCGCTACCTCCAACTGCGTCATCCGATACAGGCCCAATTCCCCACTGGAGCTTCCTTACATTCACACGGAGTTGAAAGGTTTTTAATATTGATAAATGTGGACCGTATCCTTTCCTCTCTATATCTAAGAATCTCCTCCGAAGTGTCTGTGGTGGGACCAAACTCTTCCATAAATGGCAAGCAGACCTCCCGGACCTAGCAGATGAGGACTGGAAAGTGGGTATTCAACAATATATACCCCTAATGATATCAGCTAAGGATAGATTCATCCAGCTTAAATTCATCCAGAGGCTCTCGAGAATCTATCCGACACAATCGGATAGATGTCCGAAGTGCACTACAGAACTGGGAATGTTTCTACATGTAGTATGGGAATGCCCGGTCATACAACAATTCTGGGAAGGCGTGATCTGGGTACTTAACTCAGTGGGGAATCTCTCACTGGGAATGGACCCATTGGTCCTGCTCCTGGGTATATGTGACAGAATGGCATCAAGTAAACATAGGCGGCTGTTTGTATTCTACGCGGCATTCTATGCCAGAAAGGCTATCCTCCTAAACTGGAAGAAACCAGACCCCCCAGGGTCTCTCAATGGAAAACGCTGATTGATTCCGCTCTCCCCTTATATAAACTCACACATATGAGTCGTAAGTGGGCCAAAAAATTTGACAAGATCTGGGGTTGCTGGGTTAGGGATTAGCTCACTTCAAGAGAAGAAGTCCAATTGATGTTACTGTCTCCCCTCCCCTCTACTCTAATCCCCCCCACCCTCCCCTTCTCATCCCCCGCCCCCCAGGCTGTAGACCACAGATCACTGTTGTAATTGAGTACTAACCTGTTCACAGTTAAGATACCTGCCAAAACATGTCTGTTTTGTTCTTTGTATTTATCGCTGTATACCGACTTGAACATATGTATTGGATGTAACCGAAAGATCGAATGTACACTATTTGTTATTTGAGTTACGAAAATGTATGATGCACTGTTGTATTTTACCTATAATTTCTCCTTTTTAGGAGACCAATAAAAACATATCTGTTAAAAAATAAAGAGTTCAAAGTATTTGATCCTGTAATTGACAGAAGGCATCCAATGCCATGCTAGGAACTGCCAGGCTACTGGTTTCTCTATATTTACATTGATTTGTTTGTGGAGAACTTTGTGACAAGACACAGGTAATGAGTATGCTTCACTACTAGCATAGTCACTCTAGTCTACTTCTATCAACATCACACCCACGTGTTTTCACTGTAACCAATGCGAAGACCTATAAGTGTCTTATTGATACAGTGTGTAATCATTAATCTGTATATACGGGTCATGTGTCACAAATCATACCATAATGGAGATGCTAAACATGACATGTGTATAAACTTCCTTTGTCATGTTACCTTTACCTTGTTAAATTTCATTTTAAAATAGGCTTTATGTGTTATCAGGTATTTAATAATGTAATAAAGTGATATTAACTGCTTTAAAAGCACACGCATTGTCTGGATAACATTGATATCCACTTAAGGCTCGTACATGCGATCAGAAAATTGTACGAAAAATACCGCTTTCAAAGCCATTGTGCGATAATCTGATCATTAGTACACAGCTTTCGAGAGCTGATCACAACAATTCATGTGAATTATCTCATGGGACAAGCACAAACATTTTTCTTGGACCATTTTCGTGCAATCAGTACAGTTGTCGTCTAAAAATACAATACATTACTTCCGATTTTTTTTTTTTCTGTCGTATGGAGAATTTTCGTAACGTTAGTGACTTCTTTTATTTTCGATATGAGACGCATGCAAAAAAAAATTTGATCATTTGTCGATAATCTCATCGTGTGTATCAGGCATTAGGCCGTACAGGTAGTAAACGTAATCTTGGTACTCTTGGTCACCTAAGGGAAAGTGGTACACACCAGGTAGGATCTGATAAGGATCGGCAATTATAAAGGGATATAAAATGTAATAAAAGAAAAACCTTGGTAATACTGAGTGCTTAAACATGCCAGGAGAGGTCAAAGGCCTGCTAAGGCTGCTTGGGAATACTTCTGTGCTATTGTCTGTGGCTGTTTTACCTTTGAGGGTAAACTTTAAAGCCCAACAGGCACACGTAATGTATCAGTTACAGCAGTTTTATATTATGCTGGCAGAAAAGAATCCCCCACAATGCTTAATTGATTCTACATGTTATACAGGCATGTGCTCCTTTTTTTTTTTTTTTTTACAGCTCCAGCTGTACTTTTTTGCCTGCTTGGATGCAAGCTCTGCAGGCCTTGTAGACCCCAGAGCTACGGCCTTATTTCTGCCCACCTCTCTACCAGGCAGTTCAGAAAAGCCTGGTGCCATGTTTTGTGAATGGCCTGGAGAAGGGGGGTGTGACTGTATTGCTGGGGTCTTTGAGACGTGCATCACTTACGTTGGAGCAGGCACAGAACTACAGTGGGAGCTGTACTTCTCCTGGCATGTAATTGACAGGAGGATTCTTTTACACGGAACAGAATGTATAACTGCTGTAATACTGGTGATTTTTTTTTGTGCATGTAGTTGGGTGCAATGTGTCTTTACACTTCAAGACAAAAAGGGGGCGGGGGGAATTATTGCGCTGTGAAAAAGGAAAAGGTGCGTGTGTGTGTGTGTGTGTAATAAATATATATATAATATATAAATATATATATATATAAATTATTATAGGGCTGCATTTTATTACATGATTCAATGTGTCTTTACATCATTATACATTTCTGGGTATAGACTGCATATTTGGGATGAAATCCCCTTATGCCGCGTACACACGGTCGGAATTCTCGTCGGAAAAAGCTCTGATGGTTTTCCGGTCGGAATTCCGACGGAATTTTGCTCAAACTGTCTTGCCTATACACGGTCACACCAAATTCCGACGATCAGTAACACAGCGGCATAAAACACGTTTGACAGCACTATAAAAGGGAAGTTTAATGCTTCCGAGCATGCGTCAAATTGTTTCCGAGCATGCGTCGGAATTTTGCGTGACGGAATTGCATACACACGATCGGAAAATTCGATAGAAAGGTTTTCCGTCTGAAAAATTGAGAACAGGTTCTCAATCCAAAGTCCGTCGGAAATTCCGAGAGAAAAAGACCGATGGGCATACACACGGTCGGAAAATCTGTTGATAAGCTCCCATCGGACTGTTTCCATCGGAAATTCCGACCGTGTGTACACGGCATTAGTTTGATTTGAAGAGGGGTGAGATGCACACTGCAGAAATAATATACAGTACGTATATTGTGTGGTGCACTACAGCTGAGAGAGTGTTATTTCAGAATTTTGGTTATTAAACAAGTATCTGAGTATTTGTGGCCATGCACGTTTCTGAAGAAACTTCTAAACAAAGCCTACTGAGAGAAGCTTAGTGTACACTCCCGACATCTACAAGGTGTCCAGATTAATTAACCCTCGTGTGCATACATTGCAGTTACATTATCCTGCCCCAGCCAATCAATGTGACTGAAGATGCTGGAAAAAGACCAGGTGAGGATGTTGGTGCTGGTTAGGGAACTTGCAGACGTCATGTTCTGGAGAGGAGGTGAGTATTTATGGAGTATTCGTTTAATGCTTTAATGCTCAGTAACTGAATATATAAAACCTGTCATGAACTACCCTCCCCTGTTGTTCTGTTTCTCTAGGAATCAAACCCTGTGTAAGCTCTCTGTTGGATGATGTTGGAGCTTACAAGAGGTTGGTGTTGTCATCCTCCTCACATGACTATGTATGTCCAAGCACTGCATCATGGGAGGGGGTCAGAGCATTGGGGAAGGTGAATCAGGGCGGAGGCAGGCTGTTACATTGCTGTAAATGAGCAAAATTACAAAGTTTCTTTTAATGTTATAGTACAGACAGTCAACTGGCCCAGGGTCACCATGTCTGTATCTGCTTTCCTGTAAATAAAAGTATATTAGAAAGGCACCAATGAGGTTCTGTCTACTAGGACTACTTTCTGCCCTGAGCCTGGACCCTTAAGACCAGTTCACATCTGTGCAGTGTATTATAGGTGTGGTGTGTCTTAGGCGTATTACCATTGAACCCTATATAGCATGTATTTTCATGAAGTCAAAGTTGCAGCAACCAGAAGTTATTTTTTTTGCACCGCAACTAAAACGCACAGGTGTCAGCAAGGCCTATGTTCCCAGAGGGAGGACAGAGTACAGTCTGCTCTCCTCACAGCCTCCTCCTCCAGCATAGTCCAACCGCTGCACCGGTCCTCATTCTGACTTTGAGTAGTGCTGCTGACTTAAAGTGGAACTAAACTAAGTCCTGCTAAATCACTTTAGGCTGGCCAATTTTGCTGGGATAGCTGTGTAAAACATTAAAAATAGGTGCCTATACGGTTTACAATCCAGTTAAACACTGACTCACCCTGCTCTGCACATGCTCAGTTACTCTCAATTTTTGCCACTGTGCCAAAAATCTGAGCCACTATTACTATACAGGATTAATATAGCGCCGGCAGTTTACAAAGGACTTTACAACTTGAGGGTAGACAGTACAAATACAATACATTTAAATACAGTAGGAATCTGAGGAATCAGGATATGCTGACAGCCAAAAGATTTACTACTGCTTAAGGAGCTCTGGGCTTCAGCAAAATGGCGGCCTCCAGCAAGAAGAAATAGGGGCAATGCTGGAGGCCATTTACAGCACACATTCATTTTGGTACCGTAATTATTAATGTAGAATGTACAGTGCCTTGCAAAAGTATTCACCCCCCCCCTTGGCTTTTTACCTATTTTGTTACATTACAGCCTTTAGTTCAATGTTTTTTTTAATCTGAATTATATGTGATGGATAAGAACACAATAGTCTAAAACAGTTGGTGATGTAAAATTAGAAAAATATATACATAAAGCTATTTTTCAGAAATTAAAAACTGATAATTGGCATGTGCGTATGTATTCACCCCCTCTGGTGCAA
Organism: Lithobates sylvaticus; assembly: GCA_028564925.1. Taxonomy (NCBI): domain Eukaryota; kingdom Metazoa; phylum Chordata; class Amphibia; order Anura; family Ranidae; genus Lithobates; species Lithobates sylvaticus. The sequence goes on along the minus strand of CM053036.1, from coordinate 67,472,320 downwards.
CCAATTACCTTCAGAAGTCACATAGTAAAATGATGTTCACCTGTGTGCAATCTGATGCCACGTACAGACAATCGGATTTTCCAACAGCAAAACCGTGGATTTTTTTTTCCGACGGATGTTGGCTCAAACTTGTCTTGCATACACACGGTCACACAAATATTGTCGGAAATTCAGAACGTCAAGAGCGTGGTGACGTACAACATGTACGACGACCTGAGAAAAATTAAGTTCAATAGCCAGTGCGGCTCTTCTGCTTGATTCGGAGCATGCGTGGAATTTTGTGCGTCGGAATTGTCTACACACGCTCAGAATTGACGACAGATTTTGTTGTCGGAAAATTTGAGATCCAGCTCTCAAATTTTTGTTGACGGAAATTCCGACAGCAAATGTCCAATGGTGCCTACACACGGTCGGAATTTCCGATGACAACATTTGTTGTCGGAAATTCAGAGCGTGTGTACGTGACATAAGTGTTACATGATCTGTCATTACATATACACACATTTTTGAAAGGCCCCAGAAGCTGCAACACCTAAGTAAGAGGCACCACTAAACAAACACTGCCATGAAGACCAAGGAACTCTCCAAACAAGTAAGGGACAATGTTAACAAAGGGTTAGGTTATAAAAAAAAAAAATATCCAAATCTTTGATGATCCCTAGGAGCACCATCAAATCTATCATAACCAAATGGAAAGAACAGCAAACCTGCCAAGAGACGGCTGCACACCAAAACTCACGGCGTGGGCAAGGAGGACATTAATCAGAGAGGCAGCACAGAGACCTAAGGTAACCCTGGAGGAGCTGCAGAGACTGGAGTATCTGTTGTGATATTCGGGTGTTTAGCTCAAGTGATACATGCTCTTTTGGTGCAGTGAGTTTACGTCAAACAGGCATTATGGTTAAGGGCTTGGTAGCCCACGTTTATTAAATGAAAACAAAACAAAAGCAAAAGGTCCATTCAGGATAAACTTTGTTTAGCATGCAAAAATAAGGAAAAATGTACCGAGCCACCTGGCTCTCTCTTGTCAGCAGTTTCTCTGCTTGCTCTCAACAGATCTGATTCTTTCCAGCCCCCTTGACTCGCTGGCTTCCGTAGTCGTCCTGACTGTCAAGGCTGGCCAGCCTTTCTTAGTGCCTGGGCAAAGAGTCCCCCTAACATGCGCTGCAGTCTCCCACAGGGCAGACAGCTTTCCAGACAGAGGTCTGTCTTCAAACAGCGCCAGCAGTAACAAGCTGCTCACACTCCACCTTCCTCCCCCTACTGCTCTCACCAGTCCCTCGTTGTATGCACCTGGGCACACACCCTGCTGGCTGTCTACACACCTGGACACAGGGTTGGAGATCCCATCCCACCCAATACTCTGAGGGATCTCTAAACTACAGAGCCCCATCCGGAAATGGCAAGATCCGGAGAAAGCTGCCAGAGCAGTTTTCTTTGTTTCAAATCTATGCTCTGTAGCTCTGCAGTCCACCGATATGCAGACTCTGTATCCACTTTAACCCCATTTTCCCAGAGACAGGGACTCTCACTATTACACTGTACATAGGATGACAATAAGCCGTACGCTCCATAAAGTTGGGCTTTATGGCAGAGTGGCCAGAAGAAAGCCATTACTTACAGCAAAAAACAAAATGGCACGTTTTGAGTTTGTGGAAAAAGCATGTGGGAGACTCCCAAAATGTATGGAGGAAGGTGCTCTGGTCTGATGAGACTAAATTTGAACTTTTTGGCCATCAAAGAAAATGCTATGTCTGGCGCAAGCCCAACACATCACATCACCCAAAGAACACCAACCCCACAGTGAAACATGGTGGTGGCAGCATCATGCTGTGGGGATATTTTTCAGCAGTCGGGACTGGGAAACTGGTCAGAGTTGAGGGAAAGATGGATGGTGCTAAATACAGGGATATTCTTGAGCAAAACCTGTACCACTCTATGTGTGATTTGAGGCTAGGATGGAGGTTCACCTTCCAGCAGGACAATGACCCCAAACACACTGCTAAAGCAACACTTGAGTGGTTTATGGGGAAACATGTAAATGTGTTGGAATGGCCTAGTAAAAGCCCAGACCTCAATCCAATAGAAAGTCTGTGGTCAGACTTAAAGATTGCTGTTCACAAACGCAATCCATCCAATTTAAAGGATCTGGAGCAGTTTTGCAAGGAGGAATGGGCAAAAATCCCAGTGGTAAGATGTGGCAATATATACAAGTGAAGGCGCAGAAAACTACAACAATCAATATCCCACAATATTTGAGTAATGTGCTGTATAAGCATAATATTATATGCACAGTAAAAATGTTATTACAACAGAAGTCCAAAGTCTTATGGTTGTTTTAAAAAAAGTCCTTGGACCATATGAGATGATAATGAAGGGGGGGGGGGGGGGGGGGGGGGGGGCATCAGGGGGGGACAGAAACCATGTTCCAAATACACTAAAAAGACACAAGGGGAGAGACGCCTCTGGGTGCAGATATAGGACAAGTTTAAATGTGAAATGCAACTCACATTTGTGGAGTCATAGTAAGCATAAGTCCCAACATAGGGGTGTCAGCCACGCTCCTTCTTCAAGCTGATTGATGGAACTCACAGGCTTACAATATAAGGGATGCTAAGGGGAGTGGCCAAGGTAAAAGAGGCACAGTGGTTGGACAGCGCATCATGGCAAGAAACCAGCGGCAATACAAATGCTGACATGGCATCAACATGATCATTGTCAGGGGCATATGTATACTGTAATTAATACATGGCTAAGACAGAATCGGCAAATATTTAATAGGGCAATAAGACACAGTCACAGGTATAAACAATGGACATGATAAAAACAACAATGATATAAAAAAAGAAAGAAAGAGAAACCACCCCATATGGAGGTGGTCAGGGCGAACACTGATCACTATGATAAGAACATTGTGCACATCACTATCGATCATGGGTAAATTGCTAAATAATGGATAGCATGGTGATATAGTGTGTGCACGCAGTTGATGTAGATATGTAAATGAATCTAGTAAAAAATAAATTAATAGTGGCGTCTAGTAAAATCATAATTAATTCAAATAGAATAGGTATAATCTGTAGAATATTAAATATAATTAACGGCACTTAATTAGAATTATGGGATAAAATGGAAAATGGATAGTTGGGGAACCACTTGTATAGTGTTATCTATAGTGGTAGGGGTAGGGAATAATTAATAGTTCTGATTATTTACATAATGGAACTCAATGATCAAAAGAATGGATATAATATCATGTTTTAGGTAATAAGAGGTAAAAAAGAGAGAGAGAGAGATATGGGCTGGCTATACATGTATGAAGAAATAGTAATGGGGATAAACCTAGTGCACATGTACATAGTTAGTCAGGTTGAAAAAAGACACAAGTCCATCCAGTTCAACCATAATAAATAAATAAATAAGATAAAAAAATATTGTACAATCCAACATACCCAATTCTATACCCACAGTTGATCCAGAGGAAGGCAAAAAAAAAAACAGCAGAGCATGCTCCAATTTGCTACAGCAGGGGAAAAAATACCTTCCTGATCCCCCCCCCCCCCCCGAGAGGCAATCGGGTTTTCCCTGGATCAACTTTACCTATAAATGTTAGTACCCAGTTATATTATGTACATTTAGGAAAGTATCCAGGCCTTTCTTAAAGCAATCTACTGAGCTAGCCAGAACCACCTCTGGCTGGAGTCTATTCCACATTTTCACAGCTCTTACTGTGAAGAAACCTTTCTGTATTTGGAGATGAAATCTCTTTTCCTCTAGACATAAAGAGTGCCCCCTTGTCCTCTGTGTTGACCGTAAAGTGAATAACTCAACACCAAGTTCACTATATGGACCCATTATATATTTGAACATGTTGATCATATCCCCCCTTATTCTTCTCCTCTTCTCGAGTGAATAAGTTCAGTTCCTCCAATCTTTCCTCATAGCTGAGTTCCTCCATGCCTCTTATCAGTTTGGTTGCCCTTCTCTGCACTTTCTTCAGATCCCTAATATCCTTTTTGAGAACTGGTGCCCAAAACTGAACTGCATATTCCAGATGAGGTCTTACTAATGATTTGAACAGGGGCAAAATGATATCTCTCTCTCTGGAGTCCATACCTCTCTTAATACAAGAAAGGACTTTGCTCGCTTTGGAAACCGCAGCTTGACATTGCATGCTATTATTGAGCTTATGATCTACCAAAACCCCCAGATCCTTCTCCACTATGGATTCCCTCAGTTGTACCCCCCCCCCCCTACTCTAGTATGTATGATACATGCATATTCTTAGCCCCCAAGTGCCTAACTTTACATTTATCAACATTAAACCTCATCTGCCACATAGTCGCCCAATTAGACAGAGCATTGAGTAAATTGGAGACATCCTGTAAGGACGTTATTCCACTGCATAGCTTGGTGTCATCTGCAAAGACGGAAATGTTACTTTTGATCCCAGACCCAATATCATTTATAAAGATATTAAAAAAGTAAGGGTCCCAGCACTGAACCTTGGGGTACACCACTGATATTTCTAAAGATTATAAGATAGTGGCCATAATTATATTTTTGTCACTAGTATTAGAGGCAAAAAAGCTTAATAATAGTTTTAACCATAACACTTTATGTCATACCTCCTAAGTATTATAGGGGCTGATATCATAACCAGTGGTAAGCTTATAAGAAAAGACACTTTTCTATAGGGGGCACCAAGAGAGAGGTGGTACCCCGATATGGGAAAGAGAAAAGATGGCTATTATTGATATCCTCGACAAATAAGGTTAATCAGAAATGTATGTAAATATCAAAATTGGTTTATTAAATTTACAAAACGTGTGTTAAAAAGGTTAGACCCGGCATAAGAAACCATGCCGTTTACCACAAAATACACATTTAAGTACCCCTAATGTGTGCACAATAAACCTATAACAGATATCGACAAAACATATATCACAAACATACAACAATACGGTTGAGGCGCCTCTGTTACCACCTACGTGCCATTATGCCTCGATATACTATAAGTGCATAAACCAAAAATGGTTTTTAATTAGTCTGCAAATGGCATGTGTGTGGTCCCTAGGGTGATGGAGATAGAAAAATTACAAAGGTGTCTGATATCAGAGTAAAGTGCATCAAGAAAACTCTAATTTTTGTCTTCTGGACAAGTACTATGTTGCCTTATGAGACCTGACTTCATCTATTCAAAGGATGAAATGCTTTCATGGAAAGAAGTCTCTATATTAATAACTAAGGAAGGGTTATTTCCCAGGAGATATGTCGGCATATTGGTATCAGACTAACAATAAGGACCATCTTTGTCCAGCAATATAAATACGACTGTATTACTTTTCTATAAACACCCAATATATATGCCTGATGAACTGCCTATAATTTACCCGCTGATTAGAAACAACGATAAACGTCACTTTTTTAGGAAAGAAAATAAGGATTACTATCCCCTGAGCAGCAATTCATAGCAGCCGAGAATTTGGATTGTATGAACTACCATACACTCAGTATTGGGACTCTCGTAAATTAATTGGACCACGAATTAGCTAGTGAACCAGGGATTGCACTTTACTCTGATATCAGACACCTTTGTAATTTATCTATCTCCATCACCCTAGGGACCACACACATGCCATTTGCAGACTAATTAAAAACCATTTTTGGTTTATGCACTTATAGTATATCGAGGCATAATGGCACGTAGGTGGTAACAGAGGCGCCTCAACCGTATTGTTGTATGTTTGTCATATATGTTTTGTCGATGTCTGTTATAGGTTTATTGTGCACACATTAGGGGTACTTAAATGTGTATTTTGTGGTAAACATGGGTATATGGCATGGTTTCTTATGCCGGGTCTAACCTTTTTAACACACATGTTTTGTAAATTTAATAAACCAATTTTGATATTTACATACATTTCTGATTAACCTTATTTGTCGAGGATATCAATAATAGCCATCTTTTCTCTTTCCCATATCGGGGTACCACCTCTCTCTTGGTGCCCCCTATGGAAAAGTGTATTTTCTTATAAGTACACCACTGATAACCTTAGACCATTCAGAGTAAGAATCATTAACCACTACTCTCTGAATTCGGTCTTTTAGTTTTCTATCCATTTCCAAACTGATATTTCCAAGCATGTAGACCTTACCTTACACATGAGCCGTGTGTGTGGAACTGTATCGAACGATTTTGCAAAATCCAAGTATACCACGTCCACCGCCACCCCTCTGTCCAAGGTTTTACTTACCTCTTCATAAAAATAAATCAGGTTTGTCTGACAACTTCTGTCTTTCATGAACCCATGCTGTCTGTTGCTTAAAATGTTTTTTTTCCAGCAAGAACTCGTCTATGTGGTCTTTTATTAAACGCTCCAGTATCTTCTCAACTATAGAAGTTAAACTAACAGGTCTATAGTTACTTGGTAAAAACTTTGTTCCCTTTTTAAATATAGGCACATGTACAGCATACAGCGCATAAATGCGACATGTGCTGGGCACAAGTTATGTATGGAACTGACATATAGGGTAACTTATAAAACCTACAGAGGACACCGTTAGAACAAAGGGGGGGGGGTATTGTGTGTGTGTGTGTGTATGTATATATATATATATATATATATATATATATATATATATATATATATATATTAAGCCCCATACACACGGTCTGACTTTTTCATGGATTCTGTCCGATCGGACAATGTTGTTGAAAAATCAGACCGTGTGTATGCACCATCGGACAGTGTACGTCGGATTGTCCGACGGACAAAGTCTTATCTCCTGCTGGAAAGATTTGCCGACAACACGGTCCGATCACACCAAATCCGATCGTGTGTACGGTTGTCCGACCGGACAAAGTGCTACGCATGCTCACATCACATTACAAGACCAAAGCTATTGGCTACTAGCCTCTACGTAGTCCCGTCGTAGGCAACAAACGTCACCACGTTCAGAATGATCGGATTTTCCGACAACTTTGTCCGACCGTGTGTACGCAAAACCAACATCAGACAAAGTATGACGGACAGGATCCGACCGACCTGGTCCGCGGATTGTCCGACCGTGTGTATGGGGCTTTAGAGCTGTTACATATTAAAATGTTCGTGTTCGAATTTTCAATTTTTTTTTTTTAATCGACTAATTTCGATTAATTATAACGCACATACAGATCCAACTACTTTTAGCTAATCTCCTTGCATTGCAACTCTGCATTAGTCAGTGTTAAATGTGGTATACACTATATACAATCACCCGACACTACGTTAGTTTCCACAATCTATGACTTAACTTCACAGTTCACACAAATACGTTTTAAATTCAAACTGTAGCACTGACGTAAGTAATTTTTTTTCCACAGTAGCTTGACAATCCCTCCACCTCCGGTCTAACTAGTCACTCTCACCTTATGGCATGGACCCCTGTGCAAACAGGTGGTCATGCAAGCGGGTATCAAAAGGGTTAACACGGACCATAAACTTCTCTCACGTCTCCTTAGATCTCAGCAAGGACGCCAGGTCATGGGTAGAAAGAAAAGTGCTCACCACTTAAGTATAAGATTTAATTTTTGTGTTCAAACACAAACGACTCACATAAAGATGATAAAAACACAGCATGTAAAGCCAACAGTCGTGTTAGTTCCATAGGGCAGCAGCGGGTGACGTCATGCGTAGCTCCTTCCCCATGCGCATTACGTACGTTCAATCAGAACTCTGACGTCACCGGACTCCTCCCCCCTTCCCTTCGTTAGCAGACGGAGGCACTTGGGGAAGGGGGGAGGAGCACCGGAACTCCCTTAAGACCCGGAAGCCAGCGGAGAGGTGAGTACCGTTCAAAAGAATTTTGATCGATCAAAAAAAATTAATCGATTAATCAAGGAATTAATCTTTAATTTCCACAGCCCTAATATATAATCTCTCTCTCTCTCTCTCTCTCTCTCTCTCTCTCTCTCTCTCTTCTATATCCTGAAAAATATATATGGTTAGATATGGTATGTGGCATAAATAGCTTAAAATGCAAGGAGAGCATAAGCAGATATAGGCAAAAAACTATTTAAATGTGAGAATATCAAATAATGGTAGCTATTTCTATACACTTTATTGATACCTCCTGGTGCAAGGGCACCCAAACTGTAAATCCACAAGGTCTCTCTCGCACATAGCTTTTTGAATTGTTCGGCTGTTGAGAGAGATCTAGGAATCTGTTCGATGACCCATACTTTTAGACCCACAGTAGATTTAGGGTGGGCCTCTGCAAAGTGTCTGGGGACACTGTGGGGGTCTGTACCACCCTCCGTAAACATTCTGTGCTCACCAAATCTTTGTCTTAGGGCTCGAATTGTTCAGCCCACATAAATGAGGGCACAGGGGCAAGTGAGGCCATAGACAACATAATCTAATGAACAGTTGTAAAGCTCTTTTAGTGCATAGGGTTTACCTTTTTTGTACTGAATGATTTTTGGCTGTGCTGTACAAATTTGCAGGTTTTGCAAAGTGCTTTTTGGCATTGGTACATACCCACTATAGGTATCAAAATGGGTACTGATGGTGAGGCTATAGTTGGCTTGAGTTTGCTTGGGGCGATTTTGTTCTTTAGGTTTGGGGCCCTGCGGTATGTGACTCTCAGATAAGGAGGAAGGATGGTTTTTAGGTGTGGGTCCTGCTGTAAAATGTCCCAATGATTGGACAGTATCTTTTCCATCTTTTTGTGTTTGTAATGGAAAGTGGTTATGAACCTACTAGAACAATCTTTTGGAGGTTGACTAGTTTTTGGAGGTTTTCCATTGAGGTACAGTTTGTATGCTTTCTTCCACCAGGCTCTCGGGATACTGCTTCTCAAGAAATTTGTTCTTCAGGTTAGCACTAAGTTCGACGTAGTCGGTGTCTCTGGTACAGTTCTGTCTGAGGCGACAGAATTGGCCTTTTGGGATATTTTGGATCCATTTCGGATAGTGGCAGCTCTTAAAGTGTAGATAAGAATCGCTAGCCGTAGGTTTTACGTAATACTTGGCATAGATGGTCTGACCATCATGTCCTAATTCTAGGTCCAAAAAGGCTAATGAAGTCGGGTTGCTTACAAATGTAAATGACAACCCATATATGTTGTCATTGCAATATTGGATAAATAAGGTGATGAGATCGGGGGTGCCATCCCAGATAATGAGGTCATCTATGTACCTCCCGAAAAAAAACAATGTTGGCTGAAAAAGGATTGTTATTGTGAAAATGTGGTGGTTTTCCCAAAAACCCATGGCCAGATTAGCATTGGAGGGAGAAAAAGTTGTTCCCATGGTGGTGCCTTGTTGTTGTAAGTAATACTCTCCATTAAAAGTATAGTAGTTATGCGTCAGGCAAAATTTTGTGGCTTCCACAATAAAGGTTGCCTGGCGAGGGTTAATAAGTGGATCCATGGCTAGAAATTGTTCTAAGGCCATTAGGCCAAAGCTGTGGGGGATGGAGGTATACAAAGAACTGACATCAAGTGAAAGCCAAACATACGTTGGTTCCCATTTGTAGGGGGACAGGAGTTCCAATAGGTGTGTTCCATCGCAAATGTAGGACTGTAATTGGAGGACTATGGGCTGTAAAAATTGATCTACATATATGCTAAAACCTTAGGTTGATGCTGTCCATGGATGCCACACTAGGTCTACCAGGGGGATGTTGTGAGTTTTTATGTATCTTTGGTAAGTGATAGAAATAAGGTGTTGGATAGAATGTTTTTCGTAGGAATGAACTCTCTGTTTTGGTGATTATAACAAACCCCCCTCACGTAGACATTGCATTCTGATAGCGGCACCCTCCACTGTCGGAATACACTGATCAGTGACCGCAGCTGGGGATCAAGGAAAATGTATCGACATGCCCCTTCCACTGAAATTGATCAAACTGACTTCTGCCAAGCGGGAACAGCCACTCACTGATCAAAATTTGAGTAATGTATGGCCAGCTTTACTCATGAAAATCATAAGTGAGACAAATATTTGAGTGATAATGTGCAGAAAAAAAGTGTCCTTCAAGAATTCCTGACCTCTACAGCAAACACTGTTTTGAGTCAACCCTGCCCAGTTTGTTGTTGAACAAATATGAGCAAGGTGTGCCCAAGAAAAGTTTTTCTCCAAGGGTGGCACTTATACAGAACAGCTAGAAATCAGGAGCCGAGTAGCTTCCTCTACATTTACAAAATAAAGAATAAGTATAGATCATAAAAGATATCTCATTTATATAACTATAACATACAACTCTAACCAGAGCAAGACTACCCACTAACTCACTAAGGATGCATAGTTTAGCACAAATCTATAGTATATTAAAGGGTTTCTAAACCCACAACAGTAAAATCACTCTGTATATGCAACATAGCATGCTTGTTATACTCAATGTGGAACTTAAAGGGTTAATCCTCTGCATTGTGTAAAAAGGCTGTTTTATCCTGTATGCATAGATCCTCCCCCTCCTGTACTGTCTATCTGGGTAAGGCCAGCTAACACAGGCAGAGTAGCCAACCTTCACATGCTAAGTTGTGTCTTTTATGCTGGGGAGAACAGTTTCTTGTTCTCAGAGCTAGCAAGGTCACATGATATTGCCATCACACATGTGGGCGTGTATACAGGGTAAAGTTGAAATCTCCTCCTTCCTGAACTCTGTGCAGTTTATCATGTGACCGTGGTATACAGATCATCCAAAAAGGTATATAGTGGCAGTATTTTAATGTAAAAAGATTTATAAACTGTGGGGTGGGGGGGCTGGGGGGCGGATGAACTAATTTCATATTACTGGGTTTAGTAACACTTTTTTTTTTTTTTTTTGAAAATCATTTTTATTGAATTTTTCAATTACATACAAGTTGCCCACACCGGGGCTAAACATTGCCCACGCAGGGGCAGATCCCCCGATGCGGTAACAATCCACAACGGGGCGCATCCTACCATATAGATAACCTGACAACAGGCCACAACAGGGCAGAACAAACATTTGAAACAACTTAACTTGTCTATACCCCAATGTGGGGAGAGGTTTAGTTTAGGAGAATACGTGCTCAAATTCATAATGACAGGATGATATGACATGAAGGTAATTGGGTCAGTCTACTACCGTACTACAACCAGAATGTGAATCTAGGAGTTGACTACCGTATCAGTTGCTGTGGTGCCATCTTCTAACCAACAGGTCCATATCTTTTCAAATTTCTGTGGACAACCTCTGCCCGAGTAGGTGGCTTTATATAGGGGCAAGCTGGCATTCACTAGGTCCTTCCAGAATTTGACAGAGGGGGGAGATGATTGTTTCCAAGTCATCGTGATGGACTTACGTGCATAATACAATAACAAGGATATAAGTATTTTCCTGGCTCTGAGCATTGACATTTGTTCCACCAGTCCCAGCAGACAATGTTTGGGATCATAAGGGACACTGGTCTTAGTGACCTGAGCAATCACTCGGAGTATTTCTTTCCAATAATGCACAATTGCTGGGCAGGTCCAGAAAATGTGAAAGAAATCTCCCGGCTGGTATGAGCAGCGCCAGCATGCCGGAGAATGCGCCGGCGACATCTGGTGCAGCCTATGAGGTGTGTAATGAGTTCTGTGTGCAATTTTATATTGGACCAGCTTGTGCCTGGCTGAGATCAGAGGAGAGAATGGAATTTCCCAGATCTCCCTCCAATCATCTTCATCCAGCTCCGGTATGTCCTCCACCCATTTCCTGCGGAGGGAGGACAGCTCGGGGATGGCAGCAACCAGCAGGGACCCATAGATCTGAGACGTGGGCTTCTCCAGGTCCTGCACCCGGAGAGTGGATTCAAGCTCTGAATATTCTAGTGTAATTGGTTGGCCTAAGAACTGACACCTGTGAGCATGAGCAATTTGTAGATATCTGAAGTGGGCCCGCTCAGGTACATTATACTTGGCACGCAATACAGGAAAGGGAGTGAGCTCTCCGTTAGTGATAACATGCTTAAGGGTCAGCACCTTGTATTTGGCCCAGGCCTGTGGGTCCGGAATGGTGTTAAAGTGCGGTAAGTTAGGATTCAGCCACAAGGGGGTGTGAGGAGACCAAGAGTTCGGCTGGGGTGCCCTCATCGCTTCTCCCACCCTCCATGCCCGTATAGTGGTGCGCATGGAGGGGGTGAGGCAATGAGGTGTTTTTGGCCCCCTGAATATCAACCCCTTCAAAGCCTCCAGAGACCCCACTATAGCTGCCTCCAGCACCACCGCGGAGTTGGTCAGGTCTGGCTGCAACCACCAATGGGCAGTTACCAGCTGAGTGGCCAGGAAATATTTGTGGCAATCAGGGAGAGCCAAACCCCCAGTGTCCACAGGCCTGGTCAGAGTGGTGTATTTGAATCTGGGAGATTTAGACCCCCAAATAAAGGAGAGGAAGATATGTTTAAGAGAGTTAAAGAAGGTTTTGGTCAGCCATTGTAGGGAGTTTCTAAAGATGTACGTTAGTTTGGGGGAGGATTTTCATTTTTAGAAGATTGATGCGTCCAATGAGGGAGAGGGGAAGATTGCCCCACGCCTTCAGTTTGGATTTAATCCCTATCAGGACAGGTTCAAGATTGGGCCGGACAAAGTCCTTGCTCTCTCTTGAAATGATGATACCTAAATAGGTAAACTCATCCACCCATTGAAGCGGGGTAGAGGAGGGTGAGGAGGACCTGGCCCCCTCGTCCACCGGGAAGAGCTGAGATTTATTCCAATTCACTTTCAACCCGGTGAAAACGGAGAAGGTGTCCATGATTCCGAGTGCGCCCCGCAGAGAGTCACCAGCGTCATTTAAAAATAGCAGTAGGTCATCCGCATAGAGAGCCACCCTCTCCTCCAGCCAGCCCACCCTAAGACCACGGACCTCGGCCGAGGTCCTGAGGGCCTCAGCAATAGGTTCCATGGCCAGGGCGAACAAGGCCGGGGAGAGAGGGCATCCCTGTCTGGTGCCCCTCTGCAGGGAGAACTAAGGAGACAGGGAGCCATTCAGTTTAATACATGCTAGGGGGCCGGTATACAGTGTGCGCATCCAGGCAATAAATTTCAGTGGGAAACCCATTCTTCTATGTACCTCCCACAGATACTCCCACTCCACCGTGTCAAATGCCTTCTCCATATCAAGGGTGGCAATGGTCCTAGTGCCTTGATTGGCATGGAGGGCATGAATATTAGAAAACAGTCTACGTATGTTGATGTCTGTGGACCTACCTGGCATAAAGCCAGTTTGATCAGGATCGATCAGAGATTTTATCACTTTATTGAGTCTAGTGGCCAGTAACTTGGTTAGTATTTTTAAGTCACAATTTAGAAGAACAACATGAGCCTCCTTCATGGAGGACGGCAGGGAGCCCTGTTGAAGACAGGTTTGATACATCTGAGCCAACCTGGGGGCAAGCAGCTCCACGTGAGCTCTATAATACTCTATAGGTAATCCGTCTGGCCCTGGAGTCTTTCCTGCCGGGAAAGACCCGATGGCCATCGCAACCTCTTTTGGTGTGATCTCCGAGACAAGGAGTTGTCTCTCCACATCAGAGAGCCACCCCAATGCGAGTGTGTCTAACATGGTGGTCATAGGTGTGGGGTCAAATCCATCAGGAAGTGAGGAAACATAGAGAGAGGTATAAAACCTGGTGAAAGCGGACAGAATATCTTCCTGAGATGTGACTAGTACTCCCTCTGCTGTGAGTATTTCAGATATGACCGATAAGGGCCTATCCTGCTGTGCCAGCATCGCTAGTAGTTTGCTGTTCTTGTCACCATGCTCAAAATATTTCTGTCTGCTGTTTTGTATACCAAGCCTGGTGGTGTCTGTAACATGGAGATGCAGTTCACGCCTAAGCGACGATAAGTGCTCGAAGTTGGGGACCGTTGCAGAGGCCGAGTATTGATTCAGAGCCTCCTCAACTTGTCGCTGTAGGTCAGAGACCTTATCCCCAAGTTCCGCCCTAACCGCCGCCACAGCTGAAATATACTGACCCCTGCTGTGGGCTTTGGAGGCATCCCATGTCATTTCCAGGGAGGCTGACCCCGCATTGTGCACCCAGTAGTCCTGCAAGGAGGGAGAAACTTTATCATGTACTGCCTCATTGTTTATCCGGTAGGGTTGTAACCTCCAGAGGGCTTTACCCTTTGTCTTGGTGGTCCTAATGGTTAGTTTAAGAGGATGATGATCAGAAAGGCCAGAGGGAAGGTAACTGGCCTCCTGGATATTACCCAGGAGGGCAGCATTTGCAAAGGCCAAGTCGATTCGGGAGGACGTTTTATATGTGGATGAGAAGCAGAAGTACGTTCTATCCTGGGGATGGAGCCACCGCCATGCTTCTTGGAAGTTCGTTGCCTGGGCCCACGTACCAAGATCAGGATTGAAAGTAGATTGTGGGGAGGGTCTATCCAGGTCACGGGACAATGTGGCATTAAAATCTCCCATGAACAGGACACACGCCGGACAATGCGGAGCCAGCTTTTCATATAGCGTGTACAGAATGTGTATCTGGCTCGGAGGAGGCAGATAGACATTTACAATAACATATTTCTTATTATAGATGCTCAACACCACCATGGCGAATTTCCCCTGGGGATCGAGATGAATCTCATGGATTGCACAAGGAACTCGTTTACTGATCAGTATAGATACCCCTCGAGAATACGAGGAGTAGGTTGCATGGAGCGCCCTCTGCACCCAGGGTTTTTTCAGAGCTAGAACCTTACTACCTGTTAGGTGCGTCTCCTGTAACAATACTATGTGGGGGTTATGCATTTTTAGATATTGAAATAACAGTGAGCGTTTGTATTTGGAGTTGAGCCCCCTGACGTTCCATGACAGAATGGTCAATGACTCAGCATCTGAGGGGGCCATCATGGAACTCCAGGGGGAAACAGAGGCAGGATGGTCCTAACCAACCGGTAGATGTAAACAAACCCAAATTTGGCATATTAATTGAGCAGCATTTGAGTAGCACAGTACACAGTACTTATTTTAAAGCAGAGAAACCTCTCCCCCAGAACACATAACACCCTACCCAGACATCATTAACACCAGGTTCAAAGACCAAAAAAATAGGCCAGAGAACCATACAAACCGATGCAGGGTTTCGTCCCATAACCAGAAAAAACATAGAGTCCCTAGGTCACTAGGTCCCCTAGACGTTGGGCCGTAAGGCCAGAGGTGGGTAGTCCTTCTCGAGGTAATATTCCTTGAAACAGGGAGGGAAATCCAAGGTGTGGTTAGGGAAACAGGGAACAATAGGGGGCGCCTCCGATCAGAGACGGGGTGGTTCATTGGCTGTCGTTGGAGCTCCACAGACAGGAATGAGCGGCAGACCAGTCAGTGAAAAAAGGCAAAAAACATTCACCATAGATGAAAGTGGGGTGTAGTGGGCGGGATGGGCTTGGGGACAGAGAGTAACTAATACTGGAAATCGTCAGGGGGAAGTC
The DNA here is from genome assembly GCA_028564925.1 of Lithobates sylvaticus. NCBI lineage: Eukaryota > Metazoa > Chordata > Amphibia > Anura > Ranidae > Lithobates > Lithobates sylvaticus. The sequence continues at coordinate 67,456,896 of CM053036.1, read as the reverse complement.
CTCTTGAGAGGAGAAGAGTTTTTTAGCTACTCCCTGCTGGCTGTAGTCGGCCATTGTGTCTCTGGCCTTGTGTGGTTAGCGGGTATCCAGCCATGCCATCGCAGCCTCTGGAGTATCAAAGAAGCGAGTGTTGTCGCCATCAGTGATCCGTAGCCTGCTGGGATACAAAAGGCTGAAACTAATTCCTTTTTCTCGGAGCCGGCGTCTTACGTCAGTAAAGGATTTGCGTCGTTGCTGAACTTCCTGAGAGAAGTCTGGGAAGAAGAGCAGTCTGGTGTTCTCATATTTAATTTCAGGAATGGTACGAGCTGCTGCCAGGATGCGGTCTCGGTAATTTAACAGCCGCAACAGGAAAGGGCGCGGAGGGGCCCCAGGTCTTGGAGGGAGCGGTGGGACCCTGTGAGCCCTTTCGACCACGAAGGTGGGTGGCACTTCCCCCAGGTTAAACAAGGTGGCCAGTAACTGTTCAGTAAACTCAGCGGGTCTAGGGCCCTCGGCTCTCTCGGGTAGTCCAAGTATGCGGATATTGTTCCGCCTGAGGCGGTTTTCAGTATCTATTGCACGCTCCTGAAGCGCTTTTACCTGGATTTGCAGGGCCCTTACCTCCCTGGAGTCCGACCGGACCGTGTCCTCCACCGTGGATACCCTATCCTCCACTTCGGCGATGCGGGACCGGAATTTATCCATATCTTGGCGGATGAGCCCAACATCGACTGTCAGGAAGTCAATCTTTGCTGTCAGGGTTTCCTTGCAGGACGTAATGGCTTCTAAAATTGGCGCTCCTGTGGGGGCCACCGCCTCCCCCGGCTCCACGACCGCCTGCGCACTGGTCGCCATTGTAGCCGCGGACCATCTCGTAGACGAGGCAGCAGCCGGCGGGGGAGCGCGAGGGCCTTTCGAACCGGTTTTGGAGTAGCGGGTCTTAGGGTGGCCCATCCGAGGTTCACCCAGTGATGGAGGAGGGTCCCGGGGGAGCCTGCGGGCAGAGGGCCTGTATCCTTGGAGCAGGGTGAGGGCTGGGTCTTTATTGCTGCGCTGGTATGGAAGCAAATTGCCTTTGTCAGGGGGCAACTGGTAAACTCAGGGGATCTGGTAATAGGATGAGTGGTGATGAGCTTCTCACTCTGGGTCAGGGTCTTCAGTGGAATGCAGCCTCAGTAAGGGTGGATGCACATGAAGGACAGAGCAGTATTGCTGGGGCACTAGTTGTGACACAGAGATGGAAGTGCAGTGTTGCAGGGGCACAGATATGGGCAGTGAGAGGGTAATGCAGTAACACAGTACCTTGGTGTGCAGGCTGCGCCTGGTATATTAGGCCACAAGATGGCAGCGGGCCGCAGGCTTCTGGAAACTGCCTCTGTGAGTCCTCCGGCGTTCTTCCTGTCCCTCTCTTAGTTCAAGTTGCTCCCAGGGATGGCTGGCATGGATGTGTGGGGATTTACTGCCTCTTCTTCGGCAGATCGCGGCACCCGAGACCGAGGACGTCAGACGCAAGGTAGGCCCCAAGATGGCGGCGGGATCCTGCAGTGTGGAGCCGGCCACGGCCCTGTGCGTGTCCAATCGCCGACCGAGCTCCACAATTTTGTCCGGGGCCTGAGCAGATGTTGTCCGGCGTCGACTTGGGGAGGTTTGGAGGTCTTCCAGGCGTTGGTGGCAGCAGGATGGCTGTGGATGGCCGGTAGAAGATGGCGGCGAGCCGCGGGCTCCCGGAGCGGGCTTCTGTGTGTATCTCGGCTCGGATTCAGGCCTCCTCATTGTCCAGCTGCACCCAGGAACAACCGATGCGGATGGCTGTGGGTTTGCCGCCCATCCTCCCGCAGATCGCGGCAATCGAGCCCAGGGATGGTACAAGGAAGGTAGGCCTCAAAATGGCGGCGGCTCCCTGCAGTGTGGAGCCGATCGCGGCCCTATGGAGACTCAATCGGATGATCGAGCTCCACAATTCCTGCTGGGGCTAATGCAGATAGTGTCCGGTATTGTGTAGGGAGAGTTTAGGCACTCTCCAGGCGCTGGCAGTGACAGGATGGCTGCAGATGGAGTCAGGATGAGCGGAGCTCCTCTGGAACACGTCTTGCTTCTTCTACATCCGGACACGCCCCCCGGGTTTAGTAACACTTTAATATATACAGTATATGCAAAATAATAACTTCACCAACATAATTCACTGCAACATAGGGCTTCATTCACACAGGCGCTGAGGCCCATGTCCATGAATGGGCCGTGTATTCATGCAACTTGAGCCGACAGGTGCAGGCAGCCCAAGTCAGTGTATGGGGACGCAGCATCTGCACACATACAGCCACTCATCCCAATATGACAGACATGTGAGTGTGGGTGAGCAGCTCTGAACACGCACTGTCTGCGTCCAGGGCACGTCTCGCAGCAGCTGTGCTGTCACAACCACTCACCTCCTATACGCCTACATAGGCTGCCCGAACGTATCAGTTCATTCACAGACTAATGGACCTCAGTGCTCATGTGAATGAGGCATAGTGTAGAGTACAGACTGAATAATATGTGACATCCAGAAATATGCTCAGCAAAATTTCTTTGATGCCCAATCAGTTTCTGTGTGTTATTCTGTCCCGAGGGCCTTGACATTGAGACACAGATTAGGCCTCATGTACACTGCGGCTGCTAAACTGATTATTAGGAGCAGTTGGGCATTTTTTCCAGCAGCCCCTGAACTCTTCTCTGTTATCTTATCTGTACACGTACACTCAGATGTTTATAGTAGATTAGAGGCAGTTGAGGCTATTGGCATTTTTTTGAAAGCAGATAAATTAGTAGGCGAGGCCAAAAAGACCCAAGTCCATCAAGTCCAACCCATGTGTGTGATTATATGTCAGTATTACATTGTATATCCCTGTATGTTGTGGTCGTTAAGGTGCTTATCTAATAGTTTTTTGAAACTATCGATTTTTCCCTACTGAGACCACCACCTGTGGAAGGGGATTCCATATCCTTGCCACTCTTACAGTAAAGAACCCTCTACGTAGTTTAAGGTTAAACCTCTTTTCTTCTAATTTTAATGAGTGGCCACGTGTCTTGTTAAACTCCCTTCTGCGAAAAAGTTTTATCCCTATTGTGGAACACCAGTACAATATTTATAAATTGAAATCATATCCCCTCTCAAGCGTCTCTTCTCCAGAGAGAATACGTTCAGTGCTCGCAACCTTTCCTCATAACTAATATCCTCCAGACCCTTTATTAGCTTGGTTGCCCTTCTTTATACTCGCTCCATTTCCAGTACATCCTTCCTGAGGACTGGTGCTTAGAACTGGACAGCATACTCTAGGTGCGGCTGGACTAGTGTCTTGTAGAGCGGGAGAATTATCGTTTTATCTCTGGAATTAATCCCTTTTTTAATGCATGCCAATATTCTGTTTGCTTTGTTAGCAGCAGCTTGGCATTGCATGCCTTTGCTGAGCCTCTCATCTACTAGGACCCCCAGGTCCTTTTCCATCCTAGATTCCCCCAGAGGTTCAGTGTATAGAAATAACATTCATATTTTTGACACCCAAATGCATTATTTTACATTTTTATACATTAACCTCATTTGCCATGTAGTTGCCCACCCCATTCATTTGTTCAGATCCTTTTGCAAGGTTTCCACATCCTGTGGAGAAGTTATTGCCCTGCTTAGCTTAGTATCGTCCGCAAATACAGAGATTTAACTGTTTACCCCATCCTCCAGTTTTGTTTATGAACAAAATAAATAGGATTGGTCCCAGCACAGAACCCTGGGGGACCCCACTACCCACCTCTGACCATTCCAAGTACTCCCCATTTATCATCACCCTCTGAACTCGCCCTTGTAGCCAGTTTTCAATCCATGAACTCACCCTATGGTCTATGCCAATGGACCTTATTTTTTACAATTAACTTAATGGGGAACTGTGTCAAATGCTTTTGCAAAATCCAGATACACCACATCTACGGTCCTTCCTTTATCTAGATGGCAACTAACCTCCTCATAGAATGTTAATAGATTGGTTTGGCAAGAACGATTCTTCATAAATCCATGCTGATTACTGCTAATGATGCCATTCTTGTTACTAAAATCTTGTATATAGTCCCTTATTATTATCCCCTCCAAGAGCTTGCATAATATTGATGTTAGGCTAACTGGTCTGTAATTCCCGGGGATGTATTTTGGGCCCTTTTTAAATATTGGTGCTATATTGGCTTTTCTCCAATCACCTGGTACCATTCCAGTCAGTAGACTGTCAGTAAAAATTAGGAACAATGGTCTGGCAATTACTTGACTGAGTTCCCTTAGTACCGTCGGATGCAAGCCATCTGGTCCCATTGATTTATTAATGTTAAGTTTCCCAAGTCTAATTTTAATTCTGTCCTCTGTTAACCATAGAGGTGCTTCCTGTGATTTTTCATAAGGAGAAACACTGCAGTTTTGGTTACTGAAAACTGAGGAGAAGAATACATTCAATACCTATGCCATCTCCCCATCCTTTGTAACCAGATGTCCTTCCTTATTCTTTATGGGGCCAATATAGTCTGTCCTCCCTTTTTTACTGTTTACATACTTTTTTTTTGCTTTTTTTTGCACTCTTACATTTCTTGTTGCATTCTTTATAAAATCTGAATGCTGATGATGATCCCTCAATCTTGTATTTTTTGAAGGCCTTCTCCTTTGCTTTTATATGCATTTTTACTTTGGAGTTAAGACATCCAGGACTTTTGTTCGCTCTTTTAAATGTATTACCTAATGGGATGCATTGGCTAATGCCCTTATTTAATATGTTCTTAAAGCAAACCCATCTCTCCTCCATGTTCTTTGTTCTTAAGATGTTATCCCAATTCATGCCTTCTAACAAGGTTTGTAGTTTAGGGAAGTTGGCTTTTTTAAAATTCAGTGTCTTTGTATGCCCCTTATGTTTCCTATTTGTGTGATTTATACTGAAGCCAATTGACCTGTGATCACTATCTAAATTGGCCGTATTTTCACATCCGTGATCAGGTCTGTATGTTGGTAATCAGTAGATCCAGCAACGCTTTATTTCTAGTTGGTGCATCTACCATCTGAACCATGAAATTGTCCTGCAAGACATTTAGGAACTGGCAAGCCTTAGACAAATGCGTGGTTCCCTCTGCCCAGTCTATGTCTAAATAATTAAAAGCCCCAATTATGATAACACTTCCCATTCTTGCTGCTAATCCAACTTGAGATAGGAGATCCGTCTCCCCCTCCTCCCTCAGGTTAGGTGGCCTATAACATACTCCCAGTAATATTTTATTTTTTATGAGGCTGAAATAGTTAATAATAATTGTTTTTGTGGGCATTTGGGAGGGTCTCCTGAGGTTATCTGTAAAAAACGCTTCCAAGCGCAAACGCTCATAACCGCTGATAAACGTGCATAAACACGGTATGTAAAAGCGCCAAAAATAAAAATGTTAACCGTCGGTTACTAGCTGTCAAGATCCAGCATTCAGAAGAGGTTTTTTAATGTCCTGTGTACATGAAGCCTTATGCCGCGTACACACGAGCGAACTTTTCGACGGACTTTCGACTAGTTCCGGCGGGAAAATTTGAAACGTTCTATTTCTAAAGTCTGTCTGATTTTTCGACAGCAAAAGTCTGATGGAGCCCACACACGATTGAATTGTCCGACGGATTCGTTCCGTCAGACCTTTGCTGTCAAAGTCCGGTCGTGTGTACACGGCATAAGACATTCCATGTCCTCTCTTCATTGGCTGGCAACCTTCCAGTTTCATTGCCACATCTTTCCAATATCTAGCAGGGCAGAAGACCTGATATTTCTCTGGTGGTAAGTAACACTTATCTTGTCCACAGATATAATACAAAACTTCCAGCCTGTGATTGGGCAGTGAAATGAAAAAGGAAAAGACCAATAAGCGAATTTTTTTAGTCACTCTGCTCTCTTCCCCTATCAGCATGCCCCCTGTTAGCACATGAACACTGCTCATGTATAAATGACTACATAGTTGCATTAACATAAGTATTTTACATATGCCTTGAGCTCAGTCCTAATAAGATGACACATTAGCTATATAATACAGATAAATATTCTGTTTACCAAATTGCATTTCATATTTTATATATTGTTTTTATTTATGCATTATTTGTCAAATGTTTTACTGCCCAACTAAGCTGACGTTCTGTTCTGCCATCACAGGGAAGAAGAAATGCATTTGCCCTGGTCTTGGAATCTTCTACACCATCTTGTCCACCTTATTGTTCTCATCAGGCGCTTTGCTGGTGAAGAAGATTGAAGACATGCACTCTGTGCAGATCAGTGCTTTCCGCTGTATTTTCCAGATGTTATTTGTGCTTCCTGGCCTCATTTATTACAAGTAAGTTTTAAACACTAGAAAACGCTAGAAATTCTGTAGCTATCCACTTAACAACGACCCTATAGTAGATTTACTGCTTCAGGGCTGCCTTTCTGTGCAGAATCACATACACTGGTGCATCTCATAAAATTATCATATCATCAAAAATGTATTTCAGTGATTCAATTCAAAAAGTGAAACAGTAAAGTAAACATGGAGTGATATATTTCAAGCATTTCTTTCTTTTAATTTCAATCATTATGGCTTACAGCTAGTGAAAACCCAGAATTCAGTAAATTTGAATATACCATAAGAACAATAAAACATTTTTTTTTAATACAGAAATGTTAGCTTACTAAAATATGTCCATGTACACTATAGTATGCACTCAATACTTGGTCGGGGCTCCTTTTACATGAATTACTGCATCAATGTGGCGTGGCATGGAGGCGATCAGCCTGTGGCACTGCTGAGGTGTTGTGGAAGCCCAGGTTGCTTTGATGGTGGCTTTCAGCTCATCTGCATTGTTGGGTCTGGTGTCTCTCATCTTCCTCTTGACAATACCCCACAGATTCTCTATGGGGTTTAGGTCAGGCTCATTTGCTGGCCAATCAAGCACAGTGATACCATGATCCTTAAAGTGATACTAAAGGTTAGTTTTTTATTTTCAAATGTTCCGTTAAGGTAGTGTACTGTTGGTTCACTTACCTTTTTCCTTCGTTTTCCTTTTGTAAATGCTTTTTTTCTGTGTGTGAATTTTCAACTTCCTGTTCCTCTTCTAGAAGCTTGCCCCCATCATCCGAGCCGTCTGGCTGGGGGTTAGTCAGAGTACTCGCCCCCTCCCTTGGGACTACATCCCTGCAGGGAGACGCCGTGTGCGTTCACAGGCACTGGAGTCAGGGGAGCCTTCCTTTTAAAGCTGTGACGTTGCTGCAGGGAGCACATTCGAAAACCCGGAAGTTGAGAACATACAGAGAGCCAAAGGAGGAAGTCCTGATAAAGGCTATCTAACAGGTTAATAAAAATTTTGGGCAGAAATAACAGCTAGATTCATGATCTATATAGCATATAGATCAGATATTGTTTTAGCTTTACAACCCCTTTAAACCAGGTATTGGTACTTTTGGCAGTGTGGGCAGGTGCCAAGTCCTGCTGGAAAATGAAATCAGCATCTCCATAAAGCTGCTCAGCAGAGGGAAGCATAAAGTGCTCTAGAATTTCCTGGTAGAGGGCTGACTTGACTTTGGACTTGATAAAACACAGTGGACCAACACCAGCATATAACATGGCTCCCTAAATCATCACGGACTGTGGAAAATGTTGCATTTTATTTGGAAATCAAGGTCCCAGAGTCTGGAGGAAGAGTGGAGAGGCACATAATCCAAGTTGCATGAGGTCCAGTGTGAAGTTTCCACAGTCAGTGATGATTTGGGGGAGCCATGTCCTCTGTTGGTCCACTGTGTTTTATCAAGTCCAAAGTCAGCACAGCCCTCCACCTGGAAATTCTAGAGCACTTCATGCTTCCCTCTGCTGACCAGCTTTATGGAAATGCTGATTCCATTTTCCAGCACCTGCCCACACTATTAAAAGTACCAATGCCCGGTTTAATGATCATGGTATCACTGTGCTTGAACCTCGCCTGACCTAAACCCCATAGAGAATCTGGGGGGTATTGTCAAGAGGAAGATGAGACACCAGACCCAACAATGCAGACTTCCTGAGGCCGTTATCAAAGAAACTTGAGCTCCCATAAACCTCAGCAGTGCCACAGACTGATCGCCTCCATGCCACGCCACATTGATGCAGTAATTCATGCAAAAGGATCCCTGACCAAGTATTGAGTGCACTATACTGTAAATGGACATCATTTTCAGTAAGCCAACATTTCTGTATTAAAAAATCTTTTTTTTTTATTGGGGTTATGTAATATTCTAATTTTTGGAGATCCAGAATTCTGGCTTTTCACTAGCTCATTAAAATTTAAATAAATAAATGCTTGAACTATATCACTCTGTGTGTAATGAATCTATATAAAATATGAGTTTTACTTTTTTGAATTGAATTACTGAAATAAATTTTGATGATATTCTAATTTTATGAGATGCACCTGTATATATGTTATTCTGTACTTCCGCCTACAGGGGGTGCGAGCACCCTTGGAATGCTGCTTCTGCTGTGATTAGTCACAGCAGAAGCTGATCAGAGGGTGCCGGCCAGTAGATGAGTAGTGAATGGAGCTCTGCCTATGCAAACAAGGCAGAGCTCCATCCTGACAAGGGAATCCATCACATCCCTTAGTAAAAGCACCACACAAAGTACACAAAAACACTGGCTAGGCACACATTTAACACTTTGATCGCCGTAGATGTTTAACCCCTTCCCAGCCAGTGTCATTAGTACACTCACAGTGCATATTTTTAGCTTCACTATATTAGTGTCACTGGTTCCCACAAAGTGTCAAAAGTGTCCGATTGTCCGCCACAATATAGTTGCTGATTGCCGTCATTACTAGTATAAAAAAATTCCAGTATATATAACATTGTAGACGCTTTAACTTTTGCGCAAACCAAATATATGCTTATTGGGATGTCTTTTACCAAAAATATGTAGCGGAATACATATTGGCCTAATTTTATGAAGAAATGCGATTTCAATTTTTTTTATTGGATATGTTTAATAGCAGAAAGTAAAAAAAAAATATATATATTTTTTTCAAAATTGTCAGTCTTTTTATGTTTATAGCGCAAAAAATAAAAACGCAGTGGTGATCAAATACCACCAAAAGAAAGCTCTATTTGTGGGAAAAAATGTACATCAATTTTATTTGGGTACAGCATCGCATGGACGTGAAATTGTCAGTTAAAGTAACGCAGTGCCTTATCAATAAAAATGGCCTGATCAGGAAGGGGGGTAAATCTTCCGCAAGTGGCTATTTACGAGATGCAACTCTACTAAAGATATATTTGTCAATTTGATCCCTGGTTAGGTCATCTACAGTATAAAGAAGTATTAAACCCAAAAGCAAACATTTATTATATTACAGCTTACCAATTCTTCAACAGGACCGGAGGACATTTAAAGTATCTATGGGCAGACTGATTGAACCCAGGTCAATCCATCAGTTGTTGGATTTTCAGCAATTGTTGGATTTTCAGCATGCAAATATTACCAGTGGCTAATGCCGATGGCAGTAATTACTGTGTTCCCTTGGCAGAGAGAGTTCCCCATGCCTCCCCTTTCCCGCCGGGAGAACACAATAGTTCCACGGGAGGGATTCCCCCATCAGCCCAGTCAGTGTTGTGGCAGGAAAGAAAAAGTCTAAGCTCCTTGAGGGTAGGGACTGATGTGAATGCACAATGGGGAAAAAAGCCTAAGGCCCCTTTCACACTTGTGCGACTTCAAAGTCGCATGATTTTGCCACGATTCGTGGCTGCGATTTGACTGCGATTTCAAGGAATGCCTGTGTAAGTGGCATCAAATTCGGACCAAAGTAGTGCAGGGACTACTTTAAAGTCGGAATGACTTGAAGTCGTACTAATATGAATGGCTGTCATTGGAAATCATGGGGAACGACTTGTCATGCTACTTTGCAGTCCCAAATCGTGGGACAAGTCATATAAGTGTGAAAGGGTCCTAAAAAAGAAAAGGAATGCAGCTACCACATCTGATCGTTGGTAAGCTGTAATATACTGTATATCTTTTTTTAGGGGGCAGGGGTTAAATTGTGCCTTCTGCTCAGGCTCCTGTCAGAGATACTGTGGACTACTGGTAGAACTCCTTGTGTAATTCCTGATGGGGTAAGGTTGGGGGCTTCTGGATAGGCTCCTATACTGTCTGCTGCACTGCATCCTGAGTGAGCTCCTAACAGGCCTGCTGGATGGGCTCCTAGACTGTCTCTTGGCCAGACTCCACACATGTATCTTAACCAGGCACCTGAATTGTCTCCTGGCTGGCCCACACTATCTCCTTGCTAGGCTTGTACCGGGAGTTCCTGGTGAGCTTACTCATCTGCGTAGGAATAGCACCGTTGCATGCGGCGTCACATATTCATACAACGACTGCAAAGTTTTTACAGTATTTGCAACTGATTCTTGAATGGGACAAGAATTTCGACCAATTTCTACAGCATGATTGAATTATGAATGCAGAAACTGTGAAAAAAATGTATACATTTCCCCCATTGTATCTGAAAAATATATTTTCTGAAATTTAAGATACCCAACAATAAAATAGACTCATTAAAGATGGCTAGCTCGCCACCTAGTGGTGATCATATAATATCTCCACTAACTCTGAGACTTATGGACACAATTTATTCTAAAGCTGGCTACTGGCGACACATTAGAGCTGCACGATTCTGGCTAAAATGCGAATCACAATTTTTTTGCTTAGAATAAAGATCACGATTCTCGCGGCGTGACAGCATCTTTCACATTATACAAACAAATTGGGCTAACTATACTGTTTAGTTTTTTTTTTTTTTATATATTCATTAACCGCTTCAATACAGGGCTTTTAAACACCCTTCCTTACCAGAGCACTTTTTGCGATTCGGCACTGCGTCGCTTTAACTAACAATTGCGCGGTCGTGCGACGTTACACCCAAACAAAATTGACGTCCTTTTTTTCCCACAAATAGAGCTTTCTTTTGGTGGTATTTGATCGCCCCTGCGGTTTTTATTTTTTGCGCTATAAACAAAAGAAGAGCGACAATTTTGAAAAAAAAACAATATTTTTTACTTTTTGCTATAATAAATATCCCATTTTTTTTAAAAAAAACAATTTTTTTCCTCAGTTTAGGCCGATACGTATTCTTCTACATATTTTTGGTAAAAAAAATCGCAATAAGCGTATATTGATCGGTTTGCGCAAAAGTTATAGCGTCTACAAAATAGGGGATAGATTTATTGAATTTTTTTTTTTTTTTTTTTACTAGTAATGGCGGCGATTTGCGATTTTTTTTTCGTGACTGCGACATTGCGGCGGACACTTCGGACACTTTTGACACATTTTTGGAACCATTCACATTTACACAGCGATCGTTGCTATAAAATTGCAATGATTACTGTGTAAATGTGACTGTCAGGGAAGGGGTTAACACTAGAGGGCGCTGGAGGGGTTAATGTGTGTCCCTAATAGGAGTGATTCTAACTGTAGGGGGAGGGGACTTAAGGGGAGGAGACCGATCATGTGATCCTCTGTACTGGGATCACATGATCGGTCTCCTCCCCGCTGACAGGACGTGGAGCTGTGTGTTTACACACACCGCTCCACGGTCCCGCCCGGTCCCGTTGTTTTAACGGGCAATCGCGGGTGCCCGGCGGACATCGCGGCCGCCGGGCACTCGCACCGGGTCCCGAGCGATGCCGCGGGCGCGCGCGCGCCCCCCCAGGCGGCCGGGAACCCGAGGACGTCATATGACGCCCACCCAGGATGGTAGATCCACCTTGTGGGCGTCATATGACTATGGGCGGGTATTGAACTGGTTAAAGTGTATTTTTTCCCCAAAAAAATTGCGTTTGAAAGACCCCTGCAAAAATACACTGTCACATAAAATATTGCAACAATCACCATTTTATTCTCTAGGGTCTCTGCTAAAAAAGTAATTTTCGAGCAAATAAAAATGATTTTTAACTTGTAAGCAACAAGTGTCAAAAGAGGTTAACCACTTTCAGACCGGACCATTTTGCTGGCTTAAAGGGGAGTTCCAGGCATTTTAAAAGTCAGCAGCTACAAAAAGTGTAGTTGCTGACTTTTAAAAAAAATGACACTTACCTGTTCCACGGTCCAGCGATGCTGGACCGTGGAACAGGTAAGGATGTTGCTCCTCTCCCCCTCCTCTTCGCCAGCGCCGCCATTTCCACTAAGGGCACCCGGCCGTGACAGCTTTCCTCTTCACGGCCGGGCACGCACGGCGCGAGCCGCGCTGCACTCCCGGAGTGGATAGGCGATCTCCTGGGACCTGTCACGTGTCCCAGGAGATCGCCTAGAGGGAGGAGTCGCCTAGGCGGTTCCTGGGCGGAAGGAGGAAGTGGGACAGGAAGTCCCCCTCCTAATGAAGCCCCCACTCCCCCCCCAAAAAAATTACATGCCAAATGTGGCATGTAAGGGGGTGAGGAGTGGTTAAAGCGGAAGTTCCATTTTTAAGTGGAACTCCGCTTTAAGACCAGACCACTTTTTGAGGTTCAGCACTGCGTCGCTTTAACTGACAATTGCGTGGTCGTGCCACGTGGCTCCCAAACAAAATTGACTTCCTTTTTTTACCTCAAATAGAGCTTTCTTTGGTGGTATTTGATCACCTCTGCGGTTTTCATTTTTTGCGCTATAAACAAAAAAAGAGCATCAATTTTGAAAAGAACACATTATTTGTTACTTTTTGCTATAATAAATATCCCCCAAAAATATATAAAAAAAAAATATTTTCCTCAGTTTAGGCCAATACGTATTCTTCTACATATTTTTGGTAAAAAAAAATCGCAATAAGCGATTATTGTATTGGTTTGCGCAAAAGTTATAGCGTTTACAAAATAGGGGATAGTTTTATGGCATTTTTATTAATAATTTTTCTTTTACTAGTAATGGCGGCAATCAGTGATTTTTATTGTGACTGCGACATTATGGCGGACACATCGGACATTTTTGACACATTTTTGGGACCATTGTAATTTATACAGCAATCAGTGCTATACAAATGCACTGATTCCTGTGTAAATGACATTGGCAGTGAAGGGGTTAACCAGGGGGTGGCAGTGTAGGGGTTAAGTGTGTCCTAAGGGCGTGTTACTAACTGTGGGGGGCGTGGCTGTGTGTTAGTGATCACTGATCTCTGCTCCAATCACAGGGAGCAGAGATCAGTGTCATTTGTTGCTAGGCAGAATGGGGAGATGCTGTTTACTTCCGCATCTCCCCGTTCAGCCTCCTCGTGAGACGATCTCGTGTATCCCTGCGGCAATCGAGCCCGCGGGACTCGCGACCGGACGTACGGGGGTCCCGACCCGCACGCGCGCTGCCGGCGGCATGCACGCGATGGCACAGCGGGCATTTTCAAAGGGACATACCTGTACGCCCTTATTCCTGTCCGTGCCCTTCTGCCGACGTACATCTGTGTGCGCCAGTCAGGAAGCGTTTAAACTGACCTCATTTACAGACCGAAGTTCATCCCTTTGATCTAAGACCCCTTTCACACTGAGGCAGTTTTCAGGTGTTTTAGCGCTAGAAATAGTGCCTGTAAAGCGCCTAAAAACTACCTCCCATTCTCTGCAATGGGTGCTTTCACACCCAGGCGGTGCGCTTGCGGGACGTCGCAAAAGTCCTGCAAGAAGCATCTTTGCGGCAGGTTACAGCGCTCCCATAATGCCCCTGCCCATTGCCTGAAAAGCGGTTCGTAAGCGCCGCAATATGGGAGTTTTTAACCCCTCTTTGGGGTTAAAAGCACTCTGCTAGCGGTCCGAAAAGCATTGCTTAAGCAGCGGTAAAACGAGCAGTGCTTTACGGCAAATGCGCTCTCGGCCAAAGTGTAAAAGGGGTCTAAAATATGGGCAGCCAAAGCATAAATCACCAAGAACTATCAGAGTTGTGTTTCAAGACAGTTACCATCTCTCCTCTTTTCTCCTCACGCTGTCAGTGTGAGGAAAGAAATTCCGATAACCAGCTTGTGTTTACATCGTGATCAGCTGTGATTGGACACAGCTGATCACGTGGTAAAGGGCCACTGTGATTGGCTCCTTACCCCAATCTGTGAACAACTGTGTCCGAAGGACACAGCAAACGCAGAACTTGCCGCCCTCATATGACGCCCTCCCAGAACTGTCCGACTGTAGCTGTCATTCGGCTATAGCACAGTTGGAAAGTGGTTAATGGCATGTCATTTTTTCTTCATGAAAGAATTTCTTATAATGTCTTCTGCCTCCTTGAAACATCCTCCATCAGCTCCATTTCCCATTATTGCCTTTGTTGGGAATAAGCAATACTGGTTAGTTGTGGCCATGTGCACTGGTCTATACCCTCTGCAAATCCCATAGTCCATATTCCAGCTTGGTAGGGAACAAGAAAGGGTGGCTTCATTCTTACTTACAGGGGACCATGGAAAATGAATGTAGCCACCCTCTAACAGGAAGTCAGATCACAGAAGCAAAAAAATAGGAATTTGGAAGTTTGGAGGAGGCAGAGACCAATAGAAGTGTCACTTTAACTCTTTGCTACTATATACAAGAAAAAAAAACAGGGAAAAGGATCATTCCAGTAGCCGCATATCCAACAAAACATATGGATAGTGATGGTAAGAGCAGCCTCAGCCCAGACTCCATCCAGGCCACACCCCGGCGTGTTTCGTCCTGCCCAGAGGGCTTGGTCATGGAGGATTTTTAGTAACTGGTTTGTTCACCTAGCAATATATATTACAAATAAGAAGTATGACTGTTTATCCTGTTTGAAAAGATCATTGTGTATTCCCCTATAAAATTATATTTTCTTGTTCTTATAGGACTGGTTTTCTAGGTCCCAAGGATCAAAGGATTTTCCTTTTCCTGCGTGGATTCCTTGGCTCTGGTGCGATGATTCTCCTGTACTTTGCTATCCAGTCCATGCCGTTGGCGGATGCCACAGTCATCACTTTCAGCAGTCCCGCCTTCACCTGCATATTTGCCTGCATATGCCTGAAGGAGAAATGCACTTTGTGGGATATAGTCTTTATCGCCTTCACTATAACTGGCGTCATCCTTATAGCTCGTCCACCATTTCTGTTTGGGTCATACAACAATGACCTCGAGGAAGATTACTCTGGGCACGTTAAAGGGACTATTGCTGCGTTAACAAGTGCAATCTTTGCCTCATTAACCCTGGTGGTGTTAAGAAAAATGGGCAAGTCTGTGCATTACTTGCTTTCCATTTGGTATTATGCTGTGATCGGTCTCATTGAGTGCATCATTGCCTTGTCAATTCTTGGAGAATGGAGTTTGCCTTATTGTGGAATAGACAGGGGGTTTCTGATACTTATTGGAATTTTAGGTTTGGGAGGCCAAGCGTTTCTTGTAAAAGCTTTACAGATCGAGAAAGCTGGATTGGTAGCCATCATGAGGACAATGGATGTGGTCTTTGCTTTTATTTTCCAGGCCTTGTTCCTCCACCACACTCCAACGTGGTGGACAATTGGAGGGGCCCTGTGCATTGTGGCCAGTACAGCTGGTGCTGCTGTCCTCAAATGGTACACAAGCTCAAAAAAGGCCAGCGAAAGCGTGTTATAGGCTGGGAATGGGACAAATGCCATTTAGACCATGTTTCCGTCTAAAAGGTTAAAAGGCCTTGATTATTATGCAGAAGGTTGAACCACGATGAATAGCTCTGCATTCTTTACAGAAGTGGAGGATTATGGGGAAAATGGCACTGGTGTTGCTGCTTTTCTTTGCTCGTCCTATTGTTCATGATTATAGTAAAGTGAGTTAAGAACAGCTACCAACTCCAGGCTCAGCCCCTGCAGCTCCCTTCCCTGGAGATTCCCCCAGCAGTATGCTTTGATTTATTTATTTTTTTAAATACTTACCTTTTTAAAATTCACCAGGCTGGTCCTGTTTCTTCCCGGGTCCTTTTCAGTCTTCCTCCAGCAATGAGTGGTGCTCTGATGATGCAAAGTCTTCTGAGTTGGGTGATGCTGGGAGTCAATCAACTCCAAAGACTGAGAGCATCTGCTAGTGATAAGGAAGTACTGAGAGGGACTGCTCCAGGTTGAAGGTGAATATTACAGCCTGCAATGGTTTTTAATTTTAAGCTGCAGGTAGGGGACTATTTAAACCCCAAACCAAAAATGTAACATATTGCAGCTCACCAATCATTAGATCTGGTGGCTGCATTAGTTTTATTTTTTTAGGCTTCTTTCCATCTAATTTCACCTGGTGATCTGGCCAGTAACACACCTCCTGTATTGGATGAAAATGCACAGGGGGCACCTTTGGACAGCAGCATTGTCGGTCTCGGGGGAGGGGAGTGTTATGCCCCGTGCACACGGTCGGAAATTCCGACCACAAAATCCGTCAGATTTTTTCCGACGCTGGCGTTGCATACACACGGTCGGACAAAGTTGTCGGAAAATCCAATCATCCTGAACGTGGTGACGTTCATTGCGTACGATGGGACTACGTAGAGGCTAGTGGCCAATAGCTTTGTTCTTGTAATGTGATCTGAGCATGCGTGGCACTTTGTCCGTCGGAATTCGCTACACACGATTGGAAAAAGTCTGATAGGACTTTGTTGTCGGAAAATTTGAGAGCAGGATCTCAAACCTTTTCCTGTCGGAAATTCCGACGGAAAAAGTCCGATGGAGCACACACACGGTCGGAATTTCCGACAACATGGTCCGATAGGACATTTTCCGTCGGAAAATCCGACCATGTGTACGGGGCATAAGATGTACTAGCCGATTTAGATACACTAACAAATTGAATCCAAACGCCAACTAATTCTTTATAGGCAGTTACAGAAAATAGTTTTTTGTCCTTTTTGGGATAAAGGTTTACACAAATAAATACAATCTGATCACTGTAAGATCCCCTGTTAGCGGTAAATGGTTTGTCTCCTCTCTGTAATTAATGCATTCTGCTGGAGAGCTTGTTCATTTGAAAAACACACTTACTGGATCATCAGATCAAACTAGAGGAAAGAAAGTCTAAAAAAACGAATGCAGCTATCGCATATAAGAATTGTAAAGCTGCAAGATAATAAATGTTTGCTATTGGGTTTAATAGCACTTTAAGTTAAAAAAAAAATGCCCAAAGTTGGGCTTTACATAGCCGAAGCACAAATATATGCTGAGAGCAAAATAAAAGTGGAAACAGAGACTTGAGATATTTTATTGGAATATAATATAGTTTTGTAATTCTTTATTGAGTTATGATTGCAATAATTATACTTGCAAAATTGTTGAAACTGTAACCAAGCAATTTCCATTGATTTTTGATCTTAGCTACAGTATATACATACTGTATATTTATATGATGCCCTGTTAAGTTCTATTTATTTATAATATCACGGTTTCTTATCTGATAGCTCTTAAAGTGGTTGTACACCCTGTACAGCCACTTTTACCTACAGGTAAGCCTATATTATAGCTTACCTGTAGGTGCTGGAAATATCTCCTAAACCTCCACAGTTGATGTCTACGGCACATGCGCGCTTTAGAAAGTGCAGATCGTGCCGTTTCTAAAGGGGGGGTCATGCCGTGACTGGCGGCTCCTGTGCGCATGCACGGGAGTGACGTCACGCGACTGCGGTCAGTCATAGAGCCGGAGTTCGTGGTGCCGGAAGGAAGAGGGGTGAAGATGGTCGCTCGCTGCTAGTGAAGACAGCGGTGACATCGCAGGCTTTGTTTTCAGGTAAGTGACACATAATGGGCTACTATGCGGTGCACAGTAGCCCATTATGCTTTACCTTTGCAGGGAAATAAAGAGGAAGTTAAACCCATCAGGGTTTACTTCCTCTTTAATCAGGAGAATAATGTACAGACAGTTTACGTTTCTTTACCAATTGCACTGTGGGGTCATTTCATTATATAATTCAAAGAACAGGGAAGTACAAAGCGATGCCGGCTATAGATGGAGTGATTTTTCTCGATCCCTCCATCAACGCAGTCAGTGTTGATGGGGGAATCCATCCTGCGAGCCATTGTGTTATCGGAGCGGGGGGGAATTGTCCCTGCAGGGAGAACACAATGATTACTGCTAGCGGCTATAATAGCCGCTAGCATTAATCGCATGTAAAATCCGACAGGCCGAATATACTCAAGTTGAACAATCGACCAACTTGGGTACATTAAGCCTGCCCATACACTGTTTGAAGCTCAGCTGGTCCCTGCTGAACCAGGCGAGATTCGAACTGTCTGTGGCTGGCTTTAAGCTGGCCATATATTATAATAAATAAATAATATAATACAATTTTCCTGTTCAATTTCCTTTTAGATTTACTTTTGACTATGTAGTACAAGGGCCTGCCTGATTGCATACAGATTGAAAGTGTTTAGGTTTGACCCCCTATATTATATGGTTTGGTAGATCTAAAGGAAAATTGTATAATGTGTGGCCAGCCTTAAGCCGACCATACATGGATCGAAATTTGGACGATTCAGCAGGGAACAGCCAAATTTCGATCCATATATGGGTATACTGGTTCTACACAAGTCGATCTATCGATTGACTTGTGTACAACCAGCCTGTTGTGTTTTTCCTGAATGATTAGTGCTGCCGGCTATAGCCGGTAACACTTTTCGTTGTTTTCTGCTGGCAGGGAAGGCTGCCCATCGGCAGAACACAATAGTGCTTGGGGAAGGATTCCCCCATCAATACTGATTGTGTTAATGGGGCAATCAAGCAATTTTCTTTCCTTCCACCTATGGTGGAAGAAAAAAAAATTGCATAATCTATGGCTTGCCTTAGAGCACCCAGTAAGATGTCAGCTTTCATAGACAATGTATTGGTTGTTATGGATTACTGCACATTACTGTTCTTGGAACGTCTGGTAAATATGCCATAATATATTATCTTCATTGTCCAATGTGCTCCGTATCATGACGGGCATTGGTGCAACTACAAATGTAAGCACAGCAATTTTCATATACTCCAAATATCTAGCTGCTGTTAGTTACAATAAATCTGTTGATTAGTTTAGGGATAGCCATTATCCGTTTAATTTAGACATTGATTTTCAATTGTTACTTTATTTTTTATAGTTTTTGATGTTAAAATAGTGGTGTATGACCTGTTATGTACAGTATAATCTACTTTTTAATCTATAAAAAAAAAATATATAATATTGACAAAAGTATTGGGACGCCTGCCTTTACACGCACATGAACTTTAATGGCATCCCAGTCTTAGTCCGTAGGGTTCAATATTGAGTTGGCGCACCCTTTGCTGTTCTAACAGTTTCAACTCTTCTGGAAAGGGTGTCCACAAGGTTTAGGAGTGTGTCTATGGGAATGTTTGACCATTCTTCCAGAAGCGCATTTGTGAGGTCAGGCACTGATGTTGGACAAGAAGGCCTGGCTCGCACTCTCCTCTCTAATTCATCGAAAAGGTGTTCTATCGGGTTGAGGTCAGGACCTGTCAAGTTCCGACACAAACTCGCTCATCCATGTCTTTATGGATCTTGCTTTGTTCACTGGTGTGCAGTCATGTTGGAACAGGAAGAGACTATCCCCAAACTGTTCCCACAAAGTTGGGAGCAAGAAATTGTCCAAAATGTCTTGGTATGCTGATGTCCCCAAGAGTTCCCTTCACTGGAACTAAGGGGACAAGCCCAACTCCTGAAAAACAACCCCACACCATAATTCCCCCTCCAATGAATGATTTGGACCAGTGCACAAAGCAAGGTCCATAAAGACACGGATGAGTGAGTTTAAGGTGGAGGAACTTGACTGGCCTGCACAAAGTCCTCACCTCAACAACACTTTTGGGATGAATTTGAGCGTACAAGCCAGGCCTTCTCATCCAATATCAGTGTCTGACCTCACAAATGCACTTCTGGAAGAATGGTCAAACATTCCCATAGACACACTCCTAAACCTTGTGGACGCCCTTTCCAGAAGATTTGAAGCTGTTACAACTGCAACGGGTGGGCTAACTCAATACAAGTTTTTTTTTTTTTTTTTCACACAGAGCTCCGCTTTAAAAACCATATATCATGTGCAACTTTGATGCCTAAGAAAATAGTTTAATTTGTTGTGTACCAGGGGTGTAGTAAATAGGTACGTTAAAGCTCTTACTAGCTTACTCAGGGAGGCCTGGCTCCATCCCGGTAGGCAAGCTCTCCACCCCTCTCCTATAGATATCCAATCTGGAAAAATTTTGGACAATAAAGGTTTCCTTCCCTGCCAATACAGGTATTGGGTGATGGGAGATCAATTTTTTTTTAAGATTTTCACTTTCTTTATGGAAGGAAAAAGGCACTTTAGCATGATTTTCCCAGGCTGGGACTTGCTGCCTGGCAGTCCTGGTGTTGGCCTTATGTTACGAGTGGGTGTTTTTGTGTCATAATGTGTAGCTCCAGAAGTTCTATTCTACTATGAATGTGTTTTTTTATGTGTCCATTTTGGAGAGAGTAAAAGGTTTTGGCTGGGTTGTCATGATTTCTTTTTTATGTGTAAGGCCCTTATGTCTCACTCTTTGGATTTGTAGAGCATCACACATCTTTTGGCCACTGACCTCTGCATAGGAATGTTTTGGCCTACAGGTCCTCATGGGGCTGGTAGTTTTGGGACCTCTGTGAAGTTGAACTTATCTCTATTTTTTATATCTGGCAGGTTTATAGCTTTGCTGGAGCATACACTGACACTCTGGGCTGTGAGGGAGGAGAGAGAGGCACACAGAGCAGCTATGTCTGCCCTTCCCCTCTGCTGCCCATTCGGAGAAGCCTCTGTATTTTGTGAATGAGTTCATATAATACAAAGGCTTCTGTGATTGGGCAGGAGGAGGGGAGGGGCAGGCATAGCAGCTGCTCTAAACCTAATGTTTAAGATGCTTAGACCTGAAGCATCTGCGTGGGGCTCCCTGGAATACATTGATAACTGTCTTGCGGGAGTACAATAAAACTGTCAGATGTAAATAAAAGCACTAAGCACGGTAGATGTCATGCACCTCGTTGGACTTAAAGTGGTTGTAAACCCTTACAAACCACTTTGACCTACAGGTAAGCCTAGATTAAGGCTTACCTGTGGGTCCAAGAAATATCTCCTAAACCTACACGGTTTAGGAGATATTTGCCAAAAGACAGGCACCGCTGTCTACGGCGCATGTGCCGTAGACATCGGCGCGCAGGCGCACTGAGTGCACCACTCTCAACGGCGATATGCTGCGAGTGGCGGCTCCCGTGCGCATGCGCGAGAGTGACGTTTTAATTCCTCTTTAACTCATAGTGTGCCTTCCCTTTTTACAAAGGAGCTGAATTCCTAGAATTCAGCTTTAAGTGAAATTTGTTGCCTGCACTGGGTCTGTGAGCTTACATTACATAAGAAACTATTAATGGGCCATACCATTTTCTAGAGGTATTGATTTGTGCCACAGAACATCTGCCTCTAAACTTCATTTACAGTTGGTAAAACCTTGAAATAAGAGCTATAACTTTGATACAGGGACAATTGTATGAGCGCCACCATTCCCCTCTCCTAATAAAACCCAGCTCCATTGCACCCAAAATGAAAAAAAATCTTTCAGCTTTATTTTTACTAACCTTCAGGCCCCTAAATTTCATTTTGTAAGTGCTAGCTCCAGAGCTTTTTCTTCTGTGCCATCCTTTGTCTGAAGGAAAGATATGTAGCTGGTAAAATCAGCTATGGATTTATATTGTATAGTGTTGGAATCATGACGGTCTACTTGGCACTTACTCTATCAATTTTTCTATTTGCGTCCCTATCTCTTTGTTCCTATTAGCTTCTCAGGAGATCACCAGGGCCAGTAACCCCCCCCCCCCCCCCCCTCTTTCTCAACCTAACTTTCTAGACCTGTCATACTTTTCTAGCTAGTGTTCCAGCCTTTTCTTGAACTTTGATATACCTTTTACGGGCCCATTTATGCTTCCTTGCTTTTGTCATATTTTTCTGAAACCTGCATGTACACCAGCTAGATCTAAATATTTACTGGTACATTTTTTACCTGTATGTTTTGATGTGGCATGGTGTTGGCATGCTGGCATGGTATTGATATGCTTGTTCCAGGTCAGTGGCTTAAATGTTTAAAGCCAAACAAATAGCATGAAAGCTAAGCAACTATCATTTTCAGAATAATGCCGCGTACACACGGTCGGACTTTCCGACAGCAAATGTGCGATCGGAGCTTGTTGTCGGAAATTCCGACCGTGTGTAGGCTCCATCGGACAGTTTCCATCGGAATTTCCGTCGCACAAAATTTGAGATCTGGTTCTCAAATTTTCCGACAACAAAATCCGTTTGCGTAAATTCCGAACGTGTGTAGACAATTCTGACACACAAAGTGCCACGCATGCTCGGAATCCAGCAGAAGAGCAGCACTGGCTATTGAACTTAATTTTTCTCGGCTCGTCGTACGTGTTGTACGTCACCGTGTTCTTGACATTCGGAATTTCCGACCAACTTTGTGTGTGTGTATGCAAGACAGGTTTGAGCCAACATCCGTTGGAAAAAATCCCATGGATTTTGTTGTTGGTATGTGTGATCGTGTGTATGTGGCATTAGACATTTGCAAAGCTTTTCTTTACTGCAGATGTGTTTTTTGAGCACAGAAGTGTAAATCTGCCCTTGGAAATGTAAATAAACACATATTTGAATATTTTTTTACTGCTTTTAAAATGTGTTACTAAGAGAGACTGTAAAGCTCTAGTGACAAATTTCCATGTGCAATAATGTGTTATTTTTTTGCGTTGATTCAAGTTCCGTTAAAAATTGAAGTGAATTGCTTTTGAGCAATGTACTTTACATTCACATCGGGTGCGTGTGGTGTGCTGTAGCACAGGTATATTACAATGGGTATGTGCACTGGGTGCCAATTTAGAATACCTGGCAATGCCCGCCAAAGCACAGTGTGTTGTAGCAAGGATTTAAAACGTGTTTCAATACATGTCACAGAAAGGTCTGACTCCAGCCTTAGGGGTTGATTTACTAAAAGCACTTTGCAAGTACAGTTGCTCCAGAGCATAGTAAATGAGCAGAAGCTCTGCTGAGGTCCATCATCCATTCATGTGCAAGCAAAAATATATATATTTTTTTCTCCTTGCACGTGATTGGGTACTCTTTGCAAAGTGAAGCTTTACCTCATTTGCTAAGCAAATTGTACACCTGAGCGCTCATCTAAAACAAGAGCAGTATCAGTCCCTTCTTCGGTTCTCCTTTAAAGCATTATGCTTCATATTCAATAAATCAGTGCAGGAAACAATGATGTGCAAAGTCAACTAACCTATTGCTATTAATCATCTATTAAAATTGAAATGCAACCAGTTGATAAGCATAATTGTGTTTTACACATCCTCAGTTTTCCTGACACTTCTTTATTAGTTGAGCCTTTAAAGAAGATCTATCATTATCAAAGATTTACAGTTCTGTCCCCTATGGAATAAAGTACCGTATATACTCGAGTATAAGCCAACCCGAATATAAGCCGAGGCACCTAATTTTACCACAAACAACTGGGAAAACGTATTGACTCGAGTATAAGCCTAGGGTGAGAAATGTGCAGCTACTGTTAGTGGAAAAAGAGGGTCAACAATGCCCATTTGCAGCCTCACTGTGCCCATTTGCATGCCTCACTGTGCCCATTTGCAGCCATAGGTCCCCCAAACTTCAAACTTGGTAGTTAATGGTTCCTAAATGCCCCCTAGCTGCAAACAAAATTTGGGGTCTCTGGACCCAAAGGGTCCCGAAATGACATTGCTGCAGATGAACACAGTTGACCGAATTTGGG
Source organism: Lithobates sylvaticus (assembly GCA_028564925.1). Lineage (NCBI taxonomy): Eukaryota > Metazoa > Chordata > Amphibia > Anura > Ranidae > Lithobates > Lithobates sylvaticus. Next base: position 67,433,170 of record CM053036.1, on the reverse strand, counting down.
GCCCTGTATCTCGGGGTCACTTAGTGCTAGGAACCCCATGTTGTGGTGCTAGTTCCACTGGGTTTGAATACCAAATTTGGGGTTCCTAGCACCAAGTGTTCCCGAGCTATGGGGCCCCAAATTCGGGTCAGAAAATGTCAAGCACTTTTCTGAGGCAGAGAATGACATTTTCCGAACCGACTTTGGGGCCCTGTATCTCGGGGTCACTTGGTGCTAGGAACCCCATCTTTTGATATGTTGTAGTGCTAGGTCCACTGGGTTGGAAAACCAAATGGGGTTTCCTAGCCCCAAGTGGCCCCGAGATACGAGGACCCAAAGTCAGGTCGGAAAATTGCGTGACTCGAGTATAAGCATAAGGGGGGCACTTTCAGCACAAAAAAATGTGCTGAAAAACTCGGCTTTTACTCGAGTATATGCAGTACATGCAGTAGCTTGTCCCATGTTTCTACATGCGGAGGGGGGCAGGTTCTGCATTTCCTTATAGCATTGCTTGCTATGAATCAGCTGTTGTTGGGGGGGGGGGGGGGGTCAGGTCCGACCTCATAGATAGGGTTAGAAAACATATGGGACTGTATGAACATGATCCCATAGGTTGCAGAACTGTCAAATAAACGCTAATAATTTATAGATAGGTCTTCTTTAAAGTGCATTTAAACCCAATAATAAAATATGTGATCTATTGCAGCTTAGTGGCCCTTAGAAGTGGTAGCAGCTCAGTATCCTTTTCTTTTAAGCTATTTTTTAATTGGTAATCCTGCCAGTTCCTGTCCTGGGGTGACAACACTCAATCATCATACTGTATCTATGGAGTTTTATCACCCAAGAACAGAAATCCTCTTAGAATGACTATTATAAGGCTGGGTGTTCCGTAATCCCACAGAGATAGCTTTGAAAAACACTAACTGATAGTAGGGCAGCACCAGAATTTCCAGCAGGATCAGGAGGCAGTTTTTGCACTTATTGAACAGATATAACAATATGCTTTCTAAGGTATATTTAACAAAACAAAGGGAGCAAAAAAGAGAAGTTCACTGTTCGGGTTTACATACAGTTTCAACTACAAAGTAATAGGCCATCTTTAACATCCAGTACTGTTCACAGATGTTGGCAGCCTTTAACTGAGGCCGTTATGTTGCCAGTGTGGCCATATACACTACATCAGGCCTAAACAATTTGTAGTTTTTTAAGTATACAGGGTATTTTCGCTGATAATGCACCAGCTGGCTTGAAATACGCTCTTAGATCCCAACTAGGAGAGTTCATTTTGTCCTCTCTATGAGAGTTAATTATTTTTATGGTTCACTCCCTTTTCTATGCTTAATGGCCAAGAGGTAGGCCTAGTACTGTATTCTATATTTTATCTAGAAAACTATTTTTCTCTGTTAATTTAAAAGATGTGCAAAATGAAATGTTTGTATTTTTAATGTTTAATTTGTGTTGTAATGTATGCAAACTGCTTTTATTATTCTACACAAATTCTTATGCCTATTTTCTTATGTCTAGATACTTTTAATAAAACACTAAATTTCACCTTGGTTTTTAGTGGTCTTTGTATTTGCCTTGTTTTCATTTTGTATGCCTGTGCAAGCCCTTGGAAAATTAGGAATCATGTCCAATAGCAAGCACCACATAATTTCTCCTTTTACTAGTGGTAGCCAAAAAAATAGGTGCTAGAGTAGTGGGTTTGTTTTGTACTGTCAGCGCAGGTAGATTTAGGCAGGCCTATGCTGTGAGCTAGGCCTGTTTGTTTTGATCTGGGGCAGGGTAGTGGTTTAGTGTAGCAGCAGATGAATGACATGTGTTTCAGCTCTTGGGCACCTCCTCTGGTTTTCAGAAGGTTCTAGAAAAGAGGCAGGACAGAGAGCTGGAGTAACATGGGGTGTATGTGGGAGCCCTGGCCAATCCCCAATTAGGATTGGCAGGGGGCAGGCCTCCTATATATACCCAGGGTCAGCCTGCTTGGGGAGGAGTTGTGTGGAAGAACTGAATGATGGGAGTGTTAGACTGTCATGGTTTGAGGGAACCCCCTTTCTGGGGGGGGGGGGTAAACTCAGGCACGGAGCTCGGGAGCTGGGAGGGAGCCTCTCTCTACATGGTCATTGAGAGGTGTCCTGGAGCAGGAAAGAGGACAGTTTGGAGCACTGGCAGGCAAGTCATTGAGGAGGGATCCATGCCAGGGTCTGTGCATGAGAAGCACAGTGTGAAGCTCTGGGAGAGACATGCCAGAATTCTGATGTGGAGCCAGAGGGAGAGACTGTGGTGTTGTTTTAGAGTTAAGTCGTTGCAGCCTTAAGGGCTGGCAGGATTTGCATCAGACGTGCTGGGATCAGTAGTCCACCAAGTGTCAGTAAGCACATTTATTCTTCTCTACTAAAAACGGTTGCTCCCTCAGTGAAGAAAGTGATGTAGTAGTGTGCTGGAGGAGATGTTCAGAGGAAGAGACTGTCAAATCTAGACTCAACCAACATAGATTTAATTTAGAATTATTAATTATCTGGGCATCCCATGTCCCTTTTCCCCATCCAAGTTTAATCCCCTAACAAAAACAACAAAAACAAGCAAGAGACTGTTCATTGTCTGGGAAAGAACATATTTGGACCCCAGAAATCAGTAAGGGCAAACCATTAGGCTATATGGAGAATTTTTCCAGCTTCTCACCAATCCTAGAAGAGAAAAGTGTCCAAATATATGTGACAGCCTACCAACATTTTGTGTAAATGGGTTTCTAAATCTAAGAGAGCCCTAGTGTTGTTAAACAGTCTGCACAAATGGTGTATCTGACCCTGCATCAATCTCTTGCAGAAGATCACCCACTGTCCTGGGTCTGAGATCCCCACACACACTACAATGAGGTGTAACCGCTGTGCTACAAAATCTTGCAGAAAGGACTGTGGCTCTATCTTTAATGACTAGGTGGTGCCATGTCTCTCACCATTGCCACAGAACTGCTCCAGCAAGGCTGATTTCCATCCATTATGCCACCCTGCACAAAGAGAAAGCAGGGAAAATGGCAGCAACATCCAGCAGCTAAGGAATATATTTGGAAGAGAGTACACTGAGTTCCCAGCATAGCTAGAGAACTGACCACAGTGTGCTCTCCTGATTAGTGTGGTCAGTTTTTAATAGGAAAGCATAGGGACTGTCATGAACACCAGGGATTTCACACAAAGGAAGCAATACAAATAACGGGGATACATTCTGATACAAGTGCATGGTCCAGAAAGGCACATATCAGGAATATGAAGTGTTGGGGTAACAAATGCTTTAAAACAGAACTAAAAGCAAAGTATTTTTTTTCATGTTGGAATGAGTAAGGGAGGGTTATAACCCGTCAGGTTTTTTGCCATCTGTGTCCCCATTGGGAAGATTTCCCTTCACTTTCTGTCCCATAGCCAAAACAGGAAGTGAGAGGAAATCCCTCCAAAGAGATGGAATCCCTGGTTGTTGCTAGAACTAGTGTCCCCATTGGAAGATTTCCTCTTTGTTCATGTTCTGTTGACAATCCAAAAATGTGGGATTTTCTTCTCTTTCGGTGGTAATGCTAAACATGAAAAATTGAGAGGGTGAATTTCCCCAAAGGGGGCACTGACAGCAATGAAAAATGACAAGCATACTAATTCCTCTCCACTCTATTCGAAACAAAAAAAAAGGTTGGCAGTGAAAGGGTAAAAAAATTTAAAGGGGAAAAAAATGGTTTGGCAGTGGTAGGGTTGAAAAAAAAGAAAAAAAAATGGTTTTGTAGAGAAAGGGTTAAAATTGGGGGAAAACAATTGTGCCAGTAAAAGGGTTAAATAATAATAATTAAAAATGGTCTTTGCAGTGAAAGGGTTAAAAAATAAACTCAGTGTGGCAGTTAAACGGTTGAAAAAAATTAGGGGGAAAGGTTTGGCGGTGAAAGGGTTATTAAAACAAAAAAAAAAAGTCACTGTGATGTCATCACCTGCCCCAATATGAGGAAGCTCAGGAGGCTCTGGCAGCAGTAGCTGAGTATTTACTGACCAGTGAAGACCTCTTATTTTCTCTGTCGAGTGTTTTGTTTTGTTTTGTTGCAGTTTCATTATTCGATTCAGTTTTATTGCAATTTCATTCTCGCAGGCTTAAAGCGTGTTTTATTATTCTTCATAATGAAACAATTGAAACGTGAACAGATTGCTTCTCAAAAAAACATTGATAAACCAAGAAAATGAAGCCCAGCTATGGAATTAGGTATCAATAAACAGCTTGCAGATCCCCCAACCAAAAAGCCCACCAAAATGAGGAGCCGTTGTTGGATGTTTTAGTGCCAGCTGTAAAACTAATGGACCATGCCGGAAAACAGAACACTGGATTGGTAAGTATTGTGGATGTTGATTGATGACAGGTCACACCCCCCCCATATGTACACATGTATAGGGACGGCCATAGACATTGCTGGCTATAAACACCAATCTGCAGATTTGTTTTTAAATCAAGAGATACAAACAGCTATTTTTAGAACACCCCCCCCCTCTTTTTTCCAACTTTTAGCTGCTAACTGACTTTTTTTTAACAAGTCTTGCAATGTCCCTTGTTATAGGCTGGGCTGGTGACCTCAGTGCCAACCAACATGATGGCAGTGCCAACTAGCTCACCTTCACATTCCAGCAGAGTGGACTGCTCAGGTTCACATTCCAGCAGAATGGGCAGCTTACCTTCACACTCCAGCAGAGTGGGCCATTCACCTTCACACTACAGCAGAATGGGACACTCACTTTTACACTCCAGCAGAGTGTGGTGCTCATGTTCAGACTCCAGCAGAGTGGGATGCTCACATTCACATTCCAGCAGAGTGGGCCCCTCACGTTCAGACAGCAGCAGAGTGTGATTCTCACATTCAGACACCAGCAGAGTGTGACGCTGATGTTCAGAATCCAGCAGAGTGTGATGCTTATGTTCAGACTCCAGCAGAGTGTGATGCTTATGTTCAGACTCCAGCATAGTGTTATGTTCATGTTCAGACTCCAGCAGAGAGTGTGACACTCACATTAGGGCTCCAGCAGAGTGTGACACTCACATTCAGACTCCAGCAGAGTGTGACACTCACATTCAGACTCCAGCAGAGTGTGACACTCACATTCAGACTCCAGCAGAGTGTGACACTCACATTCAGACTCCAGCAGAGTGTGCCACTCAAATTCAGACTCCAGCAGAATGTGAGGCTCACTTTCAGAATCCAGCAGAGTGTGACACATTCAGACTCCAGCAGAGTGTGATGCTCACTTTCAGACTCCAACAGTTTGTGACGCTCACGTTCAAACTCCAGCAGAGTGTGATGTGCACATTGAGACTGCACCAGATGTTGAGACTCCACCAAAATGCCAGGGGAACCAAGGGAACATCTCCTCCAGTAAAGATGGGGGCAAGGTTACAGGAAAGTATAGGCAGATACTGGTAGTAGGGGATTAAATTATTAGAGGTGTTAAATCATGTTTGGGAAAGCCTATTTTGAGCAGCCTTTAAATCTTTATCAGTAGTCTGTGTCGTTCCTTAGTTTAGTTTTGTAGGAAACAAGCCATCTAAGAAGGAAAAAAAACAAACCAAGTGCATTACAAATTCTTAAAGTGATAGTATATGTATATATATATATATATATATATATATATATATATATATATATATATATATATATATATATATAACTCAACATTATCAGACCTCCTATGATTCTACTCAGAGGGACAGAGACGGCAAAAGACAGTGAACTCAGAACAGTATGTTGTTTACTGGGCGCTTGGGTTTGGGACATTGCAGATCGGATGGACAGATTGTTGCGTAGGTGTCATGGATATACAAATTCCAGAACTGCAGCAAGTCTGAGGCGCATCCCGGCCAGCAGGCTCCCAGCGGCTTTGGCGCCAGTGGGCCTTTAAAAAGGGCTCCCACCGTTCAGCTCTTGCTGGTTGATCTGTAGTCTTCCCTGGGACCCGCCCCTGTATCTGCATCTGATCTCACACCTGACCCGGCTTCCTGACCATCCTGACCATGCTGCTCTCTCCTCTCCTGATCTCTGGCTGCCATTTGACCTTACTTGTTTACCTGCATACCTGATCTTCCGTTGCCGACTAAGCCTGGACTCTGACCATCCCTTGTCTGCCGATTCTGTCTGATCTGATCCGCTGTGTATGACCCGGCTGACCTTGTTCCTGCCCGCTGTGTGCACCTGCATCCTGCACACCTGCATCCTGCCGACCTGCATCCTGTGCACCTGCATCCTGCCGAACTGCATCCTGCGCACCTGCATCCTGCCGACCTGCATCCTGTGCACCTGCATCTTGCTGACCTGCATCCTGCTGACCTGCATCCTGCGCACCTGCATCCTGCTGACCTGCATCCTGCGCACCTGCATCCTGCTGACCTGCATCCTGCGCACCTGCATCCTGCTGACCAGCATCCTGCGCACCTGCATCCTGCTGACCTGCATCCTGCGCACCTGCATCCAGCTGACCTGCGTTCCTCAGCACTCCCCAGTGGTCATCATCTCCAGCTCCAGAGAACTCTGCAGGCACTCCTACCTCACTGTGCTCCTACGGTCACTGTCCCCAACTCCAGTGTCCCAGGAACCAGGGCTGTACGAGAGGTCTCCCTCTGCACGTCAGGCTCACCCACAAGGTACGTGTCAGTAGGGCTGGGGAGGACCCAGCTTTCATGGTACATATTAGTAACCATGACGAAGTTAGAGGAAGATGGAGCATCCTACAAAATGATTTCAGGGACTTAGGGGATATGTTAAAGAAAATGACCTCCAAGACAGTATGTTCAGAAATACTGCCTGTACCTCGAGTCACACCAGAAAGGCAGCAGAAGCTTTGGGAGCTTTACGTGGCTGAGGAACTGGTGCAGGGAGGAGAAGTTTGGTTTCATGGAGAATTGTGCTGACTTTGTGGTCAGTTAACAGCTCTATAGCAAGGATGGACTACACTTAAATGGGAGGGGTGCAGCTTTTTTTGGAGTGAAGATGGCCAACAAGTTGGAAGACATTTTAAATTAGGTGGTGGGGAGGAGGAATGCGAGGAATACAAGGAACACAAGATAAAGTATTTCTGAGTCAAGCCATCATCACTGGAGCATCCTCTAAAGCCCCATACACACGGTCGGACAATCCGCGGACCAGGTCCGTCGGACCATGTCCGTCATACTTTGTCCGATGTTGGTTTTGCGTACACACGGTCGGACAAAGTTGTCGGAAAATCCGATCATTCTGAACGTGGTGACGTTTGTTGCCTACGACGGGACTACGTAGAGGCTAGTAGCCAATAGCTTTGGTCTTGTAATGTGATCTGAGCATGCGTAGCACTTTGTCCGGTCGGACAACCGTACACACGATCGGATTTGGTGTGATCGGACCGGGTTGACGGCAAATCTTTCCAGCAGGAGATAAGACTTTGTCCGACGGACAAACCGACGAACACTGTCCGATGGTGCATACACACGGTCTGATTTTTCAACAACCTTGTCCGATCGGACCAAATTGATGAAAAAGTCCGACCGTGTGTATGGGGCTTAAGTCAGTGGTCATAAACCCTGTCCTCAGGGCCCACTAACAGGCCAGGTTTTATGTATTACCTTGGGGAGATGCAGACTAGAATACTGCAATCACTGAGCAGCAAATTATATCACCTGTGATGTATTTCAGTTATCTTGCAAAGCTGGCCTGTTAGTGGGCCCTGAGGACAGGGTTGATGACCATTGCTCTAAGTCATCGCTCTATGGAAGGATTTTCACCAGCACCGGGCTCCATGAGAGCAATATCACCAGCTCTCTTCACAAACAGGAGTGCCACAGTGTTTTTTTTGCAGGTGTATGTTGGACCAGCTATGAGGGTAGGTTGGAGGCTGGTAGTGTTTTCTGCAGGCGTGTGTTGGACCAGCTATGAAGGGAGGCTGGTAGTCTTTTCTGCAGGCATGTGTTGGACCAGCTAGGAGGGGAGGTTGGAGACTGGTAGTCTTTTCTGCGGGCATGTGTTTTACCAGCTATGAGGGGAGGTTTAAGGGTGGTAGTCTGCTGCATTCATGCGTTGGACCAGCTATAAGGGAAGGTCAAAGGATGTTAGTCTATTCTGCAGGCAAGCATTGGACTGGCTATGGGGGAAGTCGGAGGCTGGTAGACTTTGCTGCAAGCATGCGGCTATGAGGGGAGGATAGAAGTCAGTAGTCTATTTTGCAGGCGTGCATTGGACCAGATGTGAAGAGCGGTTGGATGCCAGTAGTCTTTTTTCGACGGCATGTATTGGACTGGCTGTGGGGGAAGATTAGAGGTCGTAGTCTTTTTTACAGGTGTGCGTTTGACCAGCTGTGAGAGGAGGTTGGTAGTCTATTTTGGAGGTGTGTTTTGGACCAGCTGTGAGGAGAGGTTGGTAGTCTATTTTGCAGGAGTGTGTTGGACTGGCTGTGAGGGAAGGTTGGAGACCGGTAGTCTTTTTTACAGGTGTGAGTTGGACCAGCTGTAAGGGGAGGTTAGAGGGCAGTAGTCTTTTCTGCAGGTGTGAGTTGCTGCAGGTGTGAATGGCTGTGAGGGGAAGTTGGAGGCCAGTAGTCTTTTCTGAAGGTGTGCATTGAGCTGGCTATAAGGGGAGGTTGGTAGCCAGTAGGTTCTTCTGCAGGCACGCGTTTATTGAGCATTTCGCAATACGAGCAATTTTTTTTTTTATTTCACAATCAAAAGTTTATTGAAACTTAATACATAACAGAAAATAGAACATTTGTTGTTACAGAGACGTATGACATTGAATGAGGTTATTTTAACAACTTGGTTATACAAAAGTTATCATATATTGCACAGATAAGATAATAGGGTAGGGGTTAGCATTTTCATGAAATGGCCTATGTAGGGTGAGGGGGGGGGGGGGGTAGGATGTGGGTGGGTGGTGCGAGATACTGGATAGTGATGAAATCAAGGGGGGAGTTGGGTTAGGTCGGGTTCTGATATGTCTCATAGCGTGGGGTCGTCAGGGGTTTGGTTTGGTGATATGGTTTCCGCCTCCTGAGGTCTGGGGGGACGTCTGAGCGTTAGCCTTGCTCTTATTGGTGTCATATTGGTCGGTTTTTCTGGGTTATAGAGGGGTTGTGGGTCTGTGTGTTGTCTGACCATCTGGGACGTCTGATTCGGTGAGAGATAGGTATTCAGGTGAGAATTTGAACAGCAACCATGGCTGCCATACGTCAGTGAAGCGAGAGTCAGTCTCCCGTTTCATCACGGCTAGTTCTTCCATCTTGTGGATGTAGTTTACTCTGTCTATCCAGTCTGTAATGGTAGGTGTGAGTGTAGTCTTCCAGTGTAGGGGTATGAGTGTTTTAGCTGCCAATAGAAGATGTCTAGTAAGGGATTTTTTGTACCTGCTTAAAGTGAAGTTGTTTATGTTTATCAGGCATGCTGCTGGGGTGAGCTCCAGTCTGGTTTCTGTTATGAATTTGATCCATGTTGTCACTGCGGTCCAGAAGGACTGTATAGGGGGGCAGGTCCACCAGATGTGGAGGAAGGTGCCTATGTTTCTTTGGCATCTCCAGCATGAGTCTGAGCTTGTGGGGGTCCATTTCCTGGTTTGGTAGGGCGTGATGTACCATTGAGTGAGTATCTTATACGATATTTCCTGATATTTGGTGCTCAGAGAGCATTTGTGAGCCATAACACAAGCCTTCTCCCATTGAATATTAGTGAAGGTAGTGTTTAGATCCTTTTCCCACTTCCGTTTGTGTTTTTCACTATCTGTAATCTCTGTCTGGTTTAACCAGGAATAAGCTAGGGAGGTGGTGTTTTTTATTGGGGATCTTTTGAGGCATATGTCTTCGAATGGGAGTAGTGGAAGGCAGTATGACGCTCTATGCTTACTATTGAGTAGGACATTTTTTAGTTGCAGGTAGAACCAAAAACCAGGAAATGGACCTTCCCATTCCATTTGTAGGTTTTCTATAGTTTTAATTCTAGAATTTGTTAGGCATTGAGAGGTCGTCCAAATCTGTGTGTGTTTGAGGTGTAGGCCTGGGATAAAGTCAGGGTTGTTTGTGATTGGTGTAAGGGGTCCTGGGATTGATGCTAATCTGTGTTTTTTCAGCAACTTCGTGCCATACACTTAGTGTGGTGAGCACCAGCGGGTGGTCTAATTTCTTGTTTGTTTTGGAGTGTCTTGTCCAGGGGTAGAAAGTCAGGTTGTGTGGGGTGAGGTCCTGTTCGAGTTGGACCCAGTCTTTATTTGTAGTGTGGCAGTGCCAGTCTATTACCCGTGTGATGTGGGAGGCTTGGTGGTATTTCTTAAAGTTTGGTAGGCCTATGCCGCCTCTATTCTTGGGGAGGGTTAGGAGTCTCATTTGTATTCTCGGTTTTTTGTCTGCCCAAAGGAAGCGTCTTTGTGCTCTAATTAGTGTGGTAAAGAAGGCTGTTGGTATTCTGACGGGGAGAGCATTAAAGAAGTAAAGGAGTCTGGGTAGTATCGTCATTTTAAGAATTGAGGCTCTCCCGAACCAGGAGAATGTTTTCGTGTGCCATTTTTGGAGATCTCTTATCAGTGTTTTTAGTAGGGGTTCGTAGTTATGATGGTAAAGGGTGTCTACGCTGTTAGTCAGGTTTATTCCTAGGTATTTTAATTTATCTCTCACCCAGGTGTAGTTATGATTGTCTTTTATTAATTTCAGTTGGTCATTCGGGAGGTTTATGTTCAGGGCTTCAGATTTTGCGTTATTGATTTTGAAATTGGAGATGTAGCCAAAGATTTCAAATGTTTTTTCAAGATTGGGGATAGAGATATGCGGTTTTGTGAGGAAAAACAGAAGATCATCTGCATAAGCAGCGATTTTGTACTCTCTATCCCCGATCTTAAATCCTCCTATGTCTTTGTTGGCGTTAATGGTTCTGATTAGGGGTTCTAGTGAGATAATGAAGAGGAGGGGGGATAGTGGGCATCCCTGTCTCGTACCGTTTCTTATTTTTATGGGGTCAGAGAGTGTATTGTGCACTTTGATTCTAGCCTGAGGGTTCTGATAGAGAGCCATTATCCATGACATCATGTGTCTGTCTAATCCGATGTGTTTACTGGTACTCATCATGTAGTCCCATGAGACTCTATCAAAAGCCTTTTCGGCGTCGGTGGAGAGTAAGAGCTTGCTAGTCTTGGAATGTTTGGAGGCGTGTATCAGGTTAATTGCTTTAGTTATATTGTCTCTTGCCTTTCTGCCGGGCATGAATCCTACCTGTTCGGGGCCAATGATGTTCGCTAAAAGGGGTTTTAGTCTAGTAGCTAGTATTTTGGCTAGAAGTTTTAAGTCAGTGTTCAAAAGGGAGATTGGCCTGTAGTCTGTGTGGTCTTTGTCTGGTTTGGGGATCACTGCTATGAGTGCCATGAGGAATGGGTCTTGACAATGTCTATTTTGGGCTAGGTAGTTGAATGTGGTTAATAGGGGCTTGGCTAGTTGGTGCATGTAGGTTTTATAGTATTGTGAGGTGAAGCCGTCGGGGCCTGGGCTCTTGCCTGTTTTGAGTTCTTTGATCGCGCCTAGTATCTCCGTGGTAGATATGGGTTCCTCTAATTGTTGTATGTCTTCTTGGGAAAGCTGGGGCAGTCTACTGTCTTTTAGGAATTGGTTTATCATTTCTTGTTTTGTGAGTGTAAGGTGGGCTGGTTTGTGTTGGTTCGGTAGGTTATAGAGTTTAGTATAAAATTTGTGGAAGAGATCTGCGATCTCTGCAGGGTTGTGTCTGGGTATGCCTTTCGTGTCTCTTATGGCGTGTACTGTGTTCATCCTTTGGGCATCTTTGAGGGCTTTAGCTAAAAGTTTCCCACTCTTGTCTCCGTATTCATAATAGACGCCTTTCTTAAAGAAAAGTGCTTTCCTAACTTTTAGGTCTAGTGTTTGTTTTAAGGTGTTCCTGCATCTTGTGAGTTCCTCTTCAACTAAAATTGATAGTGATTGTTTGTGCTGGGATTCTAATTTGCTTATCTGTGAGGCCAGGTCTTTTATCTCTTTTTCTCTTTCTTTCTTTTTTCTTGCTCCCCATTTCATTAAGTTACCCCTTATTACGCACTTATGTGCTTCCCAGTTGGTCAGGGGGTCAGTGTCTGAGTCTGTGTTGTTTTTGAAATATTCATTGATTGCGTCATGGATTTCATCTTTAATCGCCTGGTCTGTCAAAAGGGAGGCGTTCAGTCTCCAGTTGAAAAATTACTTTTTTGGAGGGTCGCGTTTTAAGGATAGTGCAGTGGGTGCGTGGTCTGAGATTGACACTATGCCTATTTCTGCCGCTTGTACATTTCTAAGGTCTCGTTGTGTGACAAAAATAAGGTCTATCCGAGAATACCTCTGGTGGGGGTGAGAGAAGAAGGTGAAGTCTCTGCCTGTTGTGTGGATAGCTCTCCAGGTGTCCACTAGGGAGAGTGAACTGAATAGCAGTTTGATGTGTCTGAGAACTCTATAAGTCACTGTCGTATGGCCTGTGGACGTGTCTTTGAGGGGCGAGAGGGGGATGTTGAAGTCTCCACCTAAAATGATGCAGCCTTCCGCAAACCATTTCAACTCCTCAATAATCTTTCGGCAGAAAGGGACATGTGTCTTATTAGGGAAATAGACATTGGCGAGAGTAATGGGTGTTCCGGCCCAGTCTCCCTTCAGGAATAGATAGCGGCCGTCAGGGTCAGTGAGTTTTTGTTGGAGTTTGAAGGGGGCGTCTTTGTTAATCAGTATAGAAACTCCTTTTGTTTTGGCTAGGTGGTTAGTAGCATGGTGCATTTCCGTGTATATATAGTCTGTAAATTTAGGAATGTGATTGCTTTTGAAGTGTGTTTCTTGTAGATATACAATCATTGGGCGGGCTTTTCTGAGTTCTTTTAGTAACTTGGATCTTTTTTCTGGGAGGTTTAAGCCATTAATATTGTGTGAAATGAGGGTCGGTGACTTCCCTAAGTGAGAATAAGCCATGTTGTGGTATGTGTGTGAGTGTCCCAGAAATCGGGTTAGGGTGTGATCAGAAGGCTGTTAAATGAGGCTCCAACTATGAGATTTTTTGTTCGTGAAGTGTTCTAGCAGTCAGGTGTGGGGTGCTAGAAGGGGTGGTTTAGTAGAGTTTGGTGTGGGCGGGGGGGGGTTTGTGATGGGTTGGGAGTGGGGGGGAAAGGGTTCCGTTGAGTGGATGCTCAAATCTCACCTATGTGGTGAGGAGCCGGATAGTACCTGGAAAATCAGGCACTAAGTTGTACTCTTGGGGGGAGGTGGGAGGTGCGGTTGTGGGTGTCCGTCACTAGTGAGGTGGTCCTTACCAGTGAGTAGGATGTGTCGCTTGAGAGTATCTTCTGTCTCTAGTAACGCCGGGAGGCCCGGGAATTAAGTGTGCGTAAACTTCGTCCTTAGTTTCAAACCGTCTGTGGTATGTGGGCGTAAGGGAAGGGGGGAGTTAGACATATAAATTGTCATAAACTTAAGATAACATTAACAGAGTGCCACGAACTGCGAGTAATACAAAATCCAAGAAAACATAGTGTGTGGAGATACCATTGATAACAACATGGCCGCAATGGGTCAACCATCACCTTGGGTTTAAATGATATATGGGGGTGTCATATCACCCTGGGTCACCAATATATACATATAAGGCCTTATCCTATATGCTCAAGTTTTCCACCTGGTCTTTATTGGGTTTTGCTGGAGGGTGGATGTTTATGCGTGGTGAGGAATAGTTACGTTATGTAGGAGGGGGAGGGGTGGGGCAATGAGAGGAGTTGGTGGAGTGTTTGATTCTTTGGTGACGGTGTAATCACCAGATCTTATAGAGAGGTACATACATTTAAGTTTAACCATCAGCATCTGCATTTAGTTGTGTTAAGTTTGTGGAGAGCGAGGGCATCCCATGGCAAGAAAGGTTTGGTATGTCCATAGTGTTATGGATTGCTTTATTTGTTTGGTTTCAAGGGTATGGGCGAATTCCGCCGGTTATTTACAGAATTACATATGACCTAATGTGGTCATTAATGGTTTGGGTCGCAAGCGTCAGCTTGATTAGGGGAGTGTTGGATGCCCTCGCTGCCCGCATGTTTCCAGTATGTCAACCACAGCATAAGTTTAATCGGTGTTTGGGGCAAAGAGATAGAGAGCAAAAGGGGAAAAAAGGCAAAGAAAAAGCAGGCATTGAGCATTTAGTCCATTGTTTCTGCTATATGGTGGGGAGTTGGATTGTGTTCTTCTTGTGCCCTCTAGTGGTGGTTTATGGTCGGTGTCTCTTTCCAGTCATGTCTTTGTAACTGACAGGTATTTTGATCTGGAGGGTCAGAGTTAGGAGAGGTGCCATGGTGAAGAAGAACTAAGTGGGAGGACCCAGGTGAGGTCAGAGTTGGATTTGTAGTAGTTCAGTCATAACAGAGGAACAATGAAGTGTGGCAAACTGGTGTGAACTGGAGGTCAGGGAGTGTTTGTGAGGGTTTGTGAGGGTTTCTTGAGGGTTTCTTGTGGAGTGTTTCTACTTAACCCTTTGGCTTTTTGCACTCTTGGAGGATGATGGGGGGTCAAAAGCGTGTCTGCTGCTATTCCTCCTAGGCTTTCCTTGTTGAAAGGGGGAGTGCATTGGTGAAAACCCAGGGCTGTGTTGTGGGTTATTGATCTCTGGGGGTAGCAAGAATTCTGCGTACCAGTCTGGGAGGTCTACTGGTGGGATTTGGAGGTTGTCACAGAATCTGTTGAGGTCTTCAGGAGTTTTGAGCATGTATTGTTTCCCCATAAATGAGGCCTGTAAGGCAAAGGGGAATTTCCACCTGTAGCTGATGTTTCTGTCTTTCAATACAGTGAGCAGCGGCTTTAGTGCTCTCCTGTTTTTCAGAGTTATAGGGGAAAGATCTTGAAACAATTGAATTGCAGATTCATTGAATAGGATTTGGTCGTTTGTCCTCGCCTTTTGTAGAACTTCTTCTTTTAGGCAGAAGTTGGGGAGACAGCATATTATGTCTCTGGGCGGGTTGTCGTCAGGTGCTCTAGGCCGCAGAGCCCTGTGAGCTCTATCAAAGTCAATGGGTGAATGCTCTGGTCTGCTCAGTAGCTCATTGAAGATGGTGGTCAGTGCAGGTTTGATCTGGTCGGTCGGCACAGATTCAGGGACACCTCTGACTCTTATGTTGTGACGTCTTCCCCTGTTGTCCAAATCTTCCAAATGCCTGTTCATCTCTATTAAATGGTGTGTGTGTGAGGCAGCAACATCATCCAATCTCAGTAGGGCTCTATCTCTTCTCTTCCCTGCTCTTTCAGTGACCGCCATTTGTTCTGTGAGTTTAAGCAGCTCAGTTTTGATGTCAGTGATCGCTGAGGCAAATGACCTCTTTATGTCTGTGGCGATGTCTGTCATGCTGGCATAAGTGAGCGGTCTGTCTGTATCAATGTTACCTGCCATAGATTCCTCAGATGCCGGCAGGGAGACCGCGTCGTCTTCCATGTCCTCCTCCACGTTTTGCCTGTTGGTCGGCCCCATCTTGGCTGACCTCCCTCCACTGCTAAATCTGAATTTGCTCAGATTCGTAGCGGAATTTTTCCTTTTCGGGGTCACGTAGGAGCGGAGAGTGTGCCCGTGGGTCCCCCTCTTTAGCTGTGTGGACATATTCGGTATCCTGACGGTGTAAGCAGTTCTCGGGCCTCCCGGGTTCCCGGAGCTCAGCTACTGTGCGTCTGTCCTCATCGCGCTCCAGGCCACGCCCCCAATTTTTTTTTTAAATCCTGACTCGGTTTGCGAGTGTTGCCTCACAAAACGAGCAGGTTTCAAGCCTCTGCGGTGTGCAGTACCGCATTTGGCCAGCTGTTCCCGAGTGTTTCCAAGCCTTTCCGAGGGTTTCTGAGTGCAGCCAAGCGGTCTCTGAGTATTTATGAGTCTCTCCGGCGCCCCACCACCTCTGGCCACATGCATGCAATAGAAGTCAATGTGGAACGAATTATGTTAGTTTCCATTGACTTCTATGGGGAAACTCGCTTTGATATGAGAGTGCTTTGGATTACAAGCATTCTCCTGGAACGGATTATGCTCGCAATCCAAGGTGCCACTGTACTTTGGACCGGCAATGAGGGGAGGTTGGAGGCCGGTAGTTTTTTTCTGCAGGTGAGCGTTGGACAGGCTGTGAGGGAAGATTCTTGGCTGGTGGTCTTTTCTGCAAGTGTGCGTTGGGCTGCGGGGGGAGGTTAGAGGCGGGTAGTCTTTTTTGCAGGCCAGAGTTGGACCGGCTGTGAGGGGAGGTTAGAGGCGGGTAGTCTTTTTTGCAGGTGTACGTTGGACCGGCTGTGAAGGGAGGCGGGAGCCTGTTATTTTTGTTGTGGGCTTGCATAGGACTGGCTATGAGGGGAGGTCAAAAGATGTTTATTCTATTCTGCAGGCATACATTGGACCAGCTATGAGGGGAGGTTGAAGGCCGGTAGTCTATTTTACAGGGGTACGTTGGACCGGTTGTAAAGGGAGGTTGGAGGCCGGTAGTCTATTTTACAGGTGTACGTTGGACACAGGGGCGGATACAGGGGGGCAACGGGGCAATTGCTCCCCCAGAAAAAATATTACAAGGCTTTCTCCCTCCGCCTATTTATGTTTGGAGAGGAATCGTCTAAATGCAGCTGCAGGGACTTTATTTCTGCTTCCCCCACTCCCAGATGGCTTAAGACCTATTCAGTGTGCCCCATCAGTTCAGTTAGAGGGGCCCAGGCAGTGGCGTCGTTATGGGGGTACAGACCGTGGTGATACTGGGGTCGCCGCTACACACTGTGTGATATTATTGGCAGAGTGGTGCACGCGTGCTCAGCGTACTCCTGCCTTTCTAAGCAGTTACTTCCCTGTCAGGCGGAGTGATCTCCACCCGACAGGAGCTCCCTAGTCCCGGCTGGCGTGACGTCACAATTCAGAGGCCGGGAGCGCGAGATTGAAGACAAGATGCTGCCGAGTCCCGACCTGTAGCCAGAGCCCATCTGCACTGTCTGCAAGTGAGTGATCACTTAACTGCCTTAACACAACAGTGTCTTAGCTGTGTGAACTGCTGAAGTGGTTAACACTTGGAGGGAAGGGGAGGGGCGTTAATTCAGTTAGAATGATAATTGTAATACGCAGCATGGAGGGGGTTAATGTACTCACTGACGCATTTGTGACCAATGGCAACTAATTAACCCCTTTGTGCTGCATTAGTGGCAGGGGCACCATCAGTGTTAATTAACCCCTTTTATGCTGCAGCATGAAGGGGTTGAAAAAAGGGGTTAATTAATTGCCATTGGTCACGAATGCGTCAGTGAGTACATTAACCCCCTCCATGCTGCGTATTACAATTACCAATCATCATTATCATGAGCCACAGCACCTGTATTGTGTGATTATCATGATGATAATGATGATATAGAATGACAGTAAAATTCATCTTTAGGCCTCATTCACACAGGGGGCATGCTGCAGACATGCGGGCTGTCTTTTACTGACTTGGGGATGGATAAAGTGTGGGACATACTAAAAGGAATGACAGAAAGGAATGTCCCATAAAGTATTGCACATATCCCTTTGCTGGCATCCCATTTATTTCTAATGACACACTCAGCTATTGTATGTGGGTCCCAGAATGCTTGCAGGGTGCCTTAAGGCACCCACACCAGCATGTCATATTGGGACATAACGGCTGTGTCCGTGCAGCCATGTGTCAGAATACAAATAAATGGGATGCTGGCATGGGGATGCATCTAAAGCCCCATACACACGGTCGGACTTTTTCATCAATTTGGTCCGATCGGACAAGGTTGTTGAAAAATCAGACCGTGTGTATGCACCATCGGACAGTGTTCGTCGGTTTGTCCGTCGGACAAAGTCTTATCTCCTGCTGGAAAGATTTCCCGTCAACCCGGTCCGATCACACCAAATCCGATCGTGTGTACGCTTGTCCGACCGGACAAAGTGCTACGCATGCTCAGATCACATTACAAGACCAAAGCTATTGGCTACTAGCCTCTACGTAGTCCCGTCGTAGGCAACAAACATCACCACGTTCAGAATGATCGGATTTTCCGACAACTTTGTCCGATCGTGTGTACGCAAAACCAACATCAGACAAAGTATGACGGACATGGTCCGACGGACCTGGTCCACGGATTGTCCGCGCGTGTGTATGGGGCTTTACACTTTAAAACAGTGTCACTGTTTTAAACAAGGTTATGACTGTATGATATGTTAAATACATATATTTTAATACAAATGTGTTCTGTAAGCAACACCTTATTTTCTGGCAGTGCCCTTCCCGAGACTAGACTCTGGATCCGCCCCTGGTTGGACCGGCTGTGAAGGGAGGTTGGAGGCTGTTTTTTTTTTTTTTGGCAGGCATGCATTGGACCAGCTGTGAGGGGAGGTTGGAGGCCAGTACTTTCTTTTTTTTTTTTTTTTTTTTGTGCCACGTCAGTTCAGCCTTTCACAAGGGACCCGAATCAACTTATGCCGTTCATCACTGTCCCAATTGATCGTCACATTATTGTGGCTTTGCTTACTTTAATTTGTCAAAAAGAAGGAAAAACATCATACAATACTCAAAAAGAAACGAAAAAACTGCCTCTCCACCATCTCATTCCCTGTGGTCATTTTATCCCCTACCACCCCTCCCTCCCTACCTCCGCATCGCCCCGACACCGCGGCCCGTTCATATAATTGTAACGAGATGCCCCTCTCCTCAAAAACTACAGCTGGATCCTAACTACTTCGGCAAAGCTCCAGGTTTTTTTAAACTTAAGCCAACCTTCCCATTTTATATTTTCCGTAACCCCCTTCCTTTCTTCAGCTCTAATCCTTAAGGTCTCCATCAGGCGTGTATCTTCAACCCTATCAATCCATTCCCAGATTTGTGGGCTATCATAATTGCCCCAATTTCTGGCTATCGTTCGCTTGGCGGCATTTAGAAGGTATGGGACCAGTGACCTCTCATACTGTTTTATCCCTTCTCTGGTGCCGTGCAACAGAATAGCCCACGGATCGTTATCGAGTTCGTTTCCTGTAATCTCCTTCACATACCTTAAAATTTTGGCCCAGTAGGTCTTAATTTTACTACAGTCCCACCACAGGTGGGCCATGGTCCCTTTATCGGGACAGCCTCTCCAACAGGCCTCCGAGGACCCCGGGAGAAACTTGCTTAACTTATCCGGGGTAATATACCACCGTGACAAAACTTTATAGTTTGATTCAGCTGACCTGGTATCTATAGCGGACCTATGGGTTAGTTTCATTATTTTACCTATCGTGAGTGCGTCTACTTTCGTGCCCAAATCTCTCTCCCAATTTTGGATAAATGGAGGTATTCCCAAGTCGCTCCCCTCTATTAATAGTTTATATATTTTGGAGATCGTTTTTTTCCCCTTGACGGCCGTGAAAACCCGCTCCATTCGGGTCAGATCATCCGCGGGCCTAATCGGTTGGGGGAGGCTCCTTAGAAAGTGGCACAATTGCAAATACCTCCATTCATCCATCTTGAACATGTCTCCTTTATTGCGAAGTTCGGTGAGTGATAGTATCTTACCTTTTTGCATTATATCTTTCAAACATGTGCCCTCTTTTTTAACCCATCCCCCTCCCACTATTACCCTCCCTGGCTGGAAATATTCATTATTTTTGAGTGCTATTAGTGGTGAATTAAACTCTCCGTTTAAGTGCTTGTAAACCCTATCCCAAATGCGCAATGTATTAGTGGTTATGGCGTGCGTGTTCTCACCCAAAGACCTGTAGTGAGGTGGGTTCCATATAAGGGTACCCAGTTGTAAATTGCTTAGTGATTTTTCTAATTTTACCCGGAGGCCAGTACTTTCTTTTGTCAGGACTGAGTTGGACCAGCTATGAGTGGAGGTTGATAGTCTTTTTTGCAGGTGTACATTGGACTGGCTAGAACGGAAGGTGATTTCACATATGATTGCAAATATATGCAACCAAAACCTCTGTTTTTTCATTTCTTTTTTAAACTAGTTTAGACTCTCAATGTATCTCTTGCTATGTCACAATTTGGAAACTATGTTAGAGTAGAGTTAGGGACCGCACTGTACAGAGGAGCCTTGATGTGGCAGTACGGCTTTACATATATTTGAAAATGTATTCATAAACTGAACACAAGCTGTTAAAACAATTTAGACTTTTTTCGTTTTACTGGCTAGCTGGTAAGTGTTCTGGAGGATTCTGTGTATTGTATTGTTCTATGAACTACCATGCTTAAGCACCAAATCACACTTTTGTGCTTTATTGCAATGAATGTTAACACATGTTACATGCATTAGTGTGTTGTAGTGCCATCCATTGTCAATGGTACCCCATCACACTGACCCAACGCACTTCCAATGCACATGTGTAGCATCATACATTATTCTTGTCTGGCTTCTGTTTAGCGATTGATTAAAGTGGTTGTTGACCCACTATAATATGATCATGTCATCCTCTCTGTTATATAATGTTATTTGCCCCTGTGCCTGTGTTGTAGGAAAAAATGCCCATTATACCGTATATCAAAGTGGCTCCTTGCACTCACGTGACTCACGTGACTCCTCGGCTATATAGGGGGCAGGGCTGAGGAGGGGAGGAGAGAGATCCAGGAGTCACGTGGGCGCTGGAAGAAGCTCTGCTATACGGTATAATGGGCATCTTTTTTATACAGCACAGACACAGGGACACATTCCGTTTATTAACCAAGGGGATGGCATGCTTATATTATAGATTTGATTGCACCAGGAGGGGAGGATCATGGAGTGGACAGAGCTGACAGTCAGGGAGGGGAGGAGGACACAGGAGACAGGAGAGCAAGATGTAAATCCTTCCTGGCTATACCCTTCCCCCTGTAAACTAACCACGGTTTATCATGGCTGCCGAGCAGTGTCAGGGCTCAGCAGCCATGATAAACTGTGGTTAGTATACAGGGGGAAGGGTATAGCCAGGCAGGATCAGACAGGTATTTTAGGTGATACAGGGGGCCAAATTACACAACACAAGCACTGTGCTGTATAACAGGCTTCAAGGAAACAGGATCCATTTTTTTTTTTTTTTTTTTTTTTTTTAGGGTAACAAACACTTTAAGTTTGTTTGCTCCTGACAGATTTAACTACCCTCTATAGTCACATCACAGGTTCACTTTAACCCCTGACCTTAAAGCCAAACTGAACTTTTATTTTAAATCGGTCAATACAAACCAGATGCATTAAAAAAAAAGGTGTGTAAAGCCAGAAAGGTTGTTATCATTAAAAATCAGTCACAGCCTAAATAGAAAAGCCTGCGCCCTGCCAGCATGCTGCAAGGAAGGTCCATCGCTCGCTATGGGGAAGCAGGGGTCCAACTTACTCTCTGAAGGGTCAGAACTAAAGCTATGAGAAAAATCAAGAGATGGTGTTGCGTTCCAAATACAGTCAAACAGTATATGCTAAAATAGTATGCATAAACGTGGGTAATGTAATAAAAAGTAGATAAATATTGTGCAAAATGCAAGTAAAGTGACTAAAATATATGAGTATTAAAACAACAATTAAATCCACAGTAGAAAAAAGGAAGTGCAAAAATGCAAATAAAAGTGACTGTAGTGTGTAAAGTCCCAGCATATAAATGGTATATGAGGCTTCAAAAATGTTCAAGTGTTCACAGGTGCAAAATAGTGCAATTACAACTAAGTCCAAAAATGATGCAATCTTCCTAACTGGAAAAATGCAAAGTGCAAATGATTTAAATGGTGTTCAGATGGCATCAAAAGGTGGCAAGGTGACTTTTAGTGGTGAATATTCGGTGTAAAATGAAACCTGTAGGTGTACTAACTTTTCAGCACCTCTGACCATTATCCATTTAGACTCCATTGTAGCGCAGGAATAAACATCTCTTTAGAACTAAAGCTATGCAACCAAGAGGGAGCTTTTGTTTATTGATTGCAATGCTAAAGGTCAGACTTAGCAAGGGGCGTGTCAGATCTCTGCAGAGAGATCATTGCTTCTACACAGAGAGCAAGGGCCCCTCTCTGCAGCTGCTGGCAAGTGGTGGCTGTTTTTCAAACTGCAGTACATTGAACGTCTTTTTTGTCATGATGCACCTAGAACATACAGTATTCAGCTTATTTAAATTAAAAGTTAATTTTGGGCTTTAATGGAGTGGCAGGAGAGTGAAAGGAAAGGGAGTTTGTGCACCTGAAGAGGACAGAAGTAAAAATGTACTATATTACAGTTGAGTATTGTGGGGTCAGAGAGTGGACGAGGCCCCTCCGGATCCGCCTGCATCTTCAACCTAAGGATATCGTGGATCCCTTCTTGGTCAGCATACAGCCTTAGATCACATCCCGGATCGGTTGGATTGGTTGGATCGGTGCCACAGTTTTACCCCTGAGTTGGGTTAATGCCTATTTATATACTACACCTGGTAAGAGTACCTTATCCATATGGTGGAGGATTGATCACTGAAAAATTTGGTTTATGATTTACAGTCACTGGGTGTTCTCATCCACATCACTTCGTATTTTTTGGATATGAACTTTTTGTGTTAATTATTTTATTTAAATGTTTATTTTTTTGCGCTGCAAATTTTTTCTTTTTATATTTCACTGTGAAGGATTCTATGGTTTGCCTTTTTTGTGTTCAGCTTGCATTTATTAGTTTAATCAATTATTTTGGATTGCGCTGATTGTTTCACATAGTATATATTACAGTTTACCAGTTATTAAATGTGGTGGCTGCATTTGTTTTCTTTTTTTGTTTTCATCTGATGACCCTGCCAGTAAGATAATCCCTGTCCTACAGTGACAAAGCTCATTCACAATACTGTATGTATGGAAGAGCATCATAGTCACCAAGTGTATTATGGCTATAGGAATCTTCATACGACAAGGGGCAGGTGTTCTGCAGTCCACAGAGGAGAATTAGCAGGGCTTATAATACTGGTTGAGGTTTCAGTGCAGCAAAGGTATAGAGCACAGGAACTTAAAAGCTTATTGGATTTCTGGCAGGCATTTTTTTATTGGGACCTATAAGGGGAAGTTTAATATTAGGGTTTGCATACCCTTTGAAGTGGTTGTAAAAGCCACTAACCAAACCCCTCCCCCTTTGCAAGACAAAGGCATAATGAGCTAGTATGCATAGCATACTAGACCATTATGAATGACTTACCTTAGATCGAAGCCCCTGCAGTGGTCCTCGTACACCGCTGTCCTTAGTGCCACCTGTACAGTTAACGGATGGGTCCACCTAAAAGTGATATTTCAGTTATAAGTGGTCTGTTGGGCTTATGCCCCATACACACGATCAGATTTTCTGAGAACAAATGTTGGATGTGAGCTTGTTGGCGGAAAGTCCGACCGTGTGTATGCTCCATCAAACATTTGTTGTTGGAATTTCCGCCAACAAACGTTGACTAGCAGGTTCTCAAATTTTCCGCCAACAAATTTTTGTTGTCGGACTTTCCGATCATGTGTACACAAGTCCATAGCACAAAAGTCCACACATGCTCGGAATCAAGTACGAGCCGGAAGCGCTCGGTCTTGTAAAACTAGCGCTCGTTATGGAGATATCACATGACTATTGAACTTCCTTTTTATTGGCTCTCCATACGTCTTGTACGTCACTACGTTCGTAATTGTTGGCCAACATTTGTGTGACCGTGTGTATGCAAGACAAGTTGGAGCCAACAACCTTCAAACAAAATCCCACAGTTTTGTTGTCGAAAGTCTGATCGTGTGTATGGGCCATTAGTCTACCACTTGCCTTTTTATGTCTTCCATAGTGTCATCACCTTACAATTGTTTGTTGCTCTGTTCCAGCCCACAATAAGGTATTCCCACTTCTCCTGTTGCATGCACCATCCAGTGAACTGAATCACTCATTCACACCACTAATGGCAGGAGTAAATGTGAAGATCTGGGATCTCACTTCCTGACATCTCATTACAACATATGAGGAACAATTAGGTATCATAACGCTCCTCCGTCTTTTAATGAAGGTTTTGGGTAGAGTGACCCTCCAAAAATAATCATACATACCATCCTCCTATACTGCCACAACACTGCCTGTGCTCCTGTCTTGTCCAGGAAATCAGAATAAACTTAGTGGAACATTTATAAAGTAGTAGTATGGCTTTAGTGGTTTTTAGTGGTTCATCAGTGTTTGATCAACTTCCACAATAGCAGGTATGTTTATTTATGGTCTAGAGCCCTACGGACGACATGAGTAACGATGACACATAGGGACAACACAAAACTCACCAACATGAAATAGACCTGAAAGTGTGCCTTGGTCTACCGTATGGTACGCCAAAATAAGGGGGCATACCCTAGATAAAGAATGATAAGAAGTAGTTATGGAATGTGGAATGAGTATTCAGTCTGGGGTAAGAATACTTAGAAGAGGTTTTAAAAGGGGAGGGTGGGCGGGTATCACGCACAGGAAACCGACAAAGACCGGCGGCCTTTGGGCTGCTTAAATACCCTCCGGGCTCCTCCCATAACTTCAGGCCGGTACCCGGCCTTCCAATTTATGGTCTAGAGCCCTACGGACGACATGAGTAACGATGACACATAGGGACAACACAAAACTCA
The DNA here is from genome assembly GCA_028564925.1 of Lithobates sylvaticus. NCBI lineage: Eukaryota > Metazoa > Chordata > Amphibia > Anura > Ranidae > Lithobates > Lithobates sylvaticus. The sequence continues at coordinate 67,408,665 of CM053036.1, read as the reverse complement.
CCAACATGAAATAGACCTGAAAGTGTGCCTTGGTCTACCGTATGGTACGCCAAAATAAGGGGGCAAAAACCTTCAGGTAGGGGATAATTATTTATTAGAGGTAATGTCACTGAGTGAGTCGAGCAAAGGCCTGAGCCATTTCTAACTGTGGGTTAGGAATGTAGCGAGAGAAGCAGGCCGACTTCCACCGACCCAGTTTCTTGATTACGTGGTCCGGAACCCCCTGTCTTGAGGCCGTCGTGGCCGCCCCGATCCGGAACGAATGCCCGGAGTACTGGCTGGGGTCCAACTGAAGATGGCCGAGAAGGACCCGGACATGTTCCACGAACTGCGAAGAGTTAAGGGCTTTCACCGGAAAAGGTAGCAGTGGACTGGCCCCGGGGCAGTCGGACAGCAGTGCCGTCAGGCGGTCCAACACGGCAACTGGGCACCAGTTGTTGTGAGTCCTGTATAGGTGAATATCTACTCCGGAACCTCGCTGTTGGGTTTTGGAGGTCGTCAAGTGAAGGACGTAGTGATCCTGGTGGCGATAGAGATTATTTCTACGCAAGACTGGACCGGCTGGGTGGCTGCGAGTGAACTCGCTGGGCCGCGGAAACCCGTAAAACGCCATGTGTATCGCAGCCTGCAGGACGGTACTGAGGAGGAGACCGAAAGGGGACCTATCCAGGATGTCAGACATCCCCTTGAAGATCTCCCCCGTGATAGGCAGCCGCTTTGAGCTGACTGGCGGCTGGTGTTTCTGAACTCCACGTAGTAGAGCCCTCACGGCGTGGCAGGAGAACACCGAAGGCCTTGCGGGGTCTTGAAGTGACAAATAGTGCTGCACCCCGGCCACGTACTGGCGTATCGTGCTGTGTGACAGTGCTAGGTGTGAATGGCAGTAGGCGATGAACGCCAAGACCTGCTTGAGGCTGGAAGACTCGCGAGGCCGCTGGGGCAGGAACTTGTTAAACGCCCTCCAGGCCGTCTGGTAGGCCCGACGGGTGTTGCGGGCGAGTGAGGCGTTGATGATATCGGTAGCTGAGTGTAGATGTGGGGCTAGTCCAAGGTCAGTTGTGACCAATCCGGGATAGTGGCTGAATGACGGCAGGCTCCTGGCACCTGTTCAAAGAAAGAAATAAAGTTAAAACGGGAGAGTGCGTCCGCTGCTGCGTTGAACTTCCCTGGAATGAAGGAGCAGTACACATTGAACTGATGCTGTAGGGATAGCTGGACCAGTCTGCGGAGGAAGGACATGACGGGCCTGGACTTAGACCTGCCCTTGCTGATGATCTCGGCTGTGGCTTGATTGTCTGTCGAGAAAGCCACCGTCTGTCCAGACCAATGGTGACCCCATAGGTGGGCGGCTGCTACAATAGGGAAGAGCTCAAAGAGGGCTGACGTGGTAGTAAAGCCCGGTGTGGCTAGTGCTTGAGGAGGCCACGGGGCGGCGAACCACAAATGGCCAAAAATGGCGGCGCATCCTGTGGATGCCGCCGCGTCGGTCACCACCTGTGGTGACTGCGTGGACACGACTGGGATAAACAGGGACACACCGTTCCAATCACTAAGAAAGTGCTCCCACATGGCCAGATCTGCCCTGGCTGCAGAATCCAGCCTAATGACCTGGTCTGGGTCCTGCGTGTAGGACAGGAAGACCAGCAACCGGGACACAAAGGAGCGGCCCTGGGGGATGATCCTCACGGCAAAGTTCAGCATCCCGAGGAGAGACTGAAGTTGCTTCTGAGTACATCCCCCCCCCCCCGGTGAACTCTTGCAGAACCGTCCTGATACGGTCCAACTTATCTGCCGGAAGGCTGGCCTGCATGGCCAACGTGTCAAGGTCGACGCCCAGGAACGTGATCTTGTGTGCCGGGCCGTCAACCTTGTGCTCCGCTATGGGGACGTTCAGATTGTCGAAAACCGTCCTCAACTTTCCAAGGTCCCCTGGGGGAGCCCCGGGCGGCTCTATCAAAAGGAAGTCATCCAAATAATGGATGACCTCGTGGCACTGTGCCTCATGGAGAAGGATCCACGCCAGGGTCTCGGCGAACTTGTCAAATAGCCAAGGACTACTTTTAGACCCGAAGGTCAATTTGGTCGCGAAATAATATCGCTCCCTCCACTTGATGCCGTGCCAGCACCACAAGGAAGGATGGATGGGCAGCAGCTTGAAGGCGTCGGATATGTCCGCCTTCGAGAGCCACGCACCCACCCCTGCCCTGAGAATGGCCTGGATAGCCATGTCTACCGAAGCGTACTTCAGCGAGAACTCCTCGGAGGGGATGAGCGAGTTGAGACTGGGAACGACGGAAGAATGAGGCGCTGACAGATCATACACCAGACGTTTTTTATTTGAAAACTTTCCCTGCACAAGCCCGATAGGGCTAACCCTCCAGATGCTGAAGGGGGATTGACAGAACGGGCCTATCATGAAGTCCCGATCCAACTCCGTCTGCAAAAGGACATCAATCGCTGGCTCGTCTGTTGCTGCTGAGCGTAAATTCGGACATTCGTGGGTGGAGTGGGGCAGGGTGATGAGCCCGGTATGGAACCCCTCAGTGAAGCCTCGGATGAGGTAGCTGGCGAGTGACGGAGTGGGGTGTGAGGTCAGGTAGACGCCGAGCCAAAGGACATTGACCCGGCTTAGTCATGGTCTCTTCTGTTTGACCTCACACAGGATCCTGGGGTGCGCCCTCTGGCACAGGGTGCAAATGTGCAAGAGCCGGCACTGGCTGAAATTGCAGGAGCCGTAATTAAAATTGTTGCAAATGGCGGCTCCCCCAACCATCCGCACCGGACGTCCCAATTTGTCCATCTTTCGCCCTTGCACCGGGGCCTGCTGAGCCTGGCTCGTGCTGGCAGAGGCCGTGCTAGCTATCGGATGGACAGAGGCTACGTTGGCACACCAGACCGTGGTGTGAGACGCTGACTGACAGACAGCACATAGCGGGGAGCGAAGGCCTGCAAAGTGGCGGCAGAACAATTCCGTGTCCACTACGCTCCAGTCCGTTGGTAAATGGAACTGTGTGAATCTGGCTGCGGCTTTGGCCGAGAAGGACCGATGGTAGTCGTAGAACGCTGAGCCACCGTATTTGTGGCCCAGGTCTACGACCAAATGGAGGTAGAGGTCCAGCTCTTCCCGTCTGCCGGGGGAGGCTGAGCACAGCACGTCTCTAAACATGCCGAAAGCGAGCGTGAATTCGGGCACCGTGAGCTTCCTGTTGAGCCTCGGATCCTTCGCTTTCAACACCACCGAGACATCTCCCCAGGTGTAGGCCTTGTTCTCGGCCAAGTCATGGACCGAGATCAAGAGTGAGGCCAGATTGACGTCTTTGCCCTCTAGAATGTCCTTCCTTACGCTGGGTGGCACCAGGTGGGAAGGGTGAACGGTAGGCGTGGCAAGCTCACTACCTGCGGCCGGTGCACTGATGGCTGGGACCACCGCGTGGTCCGGAACCGTGGCAGCCGGGCTGGCCTCTAGCCGAGACACCCTGTCCTGGACCTCCACGATTGAGGAAGACAGGGAGGACACGAGGGTGTGTAGCTGGGCAACGGCGGCTGAAATCGATTCCAGAGACGCCTGCTGGCTGCTGGGGCTTGCTGCGGCCGGTGGTGGGAAGAGAAGCCTGAACAGCTCCGCCTTCCTGGCCGTGGACGAGAAGGGTATCCCTCTGCGTCTCAGCTCGGCGGACAGCCTAGGAATTGTCCATGCCCTAAGAGACTGGACACTGCCAGCCTCGGAGGCTGACGCCGGAGATAGTGGGGTGGTGAGGTCATCGCTGCCAACTGACGACATGGCGGCTGCCAAGACCTGTAACTTGGTAGACTGGTCACGTGTCTGCAGGCTGGGCCTAAAAGGTGACAAGAAATGAGTTTGGACGTGTCACCTATGATATACGTACCTGCCACAAGAAAGCAGGAGCCCCCCGTGCCCTTGTGTTTTTTTTTTTTATTTTTTTTTTTTTTTACCTGCTGGAACCCTGATCAAGTTGGCGCAGGTGGACCTACTGAATCCGACTGACCTGAGAGAGTGTGAGAAAAAATACCTATTTAAGAGCCTAACACTGCTGCCGTCCAGAGCGACGGAACCCAACGCAGATGATAACAACAGGCGATAGTGACTTGAGTCGACTGCCGAGATCGCTGTGGGATCAACTGACAGATGACAACACGAACGACTGACTTGACACGTTGCTTTACTGAATGAACTTCCCGTGACAGGGCCCGGCCCGTACGTACCGTATGGGGGTGACTGTGGGCCGGACTCCGGAGCACGTACAAAATGAGGCCACCATGAAACTAGGCCGACTGCCTAGGTATGCTGAGGCCGAACTGTGACATCCAGCTGCCACCGAGTCCGACTTCAAGCTCCCCCCCTTTTAATTTTTTTTTTTTTTTTTCTTTCCTTTTTTTTTTTTTTTTTTTGAAATGCGGCCGGCCTAGGGCACGCCGGCGCGAATTCGTACAAGCGGGTGACCAATTAACACCGGGCGTGGTAAGGTGACACAGAAATGATATAACATGACAAGGGCAAGAATCAAAGTTTTTTTTTTTTTTTTTTTTTTTGCGACTCCGCCCCTGGCGCATGTATTGAAATGAGGCCGAGCCTAGGGCACGCCGACACGAATTTAGTGCGAAGAAGTGACTCCATTCGTGCCGGGCGTGGTAGGGTGACAGAAATGAGATACCATGACAGGGGCAAGAATCAGGAATGTACGTAAACCAGTGATGCGATTCTGCCCTTGGCGCATGTATTGAAATGAGGCCGTGCCTGGGGCACGCCGCCATGAATTCAGTGCGAGAAAGTGACTCCATTCATGCCGGGCGTGGTAGGGTGACAGAAATGAGATACCATGACAGGGGCAAGAATCTGGAATGTACGTAAACCAGTGATGCGATTCCGCCCTTGGCGCATGTATTGAAATGAGGCCGTGCCTAGGGCACGCCGACACGAATTTAGTGCGAAGAGGTGACTATATTCACGCCGGGCGTGGTAAGGTGACCGAAATGAAATACCATGACAGGGGCAAGAATCAGGAATGTACGCAACCAGTGATGCGATTCTGCCCTTGGCGCATGTATAGAAATGAGGCCATGCCTAGGGCACGCCGACATGAATTTAGTGCGAAGAAGTGACTACATTCACACCGGGCGTGGTAAGGTGACAGAAATGAGATACCATGACAGGGGCAAGAATCTGGAATGTACGCAACCAGTGATGCGATTCTGCCCTTGGCGCATGTATAGAAATGAGGCCGTGCCTAGGGCACGCCGACACGAATTAGTGCGGGGAAGTGACTGCATTCATGCCGGGCGTGGTAAAGTGACAGAAATGATATGCCATGACAGGGGCAAGAATCAGGAATGCCCGCAGCCAGTAAAGTGATTCCGCCCTTGGCGCATGTATCGAAATGAGGCCGGGTAGTAGTGCATCTGGATCGCCCCGATCGGAGCATGCGTGGATGCGACCGGACCAGGATCGAAGCGATGGCATGAACGCCCTGTTTAACTGATGCGAAATGATTTAGCATGACCGAATGGCCTGGTACGTTAGCCACGTTTGAAATGATGAAATGATTGTCATGCTAATTCGTGAAATGTTTCGACACGGTCGAAGTGATTCGTACAACTAAAATGCCAACAGTGCTTCGGAATATGATAGCGATTCGGCACGCTCGCTAGCGCCACTAATTCGGATAATGGCAGAACATGAACGATACGTGTGAGTGCGAACGGCACCCGTGCGTGAGTTGTGTTGAACGATTCGGAGACTGTGTAGCCCGCTCGTGTAAGGGAACCCTAAGTGCCGGATGCGACATCGGTCGGAGTGTATGTGGCGGGCGGCCCTGAACGTGCGTGCCGTTAGATGGCTCCCGATCGGGTACAACATAACGTGCGAGTAAGTGTTTAGGTTTTCGAGACAAGCAGCGCGTGGCTCGTGAGCTACGCAGATCACAGTTTAGTGACATGATAAGCAGTGCATGAGAACGTAAAACATGGGAGCCGAAGCCCTACCTGCGACAGCCGAACCAGACTCTTTGTACGAAACTGCGACTCGACGACACGAGTGCGACACGAAGGGGCGACACAACTTACGAACACGGAACACGGGACTGCAACAAGAGAAGACGGATAGACGAAAAAACGGAGCTCACGAGCCGGCACCAAGAGCGCTTGTCACGAACGAGTCGGTCCTAGATGTCTGACGTATCAGATATCACGCACAGGAAACCGACAAAGACCGGCGGCCTTTGGGCTGCTTAAATACCCTCCGGGCTCCTCCCATAACTTCAGGCCGGTACCCGGCCTTCCAATTTGTCCCTTCTGGTGTGTTGGAAGTCCATTTAAATAAATGGAATGTCGACCTCGTTCTGAAAGACTTAGTATCTGACGAATACGCCTCACTTATGGACACTTTGGGCCACTCTCCTATGTATCAAAATGAGATATTTTTTAATCTTGGACAGACCCTGTGACGGAACGTCAAGCACCCAGCTTGGGTGTTTACATCAAGATACAGCTTCCTCCAGTCTGGACCCAGGAACCAGGTATTATGGCTGAGCACCCAAGGACTAGACGGCACTAGCTTAGGTGCAAACTGGAACTGAAACACTTTATTGAAAACTCACACAGAAATGTCTACACACAGCAGGTCTTGTTCTGATGTGCGGCTCCCAGAAACTTCTGCTCTCATCTGTCGAGATTATCTAGCACCCAGGGTGAAGATAGTAAACTGCGTCCCCCAAGTGAAGGGGGTGGGGCTAGTAATGGCACAGTGGTGTCCTGCAGAAAACGGAAGAGTTTAAAATGCTGCAGAATCTAACAGGATGAGAGATAATGTGTGTTACTACTGCTGAACTCCTTTTCATATTCCGAGTCCCCTGCCATTTATTGTGGTGGTGCTGGAATAATGTGCACATGCATTTGCGCATGGTGTTTTTCTCCATACGTTTTATGTTTGGGGTAATACGCTGTACGTGCATGCATGGGTAATGCTGATGCACGAGCAATGCATGTAGCCATTTACTTTTATGGACGACTGTATGCAGCACCTGGGATGCGGAAAGCGCCAGGGATTTTACACATAAGGACTTTGCAGTGTTTAGACATCCGTGTAACATGAGGCCTAAATGATATATTTTAGTCCACTTTATTTAGTATATATTTTGTAGATTTTAGATAGAATGATTATGTTGTATCTGCATATGTTTTACTGCACCCCCTCCTGTTTGCTACTAGTTAACCTCTCCCAGACTTACCACTGAGCTCAAGTCGTTTTTGTTCGTGTCTTTGTAGAGTACAATCTTTGGGAAAGGATTGCCTTTTTACCACAGAAAAAAAAACCTTAAAACTTCCTATGTATGTATGTATGTATGTATGTATGTATGTATGTATGTGCCAAGCTTGAATAATCACATTGAGTTTTACTCCTGAGTCTCCTTGTATGGGGTATTGTCCAATTGCCAGGCTGAATGCCATTAACCCAATCCCATTTACCCACCAATAAACAGACCACACACTTCTTTTGGGTTTAAATGGCCCTAGCAGCCTTTTATTATAACAAAATATAACAGAATATTTTCAAACATCAATAATAATAACCTGAACTGTAAAACTGTCTAGGATCATTGAAGGCACCTAATAAAAACATCCCTAACTGTATCTGGCATCACCTTGCCTTTTTCCCGGCCCCTAGCCGTGACTTACGCCAGCACAGGGACTATAGTTTGGCAAATTCACTAGCCGATACAGCCACCTATTACTTCCGCCCTCATTAGGGCAGGTCCACCCATCTCTGATATGGGCCCCACCCATCGTTCTCCAGAGAACTTTACCAACCCTGCCTTCAAAAACCCTAGAATCACTGCTAGCTGCTAGGGCATGAAAACAACCCCAACCGAATAAAACGAACGAAAAACAATGTGCCCTAAAGCCTACCTACGAAAAAAGGGGCGGGTGGGCGGGAGAATGTTGTTCTTGCTACTCCAGAAACTGACTGATTCCCTAAGTCATCCCACCCATCCTAGTATCATGTGGGACCACCCAACCACTCCCTGCCACACCCCACTCTCCTCCAATGGAAATTCCAATCCAAAACCCCTCCTTAATTACCACTCCCCTGATACTGTACATCTTAAATTTAACCCTAAACTACCTGTAGCCTTACTGTACTAACCCCCACATGTCGGCCCTCCGCCTATAGCTGTGCTACTGCTACAGGCCTGTACTTGTATGGGGTATTGTCCAATTGCCAGGCTGAATGCCATTAACCCAATCCCATTTACCCACCAATAAACAGACCACACACTTCTTTTGGGTTTAAATGGCCCTAGCAGCCTTTTATTATAACAAAATATAACAGAATATTTTCAAACATCAATAATAATAACCTGAACTGTAAAACTGTCTAGGATCATTGAAGGCACCTAATAAAAACATCCCTAACTGTATCTGGCATCACCTTGCCTTTTTCCCGGCCCCTAGCCATGACTTACGCCAGCACAGGGACTATAGTTTGGCAAATTCACTAGCCGATACAGCCACCTATTACTTCCGCCCTCATTAGGGCAGGTCCACCCATCTCTGATATGGGCCCCACCCATCGTTCTCCAGAGAACTTTACCAACCCTGCCTTCAAAAACCCTAGAATCACTGCCACAAACGCCCGGCGTGAAACCTTACGCCTGGGCGAGCCGCCACACCTCCACCGCTCGCTGTATACCATCCTGCAAGCCTAAAAACCAGATGTCAATGCCAATGGCATTTAAATGAACACCGTCCCCTCTCAGGAACAGCCACGGTTCCTTCTCCAACTCCCTGTGCCGTATGGCCAAACCGCCATTGCGGACAAAAAATTTGGCCACCGCTTTATTCACCTTAATGCGGGCCCTGTTCACCCGCTCCACTGAGACTGCTAGCCTCCATGCGGTCCGTGCAACCATATCTGACCATATGACGATGGTGTCAGGGAACAGGGTCCGCAAGCGCAGTAAATCATATTTTATGTCCCTGCATAACTCCCTAGAGGCCCTGAGCCCCACGTCATTTCCCCCTACATGCAGCACCAGAATGTCTGGGGGCCTGTCCAATCTGGCGTAGTGGTGTACCTCGGGGAGAACCCTGGACCACAGCATCCCGGGTATCCCAATCCACCTGATCCTGACCTGGCTCCTAGGGAAGCCTAACTGCCGCCCATTTGGCCTAACCCCAGCCCTCTTGGCGCCCCAGAACACATACGAGTGTCCCAGTATCCACACCAAACATTCAGGACCTGCAAAACAAAACAGACACGACAACAAAGAAACGTAACTCCGTTAAAAACATGCAACGACACCAAAACACTAAACACCAACCAACAAAACGACATTGAACCAAAACAACATGAAGACCCGGCCTACTACCGTACTCTCTTCCCCCCAATATGAAGGACCCTCAACTAGTACCTACAACAAATGGGGACGCACGTACAACTGGAACCGACGTGATTTCCATCTCCCAATCTTACGCAGCAGCTCTTCCCCCAAACCCCAGCGAGCCGCTTCCGTGGCCGCCCCGATCCTGAACGAGTGAGAGGAGAAGTCCCTAGTGTCAAAACCCGCAGCCCTCAGGCCCTTCTTCAACACAGACCCAAATTGGAACCGAGATAACGCAGCCCCATCCTGATGCATCAAGAAAGGCCCCGGTCCCCAACCCCTCACCATGTACCATTCCCGCACAGCCCTCACCGGACACAGGGATGACCCAGGAACGATCCCCAAATTGACCCACTTACCCTTTCCTTCCGGGTCCGTCTTTGATTTCCTCACGAAAAGCGAAAGGACTTCACCCCGTAACACTACGTCCATCAAATCCAAGCCACCTCCCCCTCGCTTGGATGCGCATACCAATTCACTAACTCGGAACGCCCCAAAAAATGCCAATATAAAGGCCGTTCTGAACAGAGCTGCCTCATACCCTGAAGAACAAACCCCAACCAATACATTTGCTAGAGCGCCCAGCATACTGAATGAAATCGGGCGACGCACATCGGGAGCAGACTTGCCCCCCCCGTAAAACCCTCTTCACCAACGCATGTTTAGTCACATCGCAGACCCCCGACATCTGAAACCAAAAGGCCAACCCAGCCATTTTTACACCCAATCTAGATGACGAAACCTTGTTATCGGCATTCCTACCGATAAATTCCAGAACCAACACCAAGCGTTCCTCGTCACCAGAAATACCGCCTGCCTCCGCCTCCAGTGCCCGCCATTCCTCCCATACCTTCTCATACGCAGACAACGTCGATTTGGAAACGGAATCCTTAAGCAGACCTGCTACCGTGCGAAGGCGATGTCCCACAAGTATTCCGGGCAAGGAATTCCATGCTGCTCCGCTTCCGGTGCCAACAATCGGAATCTGTCCCACTGTAGGCGAGACAACGCATCAGCCACATTGTTATTCACGCCCGGCACATGCACTGCACAAACATAACAGTTCAGACAAAGACATTGTAACACCAGATGCCTAAGCAATCGCACTACCGGAGGCGAAGAGGCCGACACTTTGTTGATGGCCTGGACCACCCCCAAATTATCGCAATGAAAACGAATGCGTTTGTTCCTAAAATCCTGTTGCCAAATCTCCACTGCTAGCACTATCGGAAATAGTTCCAAAAGCACCAGGTTGCCTAGTAAATCCGCAGCACGCCACGATTCTGGCCATCTGCCCGCGCTCCATTGCCTCCCAAAAATAGCCCCGTAGCCTATTGCCCCTGCCGCATCCGTGGATAGGTCCAGATCACACGCTGACACCATCCCTTCCATCCATACCGACTTCCCGTTGAACCGTTCCAGGAACAGCAACCATACCCGTAGGTCGTCCTTGTGTTCCTTTGACAAACGCACATGATGATGCGGAGCCCGAGCTCCCGACGTGGCCGCCGCCAGCCGTCTGCAAAAAACTCTACCCATGGGCATAATGCGGCACGCAAAATTCAGCTTGCCCAGCAACGACTGTAGGGCCCGCAATTGAATTTTGTTAGATGCAAGAGCCTCCGTCACCGACAACCGCAGGTCTTCCACCTTGTCCAGGGGCAAACGACATTCCATCAGAACCGTGTCAATCACAATCCCCAAGAATTTAATCGTCGTGACCGGACCTTCCGTTTTGCCTTCAGCCAACGGCACGCCAAAAGACTTGAAAACATATTGCAACGTGGCCAAAAGAATATGGCACACCTTGCCCCCCGCAGGGCCCATCACCAGGAAATCATCAAGATAGTGAATTACCGAGTGCAACCCGGACACGTCCTTCACCACCCACTCCAGAAACGAGCTGAAAGCTTCAAAAAATGAACAGGAAACGGAACAGCCCATAGGCAGGCAAAGATCCACGTAATATTGACCCTCCCATCTGCAACCCAACAAACGGAAGCTGTCAGGATGCACCGGAAGAAGGCGGAACGCCGACTCAATGTCGGTTTTCGCCAATAGCGTCCCCTTTCCGAATCTGCGAACCCACGCCACCGCCTTATCAAATGAAGCGTAAGATACAGCACAGTCCTCCCGATCAATGGCATCATTGACCGAAAAACCTTTAGGGTAGGAAAGATGATGTATCAACCTGAAGGAATTGGGCTCCTTCTTAGGCACCACCCCTAATGGAGAAACGACTAAATCGTCCAAAGGGGGCTCCACAAAAGGGCCCGCCATCCTACCCAAAGCCACTTCCTTTGCCAACTTGGTGGCCACCACCTCCGGATGCTGTCTCGTAGATAGCAGATTCGTAGGGACTGGGGGAACGCCAGACAAGGCGCTGGGGATAACAAAACCTACCGAAAAACCCTGTAGCAGAATACCCGCCGCCGCCCGGTCCGGATACCTACTTAGGAAGGGAGCCAGTCTTTCCACCTTCACCGGAGTCCTCCCTCTTTCCAGCCTCACCGGACTTACCTTTGGTATTCTTGAAGCATTTTGTAAGCGGATGCGATCCCCCGCAGCCGGAGCACTCGTGGCGGAAACGACATGATCCTCCAAATTTGCAGCTCCCCTCATTGAACTGCCAGCAGAAACCCTTACGCTTTTCGGCCGATGACGAGGAGGTCCCTGCACCGCCACCAGCCCCCCCTGAAAAGGGGGTGTGTGAGGCCCGCGCCTGAGTCATCAATTTCATCCACAAGGATATGTCCTTATGGTCCCACCTAATCGAGGGCCTAACTGCTTTTCGTTGCCTGAATTGCTCGTCGTACCGCAACCAGGACAAGCCCCCATACACCCGCTGCGCTTCCCCAATGGCATCCGCGTAGCAAAACAGCGCGGAGCACTGTTCGGGAGCCTTTTCGCCGATCACACTGGCCAGAATATTGAACGCCTGAAGCCAATTGCCAAACGTCCTGGGAATAAGTCGATAACGCTGCTTTTCTTCCTCCTCCTTTTTACTTTCATCTGGCTTGACTTTGTCCAGATTGAATTTTTCCAGCGGCAAAAGGGAAAATATCTCGACATACTCACCCTTCCAAATCCGCTCCCGCACCTCCGGCTTCAGATGAGCACCCAGCGGACCTTCAAAGCAAACGTATACTTCGCATCTGGCAGCATTGCCTAAACGCATGCAGTCTGCATCCCCCGATGTCTTCTTGGTCCCATCAGCCGATGTCACCAAGGCCTGCGGCGGAGTCGCCTCCGTAGTCTTCTCACTTCCCAGCTGCACCTCCGCCGACAGCGGAGGCGGTGCCGTGGCCGTTACTGTTCCGCCCACCAGAGTTGCAGGGGCCGCCGGAAAACCCAAGCTGACCACCGGTCCCGACGGAGCCACGGGAACTGGTGCAGCCGTCCAAGCCGCCGCAGGGGAGACCCCACCCCCGGGACCCATAGCTGTGTCACAACGAGCCAGGGCTTCGCCAAAACCCGCCAAAAATGCCTGTAGAAAATTAGCCATGTTCCCGCCCCCCCCCGCAGCTGCCGTCACCGGTACAGCCTGCCGAGGGGCATCGGTGCCTAAAATTCCCCCCATCGCCTTATGGAGACCCCCAGCCCTTGAAAGACCAGGTGCCAACTTCGTGCTGTCAGTTGTCCCGCCCACCTCCCTAAGCCTCCGCCCCCCATGCCCTGGCTGACCAACCCCTGTAACATTAACGGCATTGGACAACACAGAGGACATAAGACTATCAACAGACAAGCTGTACTCACCAGGCTGCCCTGTCCCTGCAGCCGTAGGTCCGGATCCATCGCGCAGATCTCCCTCAGCGGTGCACTCCTCCTCCTCCTCTGAAGACGATATCTCCCCTTCCGATCGCTGCAGTTCTTCCTGAAGGGGCCCGACAGGTACGCTGGCCTCCGGAGCCTGGCACTGACGCTGGCTGATGACGTCACTCCCGGCCGCCGTGCTGCACACACCGCTCCTCCCACGCCGCGCTCCCTGCCTGGATCCACTTACAGGAGCGTTAGACAGGTCCCGGCTAGCAGATGTTGCGCTGGCGCCCCCTCTGGTAGGACCTCCGCTTCTTCCGCCGACAGTCACGGCCGTCCTGGGCATCAGGCCGGCACTGTGTGATCTTCTCCTCCCACGACGGGCCTCACAGGCGGCTGGTGTAGACACCGCCGAGGCCGTATGGTCCCGCACAGCAGTAGAATGGGGGAGGAAACGAGCGGAAGGCCCGCTCCTGCCCCCTGGGGTACACCTCGGTCGGGGATTCCTCCCAGTCCCCTCGGCCTGAGCAGGCGTTCTCTTGGCCGCAGAGACTGAAGGGTCCATTACTGGGCTCCCAGCGCGGCGACTACCCCTCGGGGTCAATTGAGGGCTCAAGCGTTCTGGAGGCCGAGACCTCCTGGTACTACTGCGTTCAGGGGCAGGTGCAGCAATCACCTGCCCCGACCCCGGCAACCTACCCGCAAACTGTGCCCGCAGCCATTGCGGCCCATTTGCGACCGCAGCCTCCCTAATGGTTGCCAACATTGCCTCCAGGTCCTCCATAGCTGATGAGAATGTTGTTCTTGCTACTCCAGAAACTGACTGATTCCCTAAGTCATCCCACCCATCCTAGTATCATGTGGGACCACCCAACCACACCCTGCCACACCCCACTCTCCTCCAATGGAAATTCCAATCCAAAACCCCTCCTTAATTACCACTCCCCTGATACTGTACATCTTAAATTTAACCCTAAACTACCTGTAGCCTTACTGTACTAACCCCCACATGTCGGCCCTCCGCCTATAGCTGTGCTACTGCTACAGGCCTGTACTTGATGAGTTGTGATCCCGTTATTTATGCCGTGTGCCAATATTAGATCAAAAATGTCATAAGCATTACCACCCTTTTGTAACGTCATCATTGCATCAGAAATTACAGCTGGCTTTTGGGTTAAGGTCCAACTTCATTCCAGTGGCACCCCGCTCATTAGGGGCGCAAGGGTGCTGCCTCCCTTATCCATGCGCCCAGCCCCTAATCTCCATGCAGGGCACCGGACGCCTTGGATTTTAACCACTTCAGCCACGGAAGATTTCCCCCTTCCTGACCGGGCCATTTTTGCGATAAGGTACTGTGTCGCTTTAACTGGCAATTGCACGGTCGTGCGACAGTGTACCCAAACAAAATTGATGTCCTTTTTTTTCCCACAAATAGTGCTTTCTTTTTGTGGTATTTGATGACCTCTGCGGTTTTTATTTTTTTTGAAAAAACACAATATTTTATACTTTCTGCTATAATAAATATCCCCGGGAAAAAAAAAAATAATAAAGACATTTCTTTATCAGTTTAGGCCGATATATATTCTTCTGCATATTATTGGTAAAAAAAATTGCAATAAGCGTATATTGATTGGTTATAGCGTCTACAAAATAGGGGATAGATTTATGGCATTTTTATAATTTTTTTTTTTTTTACTGTGGCGATCTGCAATTTTTAGCAGGACTTCAACATTGCGGTGGACAGATCGGACACTTTTTTGTGACCACTGACATTTATACAATGATCAGTGCTATAAAAATGCACTGATTACTGTGTAAATGTCACTGGCGGGAAAGGGGTTAACACTAGGGGCGATCAGGGGGTTAAATGTGTTCCCTCATGTGTGTTTCTAACTGTGGAGGGATGGGACTGAATAGAGGAGGAGACAGATCGTTGTTCCTGATTAGTAGGAACAGCAGATCTGTCTCTCCTCTCCTGTCAGAACGGGGATTTGTGTGTTTACATACACACATCCCCGTATTGTCTCTCGTGACTGCGATCGCGGGTGGCCGGCGAACATCGCGACCGCCGGCCACGCGCATCGGGTTCCCCGCCCAGCAAGCCACACTGCCGCCGTATAATGACGGTGGCTGGTCGGCAAATGGTTAATGTTTTTTTTTTTTTTTTTTTTTAAGCACATGATTAGAGCCCGATGCTCTAATTGGCTTAAAAGAGCACTGCGCCTTGAGCCCACCCACTTGTGTGATGTGTGCGGCGGTGGTTGGAGCAGATAAGCAGTGGAGAGGAGGAGTAGAGGAGCAAAGGAGGAGGAGGCGGTGGAGCTGGCGGCAGCCAATGAGCTTGCAGTCTCCGGCAATGACATATGCAGGGCAGAGGCAGAGTTGCCGTGTAGCCTGAGCTGGGAGAAGAAAGATGGCAATGTCTGTCAATGGAGCGTGCCCCAGCCTGGCTCTGTCCACCTGGCTGCTCTCCTACTGCTTTGTCCATCTGCTGTGGGGAAGCCATGACCGAGGATCAGGTAAGTGCGGATCCAGCGTCGGGGGGGGGGGGGCGTTGTTTGTCACCCCCCCCCCCAAAAAAAGGAGCACCAGCCGCCACTGCTCCATTCTGAACAAATGCAAGCTCATCCCTACTTCTGAGATGCAATGCCAGTTGTTTCATTTAGTATACCAATGAAAAGATAAAAGCCCAACATATTCTGTAGTAAGTCACAGCAGGCTTTATTGCAATGCACAAACAATGCAAAAACATAAAATACACATGTGGTTTGTTAGTAAAACCCTAGACTGTTTTAGGAAATATTTAAATTTGTGTATTTTCTAGATGTTACATATAGTTTGCTGCTGTGCTGTCAATTTATGGCATATGAAAAGCTCAGGAAGTAAAAAATAAAAAAAAGTGATTTGAGAAGGCGGCGTCCGAGTGCAGCTATAAAAAAGAACCTAGATTAGGAATGAATCAAAAATATGGGATGCAGAATAACAAGGATTTACAGACTGTCTGGATTCCACAGATTTATGCAAATGTGAGTTTATAATTGTGCTGTTGCCTTGACTCAAATTTATTAGGTTCATCTGCGAAAACGGTTTTGGCTGTAAGTCGTCTATCTGTGCAAATATCGTTTCTTAGGCATATCGAATGTCATCTAAAAATGAAAAAGATATAGTAGATTAGTTTTAGTATGTTGACACAACACAAGGACATCCTTTCCATTACTTTCCCCAGCAGCATTTGTGAATCCCAGAATTATATCCTGAAAACCGAACAAAAAAAAAAAGAAAATTGTGCCCAGAGGCCATTGTCCAGTAATTTGGCAATAATTTGCACACCTAATGTTTATATATATATATATATATATATTTTTTTTTTAATATAAGGTCTTTATTTGGTTCGCTGTTTTAATAAAAAAAACCTGCTCTACGTATTTATTATAGAATGACAAATGCGGGTTGAAGGCAGTCATGTGATCAGTATATCATTGTTGATCACATGACTGCCTGATCATATGACTGCATCATATGATCAGCATCCACACTGATTGGTTCACGCTTGTCAGTGACTAAAATTAGTGCTGTCAGTGTCAGGCACTAAATGTCGGCTAGTGGCTCTCAAAGGTGTGGGTGTTTATAAACCTATTCTCAGCATGAAGCATTGCTCTGGAAATATCTTTATACACAGATGGTGGGCAGGAAAGTACTAAATTAACCACTTCAGCTCCAGAAGGTTTTACCCTCTCCATGACCAGACCATTTTTTGTACTGCGTTATTTTAACTGGCGATTGTATGGTAATGCAATGCTATACCCAAAACTACATTGATGTCATTTTTCTCCACACCAATAGAGCTTTCTTTTAGTGGTATTTAATCACCTCTGGGTTTGTTTTATTTTTATTATATACACAAAAAAAAAGACTAATAATCTTGAAAAAATAACTAACTGCCACTGACAATATTAGGCCCCTTTCACATGGACGGACCGTTCAGATCCGCCTGTCAGTTTTGACGGCGGATCTGAACAGGCGCTCCATGTTAGTCTATGGAGCGTCGGATGTCAGCGGAGGCATGTCCGCTGACCTCCGACCCGGTCCGATCCGCCAAAAGCAGACGTATGGCTCTACGTCCAGATCCGTCGCTGGCGGATCGGATCGGGTAAGATCTGATGAAAACGGACACACTGTCCATTTTCATCCGATCTCTCCATAGAGACCAGCGGCGCTCGCAAGCCCCTCCCCGCTCAGTGAGCAGAGAGGGACTTGTCATCCGCCGGCTCAGCGGAGATCAACGGAGAGATCTCCCGCTGAGCCGGCGGACAGAGGCGGACTCCGTGGAAGCGGAGTCCGCCTCGTGTAAAAGGGGCCTTACAGTGATCAGAGCTAATAATATGCACCGTCACTGTACTAATGACACTGAGCAGGAAGGGGTTAACATCAAGGGGTTAAATGTGTGCCTAACAAGTGTTCATGTGTGTACTGTGTGCTGCTTTTACTGGGGATCTAATGTGTGTGTGTGTGTATATATATATATATATATATATATATATATATATATATATATATATATATATATGTGTGTGTGTGTGTGATTCTGCGCTGCCTGCCTGCACTGTAGCAATAAAACTACAGTGCGTGGTTGGCAAGCGGTTAATAACTTTGAAAGGGAAAGCATGGTTTATTTTTATTATATCAGCTGTTATTCCAGGATTTGCCCTAAAGTACTTTTGTATGCCTTTTACATTTTTTCATGCTCACTCTTTCAGATTTTTGTTGTTGCATTCAGTGTAGATTGCCACATACGATTACCTACTGCAATGACTTCTATCTTCTTACAACTATTAAAGCGGAAGTAAACCCATCGATTTAACAGTTTAAAAAAAAAAGGCATGCCGTGAATGCTAACTGCACATTGGCTGTGCTCTCAACCAAACAGTCAAACCATCCAATGGCTGGTGTCATAACGCATCACATGTGCAGCACCGTGGCAGTTGAAGATTAAACAGAGGCAAAGATGGCAGCTTCCTTGGCTGAAAACAATAGGAGGGTTTACTTCCACTTTAAATAAGATATCAGCCACACAGGGAGTGCTTTAATTTCAATCGGTCAGCTGACTAATAGATTTGCATTGTGAGAAAAAGCAGTAAAGCACAACCACTGTGTAGCTCTGCAAAGCAGTTAGCACAGCTGGCACGCACAATGATCACATATGGCTGCACTTCATGCTCACATAAAGTCACAAATTATATGTAAAAAAAAATGTTTTTGTAACATGAACATATATTGATCAGACTATTTACATCAAGCTTATTTCTTTACATGCTGTAGGAAGTCAGCCTGCAACAGGGCTAAGAGGGGGTTAATTTGGGAAGGTGGATACTACCCCTTTCAGCCCTCCCTATTAAGCTCAGGTGTAAGCTCAGAGAGTGTGTATTGAAGTAATGGTGTCAGAGAGGAGGAAGGCTCTCTGTGGCTGGTATGGAGCAGGAGGACCAGGTAAACACCCAGAGTAAGCTGGGAAATACCTTGACATGCATAGGGGAAGTGTAACCTTTCTGTTGGGATTATTTTGCTTTGCTGAAGTAGATCTGTGTTTTGCTTTGCAGAAAAATAAACCGACTATTTCTGAAGCCTGCTTCCCCCATCCCCACAATATATATATATATATATATATATATATATATATATATATATATATAGGGCTGTGGAAATTAAAGATTAATTCCTTGATTAATCTATACATTTTTTTGATCGATCGAAATTCTTTTGATCGGTACTCACCTCTCCGTCGGCTTCTGGGTCTTCAGGGAGTTCGGTCGGAGATCCGGTGATGTCACGGACATCAACATCACCAGACTCCTCCCCCTTCCCAAAGTGCCTCCATCTGCTAACGAAGGGGGGAGGAGTCTGGTGACGTGGAAGTTCTGATTGAACGTAACGCGTACAGGGGAGGAGCTACGCATGACGTCACGCGCTGCTGCCCTACGGAACTAACACGATTGTCGGCTTTACATGCTGTGTTTTTATCATCTTTATGTGAGTAGTTTGTGTTTGAACACAAAAATGTTATCTTATACTTAAGCGGTGAGCACTTAGATCTTTTCTTTCTACCCATGACCTGGCGTCCTTGCTGAGATCTAAGGAGACGTGAGAGAAGTTTATGGTCCATGTTAACCCTTTTGATACCCGCTTGCATGACCACCTGTTTGCACAGGGGTCCATGCCATAAGGTGAGAGTGATTAGTCAGACCGGAGGTGGAGGGATTGTCACGCTACTGTGGAAAAAAAATTACTTCCGTCCAAACGTATTTGTGTGAACTGTGAAGTTAAGTCATGGATTTTGGAAACTAACTAGTGTCGGGTGATTATATATAGTGTATACCACATTTACCACTGACTAATGCATAGTTGCAATGCAAGGAGATCAGCTAAAAGTACTTGGATCTGTATGTACGTTATAATTAATCGAAATTAGTCGATTAAAAAAAAAAAAAAAAAACAATTAATCGAACACGAAAATTTTAATCAGTAACAGCTCTAATATATATGGCTCCCAACTGTCCCTGATTTCGAGGGACTGTCCCTGATTTGGAGCAATGTCCCTCTGTCCCTCTTTCCTCCTCATTTGTCCCTCTTTCCTCCTCATTTGTCCCTCTTTCCTCCTCATTTGTCCCTCTTTCCTCCTCATTTGTCCCTCATTCCTCCTCATTTGTCCCTCATTTTGGTCTTATCTATATAGATGTATATAAAATGCACTTTTTATCTATCAAAAAGTGTTTTCCAGCGCTAAACCTTTCATCTGATTCCTAAATTACTGCATTTGTAAATTCCAAAAGCCAATATGAAGGAATATTAGTGGTAAAAAAGCACTTTGTTTTTTTTTTGTACAATTCTCCTTTAAGGGGGCGTGGTAATTGGTGTGTCCTATGCCTGCATACGTTTGCTGATAGGTGTCCCCTCGTTCCCATCTCAAAAAGTTGGGAGATAATAAATAAATAAATAAATAAATATATATGATACTTTTCCCTTTAACAAATAATTTGACACTGAAAAATGTTTTAAACTTCTACAGTTGTTTCTAAAACCTGCTCTTGAACCCTTCTCTTATCTCTGTCTTAAGATAGTATAGTAGTGCCATCTTGTGAGTTGAAATCCTTTTTTTTGTTGTCATATACATATATTTTTGGGGTAATACCCTGTCATGCCACATTAACTTGTCCAGCTATGTGACTGCTACATCATTCAGGATTCAAGAGGCTTAAAGAAGATCATGCCTTCTGAATCCTGAATCCTGAATGGTGTAGCAGCCAGGTGGCAGGCTGCGTTATTGCGAAATGACAAGATATCATCCCAGTGGGTCTCCATTTCTTCCACTGACTACCAATGATAGGAAATAGTTCCTCTCATTGACCTTTTATTGCTGGGGTATTTATTACTCTTACTGACCACTGACACTAGGGCATTTATTACGCTTACAGACCACTGACGCTGGGGCAATTATTGCTCCCATTGACCTACAATGCCTGGGCATGTAATACTCCCACTGACCTCCGAAGCCTGGGCATTTATTACACCCACTGACCTTCGAAGACTGGTCATTTATTATTCCAACTGACCTCTGAACCCAGGGCAATTATTTCCCCCCACTGACTTCTGAACCTGGGGAAGTTATTGCACCCACTGACCTTTTGAAGCCTGGGCATTTATTACGCCACTGTTCTCCAAAGTCTAGACATTTAGTAACCGCACTGTCCTCCGATGCCTGGCCGATTATTTCTACCACTAACTACTGATACTGGGACATTCTTTACTTCTACTGACCACTAAGGCCAGGACATATTTTAGTCTTATTAATGTCTGACATTGAGGTGTTCTTTATCACTCCTACTGGTCACAATCTGCCATTCAAACGGTTAACTGGCCTTTTGTTTAAAAGGTTTGGGGACCCTTGATCTAGAGCAGGGGTCCCCAAACTGTGGCCTGAGGGCCAGATGTGGCCCTTTACTAGCCTTTATCCGGCCCTTTCCTCCAACTGAAATGAGGCACTATTCCTCTCACTGACACCATCAAGAGGGCACTATTTCTTCCATTGATACCAATGATAGGATAGTATTCCTACTACTAATAGGGGCACTACTCTTCTTTCTACTGACCACCAACCTTAAGGCCATATTTATTCTCACTGATGCTGGG
This sequence comes from Lithobates sylvaticus, assembly GCA_028564925.1. Taxonomy (NCBI): domain Eukaryota; kingdom Metazoa; phylum Chordata; class Amphibia; order Anura; family Ranidae; genus Lithobates; species Lithobates sylvaticus. Next base: position 67,387,327 of record CM053036.1, on the reverse strand, counting down.
ACCGGGACATTTTCTGCTCCCGCTGGCCACATTCCAGCCCTCCTAAAGTCCTAAGGACAATAAACTGGCCCTTTTGATTGAAAAGTTTTGAGACCCCCGATCTAAAGGTTCTAAAAGGCTCTCACTTTAATCTCCTGGAATTTTCACTGTAAGGTGAACTGTCGGCCCAAGATGTCTGTTCAGCCTGAAGCCAATGATAAAAGCTGTACATTTTAAACATTACAATCTCACAAGTATGAAGTGTGTTAGAGCACCTCAAATCACATGTTATCACTTCAGAATCATACTCGTAACATTACTTGCATATCCTACAAGTAATATGATCTCACTCTTACACAAAACGTGGTAATACGGCTTTTTTATTTTTTTTTGAGTATCGACTTGTAATGTTCAGGTTGCTATTGTCATGTCATACCTTTTGAACTGCAGGGGGCGCTGTACTTTGTCACCGCAGAATCACCTAAAAGAGAAAACCGACGCCATTAGGGTGCATATGCATATTGCAGAATTAGAATATTAGAATCTTAAAGTGGCTACTTGTCCCAGGAGCCCTCTGATTCCATCTTTTGGGTTTGGAGAAAGCTGGTGCCCAAACACCCCCTGACACCCCTGATATCTATGGTAAGGTGATATTCACATTGTGGGATGTGCACAAGCCTAAAGTATATGGCCAGCTAAAGTTTTTCTAGAGCAGTATAGGATTAGAACCCCCCGCTAACTGGGGCTCTGTTAGACAGATTTCCCTTCACTTAGGGCTGCCATAGACCATTACATTTTTTTTTTGTTCAGCCACACAGATGAAGTGAATGGTGGAATTCCTGCCACTGGACATTGTATTCTGACAGTAGGACCTGGCGCTGTCAGAATGCACTGACCAGCAGCTTGCAGCTGCCGATCGGCAAATGTTTTCAATGTATTTCTTTGACAGAAGTTGATCAAACTAATTACTTAGTCAAACAGGGACAGCCACACATTCGATCAGTTTATGGACAGCTTTACAGTCCTACTCACATTAATCTATTTAATAGATAAGAAGTGAGGGAAAACCTCCTACAGTAACACAGACAGAAATATAAAGTTTGGGCTGGGTGTAAACATTTAGCCTGGGTTTACACTCCCGTGCTAGGTTCATTTTTTAATTACATCCTAACACACCTTGGCAACAGATGTGCATTGTAGTACAATGTAATGCTCGTTAACACACTTTCATTTTGGTGCACTGAATTTCTAACAATAGTACATGCACTTTTTTTTGGTGTGTTTGATTCATCGGGGAGCTCACTCAAATTATTAGACGCAATGCACAGTAATGCAACTTAATGCAGCTGACTACAAGAATGCCATGTGTTGGCACAGCGTCCTTTAGGTCCCATTAGAGAGAGCAAGGATGCAAACAGACCACGCTATCCCAAATCTGCTTCCTTGCTTAGCGTGGTCAGGAAGACAATCATAAAAATAAGGACTGGCAGGCTCATTACATCTGTGACCCCCCAATGGAATTTCCCCAAGTCAGTGAACCCCAATTTCCCCAAGTTAAAAAGTGTATGGTCAACTGGTAAAAGCACAGTGAGGAGCAGGGTACCTGGCTCATAGTAGTCATAGATTCTGGCAAGGGCTGGCTGAAGGTTGCTCACAGGAATATCTTGTTCAACGGAGAACTTAAAATTCTCTATGTCCTTGGTAAGCTGAGAACAAGAATGGGAAAATGTATAAAGGTCCTAAATATACAGTACATCCAGATACACATCACATCAGATTGTCTTTTTATAGATTCCACAAGTTAAGTGACTACTATTGCAGAACTCCAATTATTCAATTTTTATGACCTAAAATTAATTGAATCCTAGGGCTCATGAGCTTTGCTGAGTGGATTGGTGGATTGATCTATCTTTCACTAATAGAGGGCATGTCCCACCGCAGCAGAGGGGGCTCTTCTCCTACATACAGTAATGTACAACATTTTAGTCACAGTTTTTTATAATTGAGTTCAAATTGGCTTTAATAATATTGCAGTAAGGCACAGTGACCCATGAAAAATCATGATGTTTTATCGCCCCTGAGAATTTGCGACGCATTAATTTGACTTTTTTTAGGTTCTGTGTTGAAGGGCTTTTGTTTGCATCAAACAGGATTTGGCAATGGCAATGCAAAACCTACCTGAAGCAGATAAAATGCAGGTCATAAGTAGGTCAGCTGCAGTTCACATGCACCTGTCATTACAGTGGTGTTATTGTGTAGAGAAGAGGGAGGTGGTCCGCACCAGGTACCACCACTTGGCGAGACAATGGCATTTAATTTCATGATTATTAAAGTGGTTGTAAAGGCACAAGGTTTTTTACCTTCATGCATTCTATACATGGAGGTAAAAAACCTTCCGTGTGCAGCAGCCCCCCCCCCCCCCCCACAATATTTACCTGAGCCCATCTCAATACAGCAATGTTGTCTTGTTTCTCCGGAGACTTGCATTCCTGATTGACCATTGTCGATCACAGCCAGTGAGCCAATCAGGAACCAGAGAGGGCGCCTGCTTAGGTGCCCCACAGCAAGCTGCTTGCTGTGGGGGCACCCGACAGGAGGGAGAGGCCAGGAGCGCTGGCGTGGGACACAAGAAGAGGAGGATCCGGGCTCCTCTGTGCAAAACCACTTCACAGAGCAGGTAAGTATGACATGTTTGTTATTTTAAAGAAAAAAAAAAAAAGCAAGACTTTCATATCCTTTTAACGAAAATATGTTTAATGTTTGTGAGGGAGGGTGTTAAAAAAAATAAAATAAGGAAAAACGAAAAGGTGGTCACCACATTCTGGAGGTAAAGCCTCCTCGAAAGCAATGTCACTGATGACATTGAACTGAACTGCGTGAACTGCATACCCTGAATTTTGGATACTAATGCAGGATACCGCACAGACATCCAGACGTATTAATCAGTGACATTGTTTTTATGCTGTGGTGGAGGGACAGTATGTCTGCACCGTGTGGTTAAACTGAGTTTGCATACTCATTTTATTGGAATTATTATGTAGCGGCCATAACCCTCGATTGGGCGGCCTTGACTTTTGGGCTACCGGTTACATCCACTTGGCTTGTTGATGAATGTCCAGGGGTTCCCAGGGTTAGTACCCAACAACTTTGGATACTGACACAATAAAAGTCCTTTTGAAGGTTTTTATTCTTGCAGTGGTAACATCCAACAAAACACAGTCTCAGATAGGAACAGAGGGCAAGGGTGAAGAAACTCAGGCACCTTGAACTGCTGACATCCGCAAATGTCTTTAATCAAACCCAGAGAGTAGCCACTCGCAGCTGGGTACTTCAATGCCAGTCAAACCTCTAGCCAGAGGTATGGAAGCTGACAATGTGATCCGGAAACTTGTTAAGTCTCTGACACAGAATGAACTTGCAACCGAAGGTGAATAGGAACCTCTCCCACAGTACCTGGAACTTTCTCTGTCTCCTTGGCAGCACTGTGGAAGTGTGGATTCTTTAGTGTCCATACAACTCAGCAACCAGGCTCCTCTTAAGATGCCAGCATGTTGGCCCTCCTCCGAAGAGTCCTCCCCCGGTCACCTATACGAGCTGTGGTGCCCCTCCAGTAATGAGAGCACACCGGGACGCCTTGAACCCTCCTTCAGTTACTGGGCCTCGGGCTACCAGCTCCAAGACTCGGGAACAGCGGATCCTTGCCCCACACCATGCGGGTCTGTGGGGCTAGTCAGACTGACCATGTTGCGGGACGGCAAACGTTCCCAGGCCCGGGACCCCTCGCTGGGCTACCCCGGTCCAGAACCAGGAAACATGATTGCGGCCGAACCCCGAACACGTGACTTCAGCACCTTAAGTATCCTTCCCCAGACTACTCAGTGGGGCCAGGCGCACCCACTGATTGGCTCCGGGGAAGACTGATACCTAAGACGTCCAACCAGGCCTGGTTCTAGGCCTGTCATGTTTACCTCACTGCACCCATGATCATACAGAACCCTAGTACAGCCCAGCCAAACTGATGCCAAAGTTAACCTGCACAATTAACCCTCAGAACCCCATTACTGTTCTGAGGGAAAAAATTAAATTTCCACATATAGCGTACACTTGTGAAAGTGTCCCCGCTACAATTTGTTTTCTGACAACATTATAGTACATTATATATTCACTCCAGCAAGTCCAGTTTGATGCCTCATAAACTGCTGGGTTGCCCATCGAGGAGGCTTTACCTCCAGAATATGGTAACCACCTTTTCCTTTTTCCTGTATGCTCAGTTAGAGGGCAGTGCATCATATTATGTGTTTGGACACGTGGAGTGTAACAATAATAATATACTGTGTATCCCTAATCTTTATTTTTATATGTTAAAAAAAATTACCTTTCCCCAGTGCCAGATATGCTAAGGTCATCCACTGTGTCATCAAATTATGAATACAGAAGCATTTCAAACTGATGTCAAATTGATGGCATCAAAAAAGCCCAAAACCTACGGTTTGCCTTGATTTGCACCAAAGCACTGCTCTTTAGACTATATTGCTAAAGAAAGTTATACAAGTAGTAATTAAAGACCAACTTCAGTTGGTCTTCTGAAATGTAAATTTCATTAGTTTTTTTTGTTTTTTATGTGAGATTTGTAAATGCTGTCTTTGTCTCTCTTCTTTGCCTTCTGCCTGAAACCCATCATTTAGACGGGAAGTGAGGCCCAATCTCCCAAATGGAGACATATGGCAATAAAAAATTGAATAAGGTTTAACATAGAATACATTCTCCATAAAACTACAATAGCCATTCTATTTGATTCTACTTCTATCATAAATATGAAATGTAGAGTTAATGAGTCATCTCTTGACTGAGACTTTCACATTCTTTCAAAAAAAATGTCATCAAAGACATGGTTTAAAGATTTGGTGTGAAGGCCCTTGAATGGTCACAGCCCTGACCTAACCCATAATGCACCTTTTAAGATGAGATGGAACAACAGCAAGCTAGGTCTTCATGTCTAACATCTGTACCTGACCTCACAAATGCTCATTTGGCTTAATGAGCACAGATTTCTATATATTTGCTCCAAAATCTTGTGAAGAATAGTGAAGGCTGATAAGGTTGTAGCCTTAAAGAATGGGGATTGGGGGGGGGGGGGGGTGTATGCCATCTCCATCAAACTCGTAAACTAGGTGTGGTGATAGCTGTTCACAACCTTTTGCCCATGTAGTATATTTAATTGCCCTTTGACCACATTCTAATGCCGCGTACACACGGGCGTATTTTCCTTCAGAAAAATCTTGTATGTTTTTTCCGACGGAATTCTTTCCGCTCACGCTTGGCTTGCATACACACGGTCACACAAAGTTTGCTGAACTTTCGACCATCAAGAACGCGATGACATACAACACTACGACAAGCGGAGAAAATTAAGTTCAATGCTTCCGAGCATGCGTCGAATTGTTTCCGAGCATGTGTAGGAATTTTGTGCGTTGGAATTGCTACAGACAATCGGAACTTTTTCCGACCGAAACATTGAGAACATGCTCTAAATCTTTTGCTGGCTGGAATTTGGCCAGCAAAAGTCCAATGGAGCATACACGCATACATTTCCGACCAAAAGCTCTCATCGGTCTTTTGCTGGCCGAATTTGCGATCGTGTGTATGCGGCATAAGTCCCTCCAGCCTTCCATCTTTTGTTTTTTTTGGAAGCACTTCTTGGAATAAAAATGATTACTATAGGAATATGGGGTGTATAATCTTGGGGTTTAGTTCTTCGTGAGTCAAAAGCTTGTTAAGTTGTCTTGATGCTGTCATGCTATCAGTCCATATAGTCTGCTGCTTTTTCTTTGCTTCATATGCAGACCATTGAACAATCATGCCAAGTAGTTTTTCTCATGCAAATTCTTGAGGCATCCAATACATTCTAGTGCCATAAAGTTCACTCATTCTTCCTTACCAATCATACCCTTATAAACCTGTTACAGAAATTACCTTTTCAAAGTAGACAACAACTTTGTTGGGATGGCTTTCTGTCTTCTGAATTACTCTGTGGTTTGACAGCTGAAAAAAAAAGAAGCATGTGAAATGTCAATGTTATGTCACGGCAGGGCTGACCACAAAAAACAGGCATAAAATCAACATAATTACCTCTCTGACACTAGACTTTACTGGAATGTACCCAGATGGCAGCTTTATTTCTACTATCGCCATGTTGGAGTTCACCCGATTGCCAGTGTAGCTGTAGGAAAAAAGGAAAAAAATATATTTTAAAGGAAATGTGTAGTGATTTTGTATACAATGTTATTGTGGGCAGGATTAAGGAAGCCTTATTTTTTTTTATTTTTTTTAAGGTGAATAAGAACTATTGCTCTCAGCTCCTTTTTACATATTTGAGCAGGCTGGCTCCATCCCAAGTTTTAATTGGACACAGTAAGCCTCAAGGCAGTCGACTTCTGCTATGCTGTCTCTTTAATTATCTCAATATGCAATGGGAAACAACTGTCATGTTACATGTATCAAATGTTCACTGTAAAACAATGATTGTGTATATATAGTAAAAAAAAAAAACAATAGGGTATTTATATTGTATTAAAATGTATAAATACATTTTTTATATAAATATAAGTTACAGTTATAATTTAACTTATTAACTTAATAAAAACATGCAAAAATTAAAATAGATCTATTTTTAAATTAAACCACTATCGTTTCCCTTTACCAGAACTGGATTTCTACTTATGATTTTTTTGCTGATGACAGATACAGTAAGATAAAGATTGTGCAGTGCAAAATGTTTCAAGTAAGTTTTTTTTTATTTATTTTTTTATTAATTTATTTCACATTTATTAAAATGTATGATTTAAATAAGTATATAATAAGTTAAATTTATATTTTGCTGTATAATTAAATTAACTATGAAAAAATAGATGTATTAAATGGGATGCATTTATGGGTTCCCTTTCATAGAGCTGGACTTTTACTTATGCTTGTTGTTGATGACAGATACAGTAGGATAAAGATTGTGCAGTGCACAATGTGTCAAGTCAGTTTTATTTTTCTGACCTGTGCTGCAAAAAAAATTTCAAGGGCAAACTGGACAATAAATATATCCTATGACAAAGGTCATGTAAATCATGGTGTCTCTACAATTCTTGATTGTGTTCACAAATGACCCAGACAGATCAACCCACTGCTGCGGCCTCTTGCTTTCTGCAAAGTTACAATGTTCTGATCAGTTGCGAAGAGGAGACTGAGGAAATGCTTTCTGTTGCCTGCAGCAGACTGGTGAAATCATTAATGAATGTATTGCTTTTGAACAAGCTTTCTGTTGCTGGACATTATTAAAAGTCTAGAATTATCATGTAAAGTAAATGATCAACTTTAAGTTGTATCCACATATTAACTAGCAGTCAATTTTTCACCAAATTTTCACCAAATCAGATAGTAATGGAAACCTAAAACTTTACAGTTGGCACCATAACAAGTAAGGATTATTCTTCCAATGGGGACACATGTTCTGGTCTAAGAGGAGGAATTCTCTTCACTTTGTAGAACTTTCATTTTATCTCCTGTTGAGTATCCAAAATGAGAAGTGAAGGAAATCTCCCCAACTGGGAGAACCGACCTGAGCACTGGCATTTAGACTCACCTTACATTGACCGAAATGCCAAAAGACTTGAAGGATTTGGGGGTACATATCTTAGGAACTGTAGTTACTGTGATGGTAAATGGAGCTTCACCTTCAGGAAGAGGAATGTTGTATTTCAGAGTACTCTATAAAACAATGTGGCTTATTAATATTCATAATAAATACACATTTTGCAATAGATCAACAGCAAACAATTAGATGCTTTCTAACAATTTCTAATTTTCAAGCATATGTTTATTTGGCCATTATGGTATTTGAAGAGGGTTGCCTTCTGTCACATACACCCTGGTCATGGTGTCTCTTCCTGGCATGTCTGTATGAATTGGGAGATTCTGGCAGGATGGCACCATGCTTTTCATGGCCATTCTCCATCTGGCCTATAAATAGGATCTAGAAGAGCATCAAGATGAGCTCAACTAAAATGTACAACTTCCAGTTAGGAAAGGGGGGTTAGTGTAATAAGATGAGTAATAATCATTAACAACCAACTCCACACCTACAAAATACATTGATATATCAGAGTGGATTGTGTTATTTTTCAACAAAAGTTGAGTTACTCTTTAAGTATACTGATCATAGGAAGCAGATTTTCTCTGCCAAAAGTTGGGCTTCTAGATAGCCAAAGTACCATCAGATCTGAGCTGTATGGCACTACACAGTTAAACAGTTGTTAACAACACTTGTTTATGGACAGTCGCATACAACAGGCTCAAAATCTTTGTTAAACTCAAAATTTCAGTATCTGGGCTGGATATTTTGTGTGCATGGGTACTAACCTGTATAAAAACACAGCCAGGTCCATTGATGGATACAGTGTAATCTCCAGGAATGTCAGGTAGCTGGACTTGTTGCAGAAGCAGGCGGTTTGAGTCCTCTACATGGAGTTTGGCAACTGGAGCTTCACCGAGGGTGACGGCTACGTCACGAGGACCATCATGTTGGTGAACAAAGTAGCCATACAAGGCTAGGGCTTGAAGAGCAACTACTGTGTCCTGAGTACAATGGAGTATAAAATAAAGATTAGGGTAATTGATACTTATCTCTTTTGAAATTAAAGAGGCCATGTCACTAAAACATTAATTTCAACAAAAATCTTCTCTTAATGTTATAAAGTATGTGCATTTAATGTATGTTATGTGTTATTTACATGAAAAATTCTCTCTTATGTAGCTATCCAAAATCCCTGGGAGCGCTGCATTGTGCCACCACCTTAAATGTGATGTCAGCAGATCTATAAGTGACATTCAATAGTTTGCTCCTTCACCTCTTGTGGATTTTTAGTACCTCATAATAAATGGGATTTTTAGGGCAATGTAGTCAACGACTAAACAATGTATATTTAAAAATATTAGAAAATTTATTCATATATCAAACAAGTACAAAAAAGAAAAAGAAGGCAGAAAAAATATCCCAACAGATATCTACAAATAATGGAGGTGTATTTTACACGGTAGCTGCATACATATCATACATCATATGTGAGTGGCCATTTCATGCTACAATAAAAATACAATACAGAGACATGAGCGAACATTGACTCTGGATGTACAGTAGTCTGAAAATCCAACGCGTTTCGAAATGTGCATATGTATGTAATTTCTTCCTCAGGGAAGCCACTCTTTCTACAAATAGAATATGACATTAGTACAATGCAGCAGCAAAAATGAATATGAATTATATTGAAAACACAAAAATATAACCATAATAAATATGAAAATCTACCTATGTATCCGCTCAAAAATTCCAAGGGTTGATGTACACTCTCTTTCGCCCCCAGACACCACCAATGGAGATCAAGCTTGATCTCCATTGGTGGTGTCTGGGGGCGAAAGAGAGTGTACATCAACCCTTGGAATTTTTGAGCGGATACATAGGTAGATTTTCATATTTATTATGGTTATATTTTTGTGTTTTCAATATAATTCATATTCATTTTTTGCTGCTGCATTGTACTAATGTCATATTCTATTTGTAGAAAGAGTGGCTTCCCTGAGGAAGAAATTACATACATATGCACATTTCGAAACGCGTTGGATTTTCAGACTACTGTACATCCAGAGTCAATGTTCGCTCATGTCTCTGTATTGTATTTTTATTGTAGCATGAAATGGCCACTCACATATGATGTATGATATGTATGCAGCTACCGTGTAAAATACACCTCCATTATTTGTAGATATCTGTTGGGATATTTTTTCTGCCTTCTTTTTCTTTTTTGTACTTGTTTGATATATGAATAAATTTTCTAATATTTTTAAATATACATTGTTTAGTCGTTGACTACATTGCCCTAAAAATCCCATTTATTATGAGGTACTAAAAATCCACATTTATCAGGGATGATGGCAATGACATGCTCCTCTTCATGAGTCCAACTTTATTTTCGCTCCTTCACCTCTTATGTAAAATATTATGTATGGGGGTGAGATGCTGGGCCAGCCCAGCACAGATAGGAAATAGACACTCCCAGAAGTGAAGAGGGTCATGTCATGCAAGGAAGGATGGGGCTGTGCTTAGGAATTGACTCTTCCTGGAGTAGTCAGGTTTGCAGGCAGATTCAAACGCACATTTCATGTGAATAAAGAGTTGTTTATCAAAAGGAAAAATGCTGCATGTAAGCATTCAAAATACCTGCATTTCTGTGCTTTTACCTCCATTTTCTTGGTTGGTAAGTTGGTAAGAGATTCTCTTTTACATAGGTTAGCTAATCTGACCTTAAGATCTTCCATATGACTTTATCTACTTGTAAGGGAGCACTAACAAAATGTATTTCTCAGTTTAAATTTGCTAAATACATTCCAGGTGTATCAAACGAAAACAAGAAAAAAGAAACAGAGCAAGGATCATTCTCTACAGCATGTTGGCAGGGGACAGGCCTTTCTACTCTATCTGTGGCTGCTTTATAATGATATTGAACTTTAGGACATTGCTTTTGGAGCACTAACAAAATGTATTTCTCAGTTTAAATTTGCTAAATACATTCCAGGTGTATCAAACGAAAACAAGAAAAAAGAAACAGAGCAAGGATCATTCTCTACAGCATGTTGGTAGGGGACAGGCCTTTCTACTCTATCTGTGGCTGCTTTATAATGATATTGAACTTTAGGACATTGCTTTTGATGTGTGTGTATATACGGTAAAAGTGTCCCTCGCACTACTCGGAGTATCTATTAAATGTGCCTAATAACAGAATTAAAGTGATATTAAAACTGTAAAACCTGCAGCAAAACCTATTAGTGTTCACAATACACAAATGAAATATAAATACATATAAAGTGATCTTGCGCAAGGAGAAAATAAAAAATCACTATAAAAACACTGTAACTATTCCACTGAAGAATTAATAAAGTGCAGAAATAAAGTGCACAAAAATGGTGTCTCCACTAGGAGTGATTGCAAAAACGTGTTGCAAAAATAAAATCCTAAATATGAGCAATAAATGTCCAAATATAATAAAAATTCTGAACCAGGCGGTGGTGTAACAATAGCACCACCTGGTGTTAATGTGTGAACATTTTGTGAAGATAGTACTTTTTTTCTCCTATATGACGATATTGGTCCTTCTTTTTGCTATTGTTACACATACATATTTTTTCAATCACTCCTAGTGGAGACACCATTTTTATGCACTTTATTTCTGCACTTTATTATCGCTTCAAGTGGAAACACGATTTTTGTGCACTTTATTTTTGCACTTTATTAATTCTTCAGTGGAATAGTTAGTGTTTTTATGGTGATTTATTTTATTTTTTTCTCCTTGCGCGAGATCACTTTATATGTATTGCTTTTGATGTGCCTAGAATGTACTTAGCTAACTTAGAGTGGAAATTCTATTGGGCTTTAAGACCCGATGGTAGATTACTTCAATTTATGTTACTAGAGTCTGGTTATGAAAACAGTATAATAAGTTGCTGTAGGACTTCCCTAAAACAGATTTGTCACAGTAGAGTTTATATCAGCCAGTTCTGTTGCTAGTACTGCTTGTCAATCAGTGAATACCTGTGAAGTGTATTTGCGCTGTCTAAGGTTTACTGTAAAACGCTGTTTCTCCTAACAGGAGAAAATCAGCGTTAAAAACTCACCTAAGCTGTGTTTTTTTTTTTTTTTTTTCAAACCAGTTTAGCAAAGTTTAGCTGTTCAGAGCTTTGGTGTTTGGGCGTTTTATTTCATTGGCCGGAATTTTCATTTATTCTGACTATTGAAATGAATAAATGCTGAAGTGCTAAACGTGCCTAGAGTTTAGAGTTTAGGCGCGTTTATACGCATTTAGCAGCGTTGAGTGTTTTTTCTGCCAACACTCTGTTGCTCCAGGAAGCACTGATAATTTTTTTTTTTTTTTTTTTTTTTTTATTTGTTTTTTTTTTTTTCTGCCACTAAACGCCACTAAAAGTATATGTGTACAGGGATACATAGGCTAACATGCAGGGTAGTTTCGCAGCAGGAAAAAAATGCCTGACACCCTTAGGGGCAGCTTTAAAACATCCAGTGTGCATGAGGCCATTTAACATTTAAAATTTAAAGAGGAACTCTCCGACACCTCCATCTTTGAAAACCCAGCGAATGCCTTCGGGCACATCTGCGCATCTGAGATCTGTGACCACCATACCTGTGGCATCTTCCTCATTTGTAGTGCAAGTCGAAATTCACTCTGTGGGTGGCTCTGTCGGCTCCCTCTTGTCCCTTATCTTTCATTTACAAAATTGAAAGAGCCAGGTGGAAAATAATGACCACATTAGTTGGGAGTGAGACATAACCCTTTTTAGATTAGGTTAGTTCATTTGTAACATGCTGTATGGGTTTTATTCCCAATATTTGAATGTGTATATAAATAAAATCACATATATATATATATATATATATATATATATATATATATATATATATATATATATATATATATATATATATATATATATATATGTGTGTGTGTGTGTGTGTGTGTGTGTGTGTGCCTTAAATATCTGCTTGGTACACAATGTTGTTTTTGGTGTTTTTATTTGGAGCTTCTCTAAATAGGATGTGGCACCTATTTAATTTAAGCCTCAATACAATTCTGTAACTGATCTACAAATAGATGAGGTGCAGAAGGGACAAATAGTACAAATCAGTGTAAAGAGAGGCAAGACAAGGGAGATGACGTGCCATATACCTGGGTAGATGAAAAACTACCAAGATGATTCTGCTGCTTTATGATCCATGAGGCCACCTTTGAAACATGTGTCATATCCTCGCCATTGATCTTGGGTTTGGATAACATAGCCAGCAGGACATAGGCGGCCGTCTCTACTTCCAGGGATGGGGCTTTGCGGTAAGGGTCTCTTATAATTGCAGAGTCTTTTGAGAATTCTGGACGATGCCAGTGGATTGTACCATCTGGAATATAACATTTTTGTTAATGTTGATCATATTGGCAATTGATCAAGATTTGATGGTGAAAACTTTCTTGGATCCTATGGTTTTAACCCACTGAATATATTGGCTTAGAAATCAGAATATCAAGGCATGCGTTAACTTTAAATGACACTGGAAAGCAGTGGTGTTTCTAGGGGGTGGCTTTTGGGGCTATAGCCCCGAATCTGGG